>JAAIXI010000236.1:14501676-14871634 GCA_013403645.1 Heliconius nattereri
AAAAAAAATTAACCATATTGCAAAGCGCTCTAAAAAAATCGTTAATATATGTATTTACAAAAAAATACTTATAACCGATATTAAATCTTAGGTAATGTAGGTTGCATTCTTTTAAACCATTAAAAAATCTTATAACAATTATGCTAATATGGTACCAAAGTTATTGAAATGTTCATATTACAAATCACTAAGTGCGCTGCAAACATGAAATATTAGAACATAAAGTAATTCAGTATATTGAATAAATATTTGTGTAGTTCAAGCGGGCGAAGCCGCTGGCGGTTGCTAGTATATATATATATATATATACTTATATCACTTATATATCAATTATATGATTTCTATAATTAATGTATACAAATCTATATCTATAGTGTATATCAACGCGGACTTTTTTAAACAACATTTAAGGGACAATACTCATAAGGTTGAGTCGGCGCGCGCCAAGTATGCGTTAAGCAAACTTATTTTGGGTGACGTTTTCTAACAACAAACTTTGCAAATGTTAGTTGCTTGCCAGTTGCTTAGCAACGGCGATTGTTATAAACATGGCGGAATAAATAGCATGTCAAATTAATAAGTATTTTAATATATTGGTATATATCAAAAATATTACAAATATGAGAAAAAAAGTATCCTATGTTCATCCCGACACCCTCAAGTATCTCTATATGAGTATTTTATCACAATTAAATTGTTTGGCCCTGATTGCGTAAAAGACACACAGACAGAGTTACTTTCGAATTAATATAATAATATAGGTATGGATTAATTATATTTGAAATAGAACTCTTAAATCGGATTAATCGCATAATTTTGAGCGAAGCGCTCTACTGGAGACTTTTTACGCTCTTCGTCGCATTACGTCACCAATAGGATCCCAAACGGTTTGACCAATTGAGATGAAAATTTGCAAACATATAAATATGACTACGTATAACGGTTTAAGCTGAAAAATTTCTAACAATTCAAAAATTCATTTCTCGCTGCGCTCGACATGTGAAAACAAGCGTGGTGTAGAGTTCCACTCCCTACTCGACACGCAATGCCTCCAGAATTCGGCGGAAAGTGGGGAACCGAGCAGTGGCGTGGGTATTTGACGCCCGGTGCGGCTTAGGGGACTTGATGCCCTTAAAATGGTCTAAGGTCTAAAAACAAAGAAAAAACAAAGTGATCGTCGACTTTGATGGCCCTTTTCCTTTTGATGTCCGCTAGCTACACCACTGGAACCGAGTGTCTTAAAAGTAGGTTCCCGCTGTCCGAAGCTAAAAATAAAGTGAAAGTAGTGGGATTCGAAGCCGCGGCTCTTGTTTACCGTTACCAAGCGCTCTGACCACTACTCTGCGTTCCCATCGAGCTACATTCTAATACGCTTCTTAGCATATATTTATGTAGGCATGTTTTAAATTATTAAATCTTTTCTAATAAAGTAAGTTTCTTTCCTTAGAGTGAAATAACATTTTAAAAATGTAAAAAGTAAAACGCCAAGTTATTATTAACATATGCTTTATCGAAAAAGCAAAGTTTGAAGTTATAAATACAAAATAACAAATACAATAAGTAAAAGGATAGAAATGACAACTACTTTTGGGATAAAAGAAAACTATTTAATTATGACTTCTTTTTACATGACGTCTCAAAGAATCTTTAGTGGCAAAGAGAGTGCTACAGAGTGCACAAGAAAATTTTTTTTCGCCCGTATGCGTGACTCTATGCCTCATTAAATCAGATTTAGTATAAAAAAAGTTATTACAAATGTCACATTCATGTTTTTTTTCCTTCATATGAACATTTTTCATGTGATTATTGCAAAGACTTTTAGTTATAAATCCTTTGGAACAAAATGGACATTTATAATCTGGTTTTTTTATGCCATGTTTGTCCACTAAATGCTGCATTTTTAAATTTTCCTGCGAAAATCTTTCATTGCAATACCAACAAACAAATCTTAATTTTTTCTCTATTTTCACATCATGTCTGTCTATATCGTGTTTCTTTTTATCTGTGCCTGTTTCAAAATTCATATTACACTCTGTACATACATGTTTTTTATGAGCTCTAGTTTTGTGTAAATTCAAAAATACTAAATTAGAATAGCTATGTCCGCATACATCACAAATATGATTTTTATAATGTTTATTGACGTGCATACTCAAAATTCTGAAATTATCGAATAATTCTGAGCAAATTTGACATTTGAGACCTTCATTTTCTATTTTGTACGGTATTAACAAATTTTCTTTAATTGGAAATTTAATACTGTGATTTTCTGTCAAATGAACTCTTAAATCATCTAAATTTTCAAAATTCGCATTACATTTTTTACATATAAGTATTGAAATTTCAACTTTAACCATGGATTGGTTTTGCCTGATTATTATTTTCTCCAAATTTTCTGCGGAATGAGTTAAATTATGGTTCCTTAGTGTCGCCATCTCAATAAATTGTTCTTTGCATATGAGACATAAATATCTGCACTTGTTGTATTGAAATGGGAACATTGTGGAATTTTCTAGAAGTTTCAAAGAATTCTCCCTCAATATTGGCCTCTCGCCTCGTCTCCCTAGTACTTTGGGCCAATAATCTTCCTCGTTATTTTGTAATGTATCTGAAAATTATTATTTAAATGTTAATGTATTTTTATATTTTTTTAGCTTCACGCTTTATCCCGCCGGTAGGGAAAGGGAACCAAATATTAAGTACTTCATTCTCTACTCTGAACCGAATTGCCAAGTCATTGCCTGTTGAGTGGCGGAACTCAACGCCACAGCATCGCACCATTTACTGTCACACGCTGTGCCGCTGCTCCACGGCGGCCTAATGAACGTATGTTAAAAATATTAAAATAAAAAACAACTGTGTATTTAGAAATTGTACTCGTACGCGATGGATTATGGATTCATTATCTGTCGGAGAAATATTTTTTAATGAGAAAACGGATTATATTTACAAACGATACAGTTTCTGGAAATCTTCCATAATAATGATGGCTTAAAGTCACAATAATGTTCTTAACCAACAAAAAAACCGGTCAAGTAAAGTCACAATAATGTTCTTAACCAACAAAAAAACCGGTCAAGTAAGAGTTAGACTCGTCTACCTAGGGTTCTGGAGAATATTTGATATTAGTTTTATCTTGATACCTCCACGCGATCTCAAGATAAATAATCTTATATAGCAGGGTAAGCCTTTAGCTACGCGCCGCACAATTTTTGAAGATGGCAGTGATTCTTCATATTGTATTGATTACAAATTAGTTCAGTACGGTAGGCTATCTGATCTTCTCCGCGTTATACTATCAGTCAGAAAATGATCAACAATAAGAAAAAATCATAAAATCAAATTTGCTTAGCCATCTACAGCTAAATTTAGGGCAGCCAGGACTTGCCGTACAGCATTGACAACGTTGACATTTTATTATTGTCACAGGATCTGGCAGCAACAACTCCCAAGATTCTTTGACCTCAATTTTGCTCACGCTGTGTCCTGCACGTAGCAGGGAGGTACAGGGTGTAGGGACACATTGTAGCTGATTCAGCACTTTAGTCGAAGTCCGTACCCGGCTAGCTTAGTCAGTATTGAATGCTTGTATACAGTAGTTTCATTAAATAAATAAAAATTTAAAACATTAACATAATCACATTAAAATAATAAAACACATTAAAATAATTTTATTAATATCCAAATAATACAAGAACTCTACACAGGGAACCTGAGAATCTAGTGTTCTTGAGGCATTGCGTGTTGAGTTGTGGAATTCAATAGCACTCTTTGGCTCGTTGCCAGAGCGGAAAAATTAAAATATTAAATATTTCATTCCCCCAAGTGGGAATCGATCGTAACATTACGTAGTAACGGAAGTGTTCTAATAGAAACGGAGTGATATAGCGTAAAGCTAAAAGAAAAATATATAAATGTTACCTTTTTTTATTTTTACTTATATGGAGGGATTGACTGCAAGTATAGTGAATTACATCGAAACAATGAATGTGATGTTATATAGCCTTCTGAGATATATGAACATGAATATATTTCAATTCTAACCAGTAGTTGCTGAGATTAAATTGTTTCAACAAACAAATTCCTCATCTTTATAATATCCTGATATTATAAAGATATATAGACATCTAGTAGTTAAAACATAATAATAAAAATCCAATGAAGAGCAAATTTAATTTAATGGTGTCCCAGGATCTTGTAAATAAATCAACTTTTTATAAATATACTTCTTACAAAACATTATGATCTCTTAGAATAGCTCTTCGCTGTAAGTCTCAGTCATTGTAGGGCACTTCATAAATGTCAATTTTTTTGAAGCCCATTTTTTTCTTAGTAACATGCATCTGTGTCTGAATTTCTGCGTAATGTTCCATTTCAATATTCCCATTGTGAATATTAGATGTGGTGGTTGAGATACAACTTTTGATATCTATTACGTAATCATCACTGATACCATCTGGCGATGCCAAAGAACGGTAAATCAGGGCTGATTACAAAGCCAACCCGGCTTTGTAATCAGCCCTGATCTTATTTCAATATTTTTAAGTTTAGCAACTACGTTTCTTATAGATTGTTCGTGTGATTCCCCTCTTTCCACAGGTTGTGACTCCATCAGGATCTTGGCACCAAATATTTGATCGACCAAGGGACCAACTAGTAGACAATGCGCTGCGTCACAGGCTTGCGACGCCATAACTCTACCGAATCTAATATTATACCAATGAGTTGATTCGCATCGCCCAATAGTACCCTTCCAAAAGCCAAAGGCCAAAAGTCGCCCTTTGTACCATTTCACAGCGTTCATCTGTGAATATTGTTTTGCAAAAAGTCAAATTGTTCGAAATGTATATTTTCTATGGATTCTCTAAAAAAAACACATATAACATAATGCATGGACAGCATTAGTATTTCTGGTACCTCAGTCACATATGTTGGTTGCATAGTGGCTTGATGATACCTTTGCGATTTGCATAGCTTTTCTTTTTCCGTCTTAAAAGTCATAATATCATGACATTTTATATTATTTGGTGATTTTTGAGAATCATAAGTGTTTTGATTTTACAAAGTTTAAGGATGTTTCAACACCTGCAATGAAATAAGTGATTTAGTTCTGAGGTAATACAGCGAACAGATGACATCACTTCTGCTAATATACACACACCGGCATAATTAGAGGAACACTAACAAAAAAGGATTTTTTATTGCAATTTGTGGGTAATAGTACAAGTGGTTCATTTATTTAAATTATTACTCTTGTATAATATAACATTTTGAGACATATTGACATTTTTCAATAATGCAACAAAAATTATACCCTAAAAGGGAAAGTGGTTGTTGACAGTCAGCGCTTTTAAGTGTTTTCGATAAGAAGTTTGTTTATGCAGTCAATGGTGGCCCTAGCTCATTTTGTTGTTGTTGTTTGGAGATTTAACATTGTATTGCATACATAATGAGTGATTTACCTGCAACCGAAGTCGCCAGAGCTGTGACATTGATAGAGGAAGGTCACACATACCGTTCAGTGAGTCAAATGTTGGGTGTATCAGTATCTGTGATCCACCGTAATGTGAAACGATACAGACAGACAGGATCTTATGTGCGGAGGCGGGGACAAGGCAGAAATCGTGCAACCAGTGCTGTAGACGAACGTTTTATAAGGGTGCAAACTTTGAGAAATCGTCGTCAAACAGCTGTTCAGACCCGAAATCTCTTGGAAGAAGTGCGTAGAGTGCGTGTAAGTGAACGAACGATAAGAAGAAGGCTTAATGAAGTTGGTTTAAAGTCATACGTACCAGCCAAAGCGCCTAAACTTGAGGTAAGTCATCGAGTTGCAAGATTATTGTTCGCTCGCCAGCACCAACATTGGTCAGATGAATGGAGTCGTGTTTTATTCTCTGACGAAAGCCGGTTTTGTGTGAATTTCATCGATGGACGGGAAAGGATGTGGAGGTATCGAGGAGAACGATATAATCAAGCAAATTTTACCGAAACAGTGTCATACGGTGGAGGGTCTGTCATGGTGTGGGGTGGCATAACTTTAACAGCCCGCACCGCTTTGGTCATAATTGATGGCGGTTCCCTTACTGCACACAGATACATAACCGATATCTTGGAACCTCATGTTATGCCTTTTGCCCCATTTATAGGCCCAGATTTTATATTTATGCATGATAACGCACGGCCCCACACTGCTCGCGTAGTTCGTGATTACATTAATGAAGTCGGAATTACCCAAATGGACTGGCCAGCACGATCTCCAGACATGAATCCGATAGAGCATGTCTGGGACATGATTGGACGAAGACTACAGAAGAAAATTCCATCCCCCAGGAATATTGAAGAGTTAAAATTGGCGCTGATTGAAGAGTGGGGCAATTTGCCCCAGGAAATGATTAAAAATGTCATTATGAGCATGGACAAACGTATTCGAGCTCTATTAAGTGCCCACAGAAGCAAAACAAGATATAAATAATGATTGTAAATAACCTTTGCAAAGAAAATTTGATTTTAAAAAATTACATTATTTTAAAAATTTCTCAAATTTGTTTTTTTGTCTGTATTTTTATAAATAAATAATGTTCAATCCTAGTTTCTGTTGTCTCATATTCATTTTGAATAACAAAACTTAAATGAACTGAAAAACATACACGAAAATCTAGTAATTAAAAAAATATATGCTTTTTTTGTGTGTTCCTCTAATTTTGCCGGTGTGTTTAGTATATTCATAAAAAATATAACCAATACTATGTCGAAAAGACCCGATATGCAGGTTTATGGAAAGTAAGAGGAAAAAATAGAACCCTGGATGGATATAGGATGTCCGTCTGTCTGACTGTTTAGATCCTTTTTCTCAAGAATTTATGGCAGCATAGGCTAAAATACATGATCATGGCTTACTTCACGATTAACTTAGGTACAATTATATATTTCGAAAAGTGATCATTTATAAGTTTGTCACAAAAAAAAATACAAACTTACATTTGTAGTTATACAAATATGTACACGTTGTATTCGTTGTATGCACTATACGGGCGCAAACGTAAGCTTATAAATATTTTAAAATTGGACTTCCCGTTGACCTATATTCAAGAAATTGGTACAAATCCTCGGTAAGCGAGACGAACTCACACTTGGCCGGGTTTTGTAGACAGTAACACTTTACGTTTCACTTAAAGTGTTAATGAAACCTTAAAGTGTTACCTTTCAAAATGTTAATGAAAGTAACATTATACGGAAGTCGATACGTGCTTGTTCTTAGCGTTAGTCGACCTTTGCCAAAATACAATAGTGAAAATTGCAGTAAAATCGATTAAGCCGTTTCTGCGATTAGCCTGCACAAACGCACAGACCAAAAATTTAAAATGATTGCTTTGATACACGCACCCAACAAGAGATTTTCTTGTATATCTTCCAAGTACAGACGGCGATCACTTACATTTTTTAAACTTAAATTGCAAACAACTTTACTAATCTAATAGAATACAAATATGACACTTGTGTCTTATCCCAGCTATCATAATCCTAATCCCAGCTATCTGAGCACGACTTTTGTGGGTTTGATTCCCACTCTGGGAAAAAAGCTATTTTCATTTCTTCGCTCTGAACAAAGCAATGAACACGCAATGTCTCGAGAATTGTGCATAACTAGGTTCTCCCAGATTATCCTGCTATATGTGAGACACAAGATGGAGAAAATAAATAGACCTCACATTAATAACAAAATTACGCACCTTGGTTAGCGTATGGTCGGTAAACTACAGTCGCGGGTTCGAGTCTCAGTACGTTAAATTATTTATACTATTCTAAATATTTGCTTTGTTTAGTTTAGTGTATACATAACACTCATAAAAAAATATGTTTATTTTTTTCAGATGAAGTATATTAACTATTTTCACAGTAGTGGGTACAACTACAAATCCAAGTCGAAGACAAAAATCATCAATGATTGAATGTATTTTTTAAATTATATTATATACAGTCCGAGGCCGGACCGTGGCCCAGGGACACGAAGTCTGACTGTAAGCATGACAGATTGTGGGTTCGATTCCCAATCGAGGAAACTAAATATTTAATATGATCGCGCTGACGTCGAGGCACAGTGCGGCGTTGAGTTTCGCAACTCAACATGAATGCTCCAGAATTCGACGGAAAATGGGCAACGAAATGCTTTGTGCGGGATACAGCGTGATGCTAAAAAAATACTTTATCTAAATTAAAACATTAAATTTACCTTGTATTTTGTTTGAAGCAATTTCCTTACTTTGAGATTCTATAACATCTTCAATATCATGTTCGGGATCCTCTTTAATGTTTATATCTTAAAAAAGATTTTTCACTCTTTAGCTTGACAACATTCATTTTTTAAATAAACATAGTATCATCAAAACAAAACACCTGACAACATAAACATATTTTTTCAGCTTCACGTTATATCCCGCACGTGGCAGCGGCTCAGGGCCGGCCGAGGGAGCCTAGTAGCCTCTAAGACACTCCGCTGCCCAGGAACCGCTGATTTCTGGAGGCATTGTTCGACACCATAAATTTAAAGTATTAAAATATTTCATTTCCTCAATTGTGAATCGAGACCACAACCTGTCGCGTTTACCCGACTGTTAACCCTAATAAACTATTGGGCTTCTTAATTTTTTTTTTAATTAATGCAGTCGTGGTTTTTGTTTTTTTTTTTAAATATTTTTTTATTTAAGCAGTTATCACTCAAAAAATGTTTTTATGATTTTTCACACACTAGCACTCAGTTTTTAATATAATTCATTATTAGTTTTATAGAATATCATTCACTCGTAAAATTTAGGCTTGTCATTTGAATATTTTAGGCGTGCCAATTATAAGCAATTTATTTCGCCAAAATAGAAAGAGTCACGGTGAATTTGAGATGATTGGTCAGTTTAATATTATACAAGTGACACTAAAATCACCTAAAGTAACCGAGTATAAAAAGAGAAGGTAAGGTTTTTAAGAAAATACCCTACTGACGTTTTTCGAAAATAGGCTTCTAAATTTTTGGATCTAATGGATGGATGGATTAGTCTCAATAAATTACAACACCCTAATATGCGTTGGGGGTCAGAACGACCCCCTGCCAGATGGACCGACAGCATCCCACAACCTTAGTTTTACAGTGAACACAGTTAGTAGTAGTTTAATATAAACGCCTATCCTGCAATATGATACACGTGGAATTAGAAGTATTACCTTCATTAGTGTCAACGTCAAATGTTTCCTTTTCCATATATCCCTCATTTATATATTCTTCTTTAACATCTATTTCAGATTTAATCATTGTATGCTCAAATTCTTTTATATTTATTTTTTCTGAAAAATTAATAAAAAAATATATTATTACAACTTTTATAAAATAAAACGGCCGTTGAGCCGCAATGGCACATAATATGACTGTAAATGCGACGGTTTTGGGTTCGATTCCACCAAACAGAATGAAGTATTTTCATATCCCCATTCTGGTAGTAAGACAAAACGCCACGTTAAGTTCAACATGGCCGCTTAACGTGCAATGTCCCTAAAATTGAGTGGGGCCTAGGGAACAGAGTGTCCTAACACTAAGTGCCCTCTGCTTTCCCTGTTATATGCGGGATACAACACGCTAATTTATTCATTTCATAAAAATAAACTCAATTAACAATTTAAAATAAAAAAAAACCTCACCAGTCTGCTGAGTTTCAAAATGTTCCAGCATTTTACTTTCATTAGCGATGACCATGTTTCTAAAGGCATAGGCCTCTTGTAATTTATTTATACATTCATCACAAATTTGTGTGCTCGATTGTACTGAACCTTTATTGACTGGGGAAATCTGAGAATGAAGATACTTCTTAGCACTTAAAAAAAAATATATATATTTGTAATTTTAAAAGGGGGAGCCATTGTGTCGCAGCCGCACAACTTTTGACTGTATACGCAACTGTAGTTGGTTTGATTTCGAAGCCTGCCATTCAACACATAATGTCTAATAATTGTTATGGGAATGAACTGGCTTCACACGGGTTCCCCCTGCCTTAAGGCAGATAAAGATGGTCTACATAATATAATGTCTTTAAATAGGTAAGTAGGTTTTTATTAATTAAATAAGGATACCAATTGAAAAAAGTTACGGAAATATATTTGGAAGTATAATTTAAAATAAATAATAAAGAAAAGAACTATAGAACCCTTTTTTCACCTGAATATTAAATGTTTCATTTAGAATATTTTCGTAGGTTTCTTTTCCTTCGGGAGCATCCGCTGATATATCGGTGTAGAAACCAAACGAGTGACAACATCGGCAAAGGTTAGGCGTGATAAATATCGATGTGGCAGGCATTTCTAGTGAATTGTAATATTAATATATTACTTAGTTAGTAAACGCTATAGTAGAGCAGCGACACAGATTTGTACAATAGTTTGTGGGTTCGATTCTTTTTGGGAGGGAATTAATAATATTCATTTCCTCGCTCTGGTGAAAAGACAAGTGAGAAACAGAGTATTTTAAGTTTAAGCAGTAGTTCCCTCTGCCTGCTCAATTATATGCAGAACTAAGAAAAAAATCATATAATTTCAGTATATTCTATAATAATATAAAAATGTGTTGCCGTTATATTATAACTTATATAAAATTAATTTCCTGAGAAAATAGACATGATGACGTCTAGTAAAAATCACTAAAAATATGTATTTAATTAATGAAACCCTAACGTTATAAAATACGAAACAGGCATTCATGTTATAAGTATAGGATTAGTGATTATCAGCGCCAACAATATTGACACGTGGCGATCTCCGAGCCGTGATCCCATCCTGTACGTATTCGTTGATTGTTATTGGATGTAATCCAAGCTTTCCAGGTTCAAGTCTACACTAAAATATATGACTCCCAAACAAATATCCAAAGGATAGACATATTAGAGATATTTTTATACTAGGGGGATGGGGGCGGAGCTTTGAACTAACGCGTTTGCTTTTTATATTTTTTGGGAAAAATTTTTGTTACTTAAATTTTGTTACTGGGGTGGGCAGGCTATTCTGGGGTCAGTACGGGATACCCGACCACCCTTGTCTCTACGCCCATGGACATATCAAAGAGACAAAAGAAAATTAGTATTAAAATACAAAGAAACATTCTGTGATACATTAAAAAAAAATTTTTGAAAAATATATAGTCATTTATTTGAGGCCATTGGCTCAAGGGCACTAGTGTTTGACTGTAAACGACGAAAGACTGAAAGTGACTGGTTGGGTGTTTAACTCGAGGTAAAGCAATATTTATCTAAATTTATATTTGTATATCTTCACTTAACACCCAATCGCTCCTGAATTCGCAGGAAAGTGTGGAACGGAGTGTCTTAACACTAGGTTTCCTCTGCCAACCTTGCTGTGCGCAGAATACATACAAAAAATATTTTAACCTGGAGACCAATATGAAAATTCTTTGGTATGAATTGAGATATGGCAGGGTGACGGCATGAATTGAGATATGTCAGGCTGACAGGGTACTGCCGAATGTGGGAGGGCCGGATTTTTCATGCCGACGGCTTTATGTCGGTGTGTTGAGAACCATGGCATTGTATGGTGCATCTGTGTGGGCTGACGCTCTCACCGCTCACAATAAATCCCACTTGCGGAAAGCGTTATAGCCGTGGAGCAATTCGAGGTAACCGTACGGTGTCGTGGACAGCGGCTACACTCTTGGCGGGCTATCCGCCTTGGGAGCTGCAGGCGGAAGTGCTTGACAAAGTTTACACATTTCGAGCAAGTAAGCGGTCGCGAGGTGAGCAACCATCGTCAGAGGTTATTGCGCGGATCAGGAGAAGAGCGGACGAAGCCCTGATCCGGCGTTGGAGAGAGGACCTAGGGTCACCGGCGGCAGGCCTAGCGACCGAGGCAGTCCATCCCCACCTCGAGCGTTGGGTTAGAAGGGACTTTGGGGTCCTAACGTTCAGGCTGGTGCAGATGCTGACAGGGCACGGTTGCTTCGGCAAATACCTGCATCAAATTGCATGTCGGGAAATGTCGCCGGTGTGCCACGAGTGTGATACCCCTGTTGACTCGGCACACCACACTCTAGCCGAATGCCCCGCCTGTTCTCCACAACGCCATGCCTTGATGGCTGTGGTCGGTAGGGACATTTCACTGTCCAGTGTGGTGGGGGCCATGTTGAACAGTGAGAGGAAGTGGTTTGCAATGGTCTCCATCTGCTAATCAGTTATCGTACTGAAGGAAGCCGCGGAGCGGATGCGGGAGTCCAGTTCTAACGCAGACCCGCTCCGCCGACGCAGGCCAGGGGGTAGGACAAAGCGTTTTGCGCATCTTCAACTCCCCCTACCCTAGAGGAGCTACTGCAGGAGGGTCAAGGTGACCCTCCTGCAAGTCATCGAGGCGGCGGGTGTTCTAGGAGAAACCCCAGGGCACCATCAAGGCGACGGCGGCCTACAACAGGTAGGCGTTTTGGTGGAGAGGGTTTCCGCTGGGTTTTAGTGGGTAGGTTCGATTTCACCGGTGAGTCCCACAGTACCGCTCATCCGTAAGGCACTAGCCTTCCGTATGAGCGGTTTGCGTAAATGCATTTCCCAGCGAAAAAAAAAAGAAAAAAGTGTGACAGCATCAAGATTTTAATTCAGTTGCTGTACAACCAGTGATGGCTCAATAATTGCACTAATAATGGATGGCAAAACTCCAGACATCGGGCCCTGAAACGTGGGAGTCTAATGAAGTATGATGCAAGGAAAACTGTAAGTATCTTACTAGATAAAGAAATTGAAGTTTGGTTAATGCCGTCTAAAAATTACCCAATCAATTCAGTAATTAATTTATCACTTCTTAAATATCAGTGCTTTTATGGAAAAATAATGGATATCTTATTATATATCAAAGAATTATAATTTTTTTGGGTATACAAAGTGGATGGAGTACAGTCACACATACTTGGTTGTAAATATTTTATAAAATCACATGAATCCACCAAACACGCATCTGTTATTCTTCCTCCATGACCCAATGACACATAATTCACTAAGCAATTTGGTATACAGAACATAGCACTTCACAGTGTTTGCTTTTTGCACTACAACCATGAGAAATTCATTAAATGGCAAATAGTCATTATGGCTATTAATTCTTCAGAGGCTTTTGTAGAATTTTATAGCAATTTCTAAGCAATCTATGATGCTATTTAGATTTTGGCATCTATGTCTAAAAGCCAAATTTCTTATTAAAGACTTTTTCTAAATTTTACAAGTTGGTCTTTTTAAATAATTTTTTTTCAGCTTCATGCTGTATTCCACTCACAGCAGGTTAGGCAGAGGGAACTTGGAAATCTAGCATAAAGAAACTTCCATTTCCCATTTTCCACCAAATTCTTGTGGTACTATGAGTGCAGTGGCAGAACTCAAGTTGCACACTGGCTCATAGGCTACTTATATTTCTTGTGTTAATTATTAGATATTAATAAACTAAATACATCTGTGATAGAGATTATTAATATACAAAATAAGTTTTAATACAATGGATTCCAATACCTGAATTTCCAAGTGAAGTCTCTTCAAGCTCCGAGTGTTTTTCATTATTATTTCTTCCTTCTATTTCTTTCTCACACTCTCCAATTAGTATTTTTATTTGTTTATTGTAAATATATTTTTGGTCTGTTGTATCAGATGCATGTTTTCTTTCATCATGTTGACAATAAAAATTTGTAGGGGCACACCCCGGTTTCATACGGATTTGCGAGACCGATCCCATCAAATGATACTGCATGTAATTTTCCATATCGTTAGGCAACTGAAACCGATATAAAATGTGATACAATATTATGATACATAACAAGATTGACTAGGTAAAAGATACAAAACTTAAAATTTAAGAAGTTTTGTTTATTATTTATAATATGGAATAGCAGCAGCACATAGCATATGTTAACTGTATGTAATCATAAACAAAAAACTGTCTGTAAAATTAAAAATATCAATTTAATTATATAAATAATGTTACATGACATTGCATATTTCACTGTATTGCATTAATGCTTTGTAATATCGAGATTCTTAATTATTTATATTTATATAATCAAATGCGTAATGCATAATGCTATAAATATAATGTTAACAGGGTTTTGCCGGCTTTTTTCTAAAACCATCCAAACCAAACGGGGACGGCGTTTGAGAAGTTCACAAAGTATCGATTACAAAAGTTACAATATTGTAGAATTGAATGCATAAAGGAACATAATACTTAAAAGATTATAATGTTACGAAGTTTATGTTACGGTGACATATATACTAGTATTGTTTCTACAAATTTAAGTATAGATATACTTACATCGAAGTGATCTTCACAAAAATAAAGCTGAGTATTGGGTAATATTTTCGTTAAGTCTCGTCTTGCAAGTTTAAGCCACTTATCTCGTGTTGTTTTTTTGTGTGGAACAAAAATAAATAACTTATTGGGAGTTTTTATTGATGTATTTTTACACTGAGGGACTGAACACCACTTGTACACTTTTGAATTCATACTCAATAACACCGATTATCACATGTATGGAGGAGTGTCAAACTTTAACTTCTAGTGTTTACTGATACTTGACGTCACAAGAGACGCCATGCCACTTTGACGCGTTTTGTGCCATTTTTTTATTTATAATTAAATTAACAGGTATTTTTAAATACTAAATCATTTAACTACTACACTAATCTCATTTCCTGTTGAAACAATTTACGTTGTAATTATAATTCAAAAATCAAAAAAAATCTGAATCAATGAAAAAAAATCTTGAAGACAAGAAGACAATTGAGAACGATGTTTCATAATCACAAACAGTAAATTTTAATAGAAATCATTTAATTAGTCCAAATACACTTAAAAAATACCTTTTTGCAACGATGATTGTTGGACGACGACAAATCAGACACAAACCCTAGCTTTTACAATAACTTTATTTACACTTGTTCTACACAATTCAATTCTATATACACTCGTAGTTACAATATTTAAATACTAATTCTAATAAGAAGTTGTCTTGACAAAATCTTGGAACGTAATGACTCCGGGTGCCTTTTTTTCCGGTGTTGAGGTTAATGCTGTTAGCCCTATTGGCTTTTACAGCGAAGCCGGTTGGGGAGGAGAAGGAGGAGGAGGGTACTCTGTCCCTGAAGAAATGCAGGCACTGTGTGGCTGCCTGTGAGGGAGTCGACGACTATAAGGGCGCCCCCTGCGGGTTCGAACCTCGGCTTGCGGCCGTCGGGCGGGCTGGGGGTTTTCCCTATTCTAAGCAAAGCCAGCCGCGATATGAAGTCACGACCGGGGCATAAATTAGACTAGTCTAAGTGAGCTAACGGCCCCTGACCGCTGGGCCCGACCGCGCCGAGACGCGGCCGTCAACATACATACACATATTAAATACAAAATGTACAAAAGGCGATCTCATGGCTAAGTAGCCATCTCTTCCAGACAATTTAAGAGCAAGAAGAAGTTGTCATAGTTATGAGCACGTAGGTGGTGAACATAATTAAAAATAGTTAGTTAGTTTATACTTTATTGCACACAAATAAAAGAAAAAGAATAATACAAATAGAACAGAAAAGAAATTAAAAAAAACAAGTATGCAAAGGCGGCCTTATTGCTTCAAGCAATCTCTTGCAGGCAACCTTTAATAACAGCAATGAAACCTTTCTCTTTTTAATGAAATATAAAAAGAGAAAGGTGGAATAACGTTATGTGCAAACTAAAAAATAATAATAAAACTAAGTAAAAACATAAAATACTTATGAAATATACAAAAATACATAAGCTCATACACAATACACAAATACATATATTTATAAATAAATACATATAAACATATATATTCTTATACAAACAAATGCTACATATGATATAATATGTACAATATAATAAATATATAGAAGTCTACAAATTTTCTAAATTAAAAAGGTGTTGTTTAGACGTCTTTTGAATGTTAAGTGACATTGAATGTCGCACTTCAGTAGGAAGTGCATTCCAGAGAGTAACAGCTTTCACGGTAAAGGAGTTGGGATAGAAGTGGGTATAGCAGGTTGGACCTTAGTTCAAGGCGTAGAAGAGAATCGGAACTAAGGAAGTTGAATCGCTCTTTTAAATAAGAGGGGGCGAAAGGATTGTATAGGATCGAATAAAGAAGGGTAAGCATACGATAATTGCGGCGAATATGTATAATATTAAAGAAAACAATACATATACCTTTACATATAGTTTAATTTCAATAAATAAATTAAGTTGAACAAAATGTATTATTTGTATTACTTATGTAACGTCCAGAAAATATAAATAACAATAATATCATAATATTTTATATATTATTTTTTTAAATGCATATTTTACTTTAATTTATAATATACATGGCAACAATCAAAGAAAAAATAACGTAAATTGAATTTAATTACATTCATTTTAGTGAAGTAATTGAAGATTTAGTGAGCTAAAACTGAATCTTTTTGCCTTTACTTTATTGAATAAGTTTCAATTAATTTAGTTTCTTTTATAAACACGATTCTGATTTATGATGTTGCATATGTTTTTTCAAAGTCATCTTATCCATATTCGAGTTCCTACAAATGGGACAGACAAAAACGGGACAGACAAAATCTTTTCCCTGGTAAGCGTTTTGATTCAATACTAAAACACCTCAAACAATTTCTCAGTATGTTTCTTCGTTGTATGCTCAGTTAGAGCTCGTCGCGTTTCGAAATTATATTTACATAAAAAACATTGAAATTTTTTCACCACTCCATGTTTACTTTTCATATACATCATCTTGCTATAATGTTCTTTAAAAGTTTCGCTACATCGACTGCACTTCTTCAGCTGTACCTACTGTCGTTTTTCCCTTGTGAACTATTCCAATGTGATATTGTAACTGAAACTGAACTTTTGGAAAAGATTAATTTGCAGTATGTACATTTTATGGTTTTATATTTTATGTTGTACTCTATGTCTCTATGAGGTATCAATAAATATTTCGTTAAAATTCCTGCTCCACACGTCTCGCAGATAACTTTACCCTAAAAACTAAAACTACCGAAAACCTAAACGATCGTCTAATACCTCCATTTTATACTCTGTCATGCCATTACTTGCTAGTGAGAATTGTTTATCGTGAGTCAAAAGTTTTTTCAAATGGATGCCGTCACATAGACGGCATTTTAACTTCGATATATCAACTTGTAAGGTCCGCTTTCCTTTTGGAATATATGTGTCTAAAATAGTACCGTCATCTAACAAATTACTTATGCGTAACTATGTGCCAAAAGTTGAGAAATATCTGAGTAATATTCAAGACAGAAGAATCATTGAAAGGAAACGGTCTCACAGTAGTATAAAGTAAGAAAATGGCGGTGTTGTTCGTTTCTGGTATCGTCATTTGCCATATATTTGTAGATCTATGACATGTGAAAGAAATAACATCCTCAAAAAGAATCCAATTGCTATATGCTCAAAACAAGACTAAGCTTACCGTGATCCAAAACTATGAGTTAGTAAACAAAGTGCAACACGCCAACTTACTGCAATCATCGATATGCATTCTCATATGTCTGTTTAAGCTTTTCTGTAGTCCGTAACATTTGTTACAAAGAGCACAGGTGAAATTCTTTTGACCAGCGTGAGCGAGCATATGTTTTTTTAAAGTGGACACACAACTAAAACTCTTTCTACAAATTCCGCAAAACGTCTTCTGCGTGTGATATTTGTTTGTATGAGTGGTGAGAGACCTTCTACTTGAAAATTTTAATTTACATATATCACATTGATAAGTAAATGTTATTTGATGAGCCTCTTTTAAATGTTTGAGCTTTCTAAAATGCTCTGTAAATCTTTCTGGGCAGTGCGGGCAACGCAGCATCCTCATTTTGGTAGCTCCATTGTGACACTTTTCAATGTGATATTTTAAATTGGATTTTGTGGTGTATACCTTATTACATTTGCTGCAAGGATATCCACCTGGGGAGTGAATTTCCTTGTGTTGAATTAATCTTTGGTAAGTCATAAATCCTGCACCACATATCTCACAGACAGCATTGCTAAAATGAACATTCATATGTCTATTTAAAAGTATAAATGTTTGAAACGTTTTGCTGCAAATATGACAGCAAAGTAGGCCATCTTGCAAACTTAAGTTGTATCCAACCACTCCATTGCCAGCAGGAGTAAACACTTTCTCATGTTCTTTCACCAAATGTTGTCTTATTTGATCAATATCTACGAAATGTTTGTTACAGATTTTACATTTGAGATCTGATATATCTATTTTGACTGTGCGCTTTCCTTTTGGTAAAAGATTTTGTAAAATTTTATCAGTATCAGGCATAATATGTTCACTGGTATGTTTTAAAAGTGAATGTATTTCAGAATAATGTTCGCAGCAGAAGAAGCATTTAAAAAAGTAACGGCAATAAATAAATGGAGGCGCTGTTGTACTTTCAAGTAAAATTGCAGCATTTTTTCGTTCTGATAATGTCATCTCCCATATGCTTGTGAGCGCTCCTTTTCTTCCTGTAGATCCTGAGGGGACAAAATGCCGAAATTTAGTTGTATGCGCATAATCATACAAAGATTGCGTACATATATGTATGTAAACATTAGTTTGGTAGGTACGAAAACATACAAAATCTTAATTTAATAGCATCTATATTCGATATAAATACATATTTTAGGCATAAGAAAATATACATAAATACCCAAACTACACACTATACACTTGTGTGTATATTATACTTTTTGCAACTTTAAAATTTTAGTTCCAATTCTATAAAATGAAAATGTTACAGAATAAGAAAAAAAAATATTGTAAAATAAAATCATTTAATACTCACTCAAAAGAAACTTTTGGTTACATTACCAAATTTTATTATTTAAACAAATTTTATTTTAAAAGTATTTGTAGAAAAACAGTTGACTGATCAATCGCTCCAGCACTTTCAATGACCACAAAATAATAAAAAACATAGGAAGTAGTACGCTTTATTTAAAAGCTCTTACACTAATTATAATTTAAATTTCCTTTTTTTCGCTTCCGTTCTCCACTTTCCGTCGAATTCTGGAGGCGTTGCGAGTGGCAGAACTCAACGTCGACCTTGCATCGTTACCAGAGCGAGGAAATGAAAATATTAAATATTTTATTTTCTTGAGTGAGAATCGAACCCACAAAACCTGTCGCATTTACTCGTTTTAGCACGATTTGTGTTCAAATAATACAAAAGTTTTAACTTGTATAAACTTCAACTCAGTATTTCACTGTTGAAATTTTTCACAATAGTCCTAAATTGCCACTGAGGATGCCATTGCTTCATGTGCTTATTATAATCAATTCTATTATGAAAACCGTTGCCACACTCGGAACACATAAACTTCCACACCGGTCCATGCATTCGCATATGCTGTCTGAGTGTCCTTTCATGCATGTACGCTTTCTGACATACATCGCAAAAGAAATTCCTTTCACCAGTATGACCTCGCATGTGCATCTTCAGCAAAGACTTAGTTCCAAAACATTTACCGCAAACCTTACATTGGATTTTTTGTGTGTGTTGCTTCGTTGTGTGTTCTGTTAGAGCTCTTCTTGTCGGAAAAATTGACTTACAAAGCTGACATTCAAACGTAAAGCTAATGCCGTGAGCTTCTTTTAGGTGAGTCATTTTCCTGTAGTGTTCGGCAAATCTTTCCAAACAATGAGGGCATTTTAGAGGTTTTGAACGTTTCGAATTGGATCCTTCATGCCTTTTTAATATATGATACCGTAATTTTAATTTAGTTGGATAAACTTCTTGACATTTATCACACTTGTGCATACCAACTTGATGTACTATTCTGTGATTGATTAAACGCTGATGTGAAATAAAGCCAAGTCCACATGTTTCACAAACTACGCTAAAATGTGCATTCATATGACGATTGAGGAGAAAAAAAGAATTAAAAGTGTTCCCACATTTGTGGCAAGACAAAACACCGTTAATCATACTTAAATCATATTCCATAAGACCATTTCCGGCGGAATTGAACTCCCTCTTGTGCGTGACAATAAGATGTTTTCTAATATCATCCAGATCAGAATATTTTTCATCGCAAATCTTACATCTCAAGTTTGAGATATCAACTTTTATAACACGTTTGCCTTTTCTTAAATATTGCTTCAGAAGACAAGATCTATCAGGCACAGAATGGAAGGCTGTATGCTGTAACACTGACTGTATTTCCGGAAATATATCCGGGCAGTAAAAACATTTAAAATTCGCTTGTTGATAAAAAAATGGCTTGATAGTAGTGAATTCTAAGTAAGTAGCGGCATTTAGCCTTTCATAGATTGTCATTTGCCAGTTACTCGTTCTAGGCGTCTGTCGCGGAGTGCCCGGTATCACTGAAAACAAAAGCGCTCCTTTAAAATGGCTGCATTCGGCTCACTACAAATTTGTGCAATTTCTAAGAAAACGTTACTAACCTACTCATTGTTTTATTCGGCACTTTAAATGTACAAAATAATTTTTGGTATAAAGCAATATATAATTAACACTAATAATCATTTTTTTGTTATCTATTAAAAATAAATTTAGCACGATTTATTTAGACTATAGTACATGTGAATTATTCATATGTGCTACAAGTAATATATGATTATTAAACTCTCGGCCACAAACAGAACAAACATGTCCAAGTTCATGACTTTTTGCGTGTTCTTTTAAATTCTTCCTCCTTGCATAGGCTTTCCCACAAATATCACATTTAAAGTTCCTTTCGCCAGTGTGTATTATCATGTGCCTGGACAAACAATATTTAGAAAAGAACCTGGAATTACATATGCCACATTCTTGATTTCTTTCTTGTAAGTGAACTGATCTTATATGTACTAGCAATTGGTACTTTAAATCGTACTCCCTGCCACAAGTCTCGCATTTAAATAACCCTGAGCTGTGATTATGTATTATACGTAAATGTTTTGTTCTTTGATAATTTGAGTTAAATCTTTCAGGGCACATTGGACAAGTTCTCGGAAACTGTTTAAGGTGAACTCCTCTCATGTGCATTATTTTTTTGGATGAATTAGTAAATATTTTTTGACATATTTCACATGGATAGATACCGACTTTATGAGTTTGTAAGTGCCTTTTGAGTAAATGAAGAGATATAAATCCAGCGCCACAGGTTTCGCAGCTGTAATTATTAAAATGCTTGCTCATATGTATTATTAGAAGCCGCAATTTAAGAAATATTGTATCGCATATTTGACATTGAAAGTTCACACCTCCCAATTTGAAAGGGATGATATTATCTTGGAAATCTGGATCTATTGGCTTTCCATGATCTTTGAGATGAATTTTCAAACAATTGAGATTGGGACAAACTGTTTCACATATTTTACATTGCAGGTATGTCACATCGACCTTTAAATTTTTTTCTCGAGCTCTATTATTCAGCTCTTTAATAAATTCTTTTGGACTATGACATTCGGTAGAATGCCTTTTTAAAAGAAATGCATCTAAAAATACTTTTGCGCATACGAAGCATTTATATTTATTAAAGGCGTGAATGAAAGGATATACGTGTGAAAATTCAAATATTGTCAGTGCATTCTGTTTCCAGGTATGAACGTTGTTCCCATTGGCTTTATTCAGATTTTTACGCCTTTTTATATTTTTTTCTATAGATTTTACCGTACATTTTTTGTAAAAGTCAATTTTATCAATTGACAATGGTTCCTTCAACACGGACACAGTTGTAACTTCTTTACATAATTTTTGTGGTCTATGTTCACTCAAATACTGCTTTCGTTGCGAATTATCTTCATATTCACATGTCAGATTTTCAATATTTATAGGATATTTCAGTACTTTAAGTTCTATTTGGTCACCATTTAAATCTTTCAATATAATTGTGAAATCGCCCTCTGTGATGACGCCTAAAAAAAATAACCAAATAGTAACTTGTCTAAAAACCAGGAGGAACATACAAAGTCTAAATATATTAAAACTAAAAAAGTGCGAGTTATTTTAATTATTTAGCCCAAAATATATAATTTACAAATATTACAAATAAAATGAATTGATGAATTTTGCTTTCACATCCAAATTGATTCTGAACTTAACAGGTAATTTCTTAAATTTATTCAGCATACAATTGCTGTGATATCTTATTTATATTAAATGTAATAAGAAAGATAAGTTATAACCGTACGAACAATAAAGTATCAATTAAAAAAGCCTATTTACAAAACAAACTTTACACATGTTCTTAATATATTTATATATTTTACAAATCAAGCTCTTTTATTTGATACCTATATTAGTTCCACCAGTTTATTGAATGAATATATACTCGTATTCATTGTCATTAGAAGCCAGTGGGCTTGCATATTTTACAATACACTACTTGTAATAATAAGATATAATATAAATGGATTCTTCTCGAGTTAATTCTATACTACTTCATGTAAGCGTAAATGATCCTTTAAGTTTTTTCGCCGTAGGAATGCCATGCCGCATAAGTCACATTTGTGATTTTTTTCACCCGTATGGATCACCATATGTCGTTTAAGAGTTTCTTTGTTACAAAATCTTTGCAAGCAGATTTTACACTGATGGTTCCTTTCTTGTAAGTGCACCGATCTCGTGTGACAGATCAAGTGATATTTCAAATTGAAGCCACGACCGCAGGTTTCACATTTGTGAACTCTCGTGGATTGATTGTGGACATCTTGTAAATGAATAGTCCGCCTATAGTTTGAGTTAAATCGTTCAGGACATATCGGACAACGGCGTGGATATTGCTTGAGGTGAACACCACGTATATGTAAAGATCTTTTATGTGTGGTACTGAATACCTTATTACACTTATCGCACGGAAAGTTGCCAGTTTCGTGTACTTCTAAATGCTTTTTCAGAAGACGTAATGTCATGAAACCTGACCCGCAAATTTCACAGCTATAATTATTAAAATGAACACTCATGTGGATCACAAGTATGCGCACTTTTATAAACACTTGTTCACATATTACACATTTATAAGAGCCTTGTTCTTCTTCCAATTTAAACGGGATCATATTATCTTGTAAATTAGGATCAATAGGTTTTTCATGAATTTGTTTCAAATGATTTTTAAGGTCTTGCAAATTTTTTGGTTTGTTTGGACACAATTTACATATTAATTCACCAACGTCAACTTTAAGTACATTTTCTCTCCGATTGTTTATTAATCTCTTTAGTGGAGAAAAAGTGTGAGTCTCCTTCATATGTTGCCTCAAGAAAGGAGTTTCGAGAAATGGTTCAGCGCAAACGAAGCATTTGAACTTATTGTTTCCGTATATAAATGGATAAACAGTAGAGAATTCAAATACAGTCAGTGCATTTTGTCGGTAATCTGCTTGATTTTTGTTATTTTTTGGTACAGGATTGAAAGGTATGACGTCTTTGATCGGAGTAGTACTTGTTTTTCCTATTGACAAAGGTGATGGGCTACGGGATGGCGTATAGGACACTGCAGGTGGAGGTGATGGTACTTCAATTTTGCTTTTGAGGCGTAATTTCCGGAAAGCTGTTACTGTTCCCAAAGGTTTACATAGAGTTCGATCATATGCCACTTGAAAAAGTGGAATAATCCTTGCTGGCGCCTGTTTTTCCGTTGATACACAAACCGCGCCTAAAAACAGAAACAAACTCTGTATTCTCCCCATTATCTTCAACATGCAGTGAGTTAGATGTATACTAATGTGCAGATTAGATTTTATCCAACTATCTATTCTGATTTTTTATCGCTATGTTAATATACAAATATAAATCCAATTAACTATACGAGCTTTAAAAATTACAAATTTTTGTCATAACCCTACCTATGCAATGTTAATCCAATCCAAAAAATATATATTTTAGGAGATAAGATTTTGAAACTCATCCGTTTTAACCGAAGGATGATTAACTTTAACATGGTGTTTCAAGCTACATTTTTGTACGAAAGATCCCCCGCATACAGTGCAGACAAATCGCCTATCATTTTCGTGAATTCTAATATGTTCTCTTAGTGTATACTTCCTAGCGTAAGATTTCTTACAAATATTACACTGAAATTTTCTTTCCCCACTATGTCTTATCATATGTTCCTTTAATTCGGATTTCGAATAAAATTTCCATTCACATACATCACAAGCATGCCTTTTCATTTTTAAATGCACCGTCCGTACATGGACACCTATCTTGCCACTGGACGTAAACACTTTCGGACATAATGAACATTTAAATTCTTTTAATTTCATTCCATGTACAGCAGAAATGTGTTTGTTTCTTTGAAAGTAATTCCGAAATGTTTCAGGGCAGTACGGGCATCGGTGTCGTTTAACTTTCTTGTGAACAGTAGCATAGTGTTCATTTTTCGCATTCATTGATCTAAATATTTTATCACAGATTTCACAGGCAAAAGCTCCAGTCTCATGTGAGAAGGCATGCGTTCGTAGTCGATCTGGAGTTATAAAACCGGTGCCACACTGTTCGCAAATAAAATTTTGGTAATGAACATTCATATGATGATTAAGAGTTTTAAACTCGTCAAATTTTTCATCACACAATGCGCAAGGAAAGTTAATTTTGGTTATTTTGAATGGAAGAACGCCATCTTCAGAGAAAATGTCAAGGTTTATGTTATGTTTGTCTACTAAATGTTGTTTTAACCCTTTAAAGTTATTTGTATTTACAATGCAAAGCCTGCAACTTAAATCCGTTATATCGACTTTCACTAGTTCGTGTTTCTTCAGTCTAGACAACGCCGCTTTAGTTTGAACAGGGCGTTGAGCTTCATGTTCCAACCCAGTGTGGTGTCTTAGAATAGCGGGATCAATAAATTGTTGATCGCAGTAAAAGCACAAATATAAATTCTTCATCCATCTAAATGGACATATTCTTGTATTTTCGAGTAACATACTGGCGTTCCGCTTCTTTGTTTTTATAGCATCAGCATCTTTTAGTTTTCTCTCATTCTCTATACGCGTCTCGCTCTCTGTTTTGCGAATTTCATCCAAATTCTCTTCATTTTGACCTAAAAATGATAAAAACGCGTGCATGAGCTCGATTCTAATATGTACCACGTGCAAAAATAAAAAGAAATCGTAACATAGCATTGCGGTTTACCCTAACCGATCAGCACGTGCTTTGTATCATTTGTTTTAAGATGTTTAAGAGTAATAAGTAGGTTGATACTAACAAATATCGCGTAATCATATTGCTTAATTGAGATGTATGGATATATTGAGCAATAATGTATAATCCTGAAAAACGTTTAAGAAAATCCTCGTGATTTGTTAGCAGTTTTGAAGTATATACAAAATAATTCTCCATTGGTAATTAAACCTACGGCTATTACTAAATTTACAAAACAATTACTTGACAACAATCATTTATTGTCTGTCATGTATAACTGATTAGATATTTGTATAAGTACATTTCCTTTAATTAAATCTGCCTTAAGCAATTAGTTGATCATATTTAAAAATAAAATAAAAATTAGAGGCCGTCGTGGCGCAGCGGCAGGGGTGTGACTGTAACGCGACGGTTGTGGGTTCGATCCTCACTCGAGGAAGTGAAATATTTATTTACGTTTATATTTTCATTTCTTCGGTCTGGTGTCGAGGCAAAGCGCGGAGTTGAGTTCTGCCACTCAACACGCAAAGCCTCCAAAATTCGGCAGAAAGTGGGGAACGGAGTGTCTTAACACTAGGTTACCTCTAGGTGGATAAAGGGACACTTAAAAAAATAATAGAAAGCAATTTTTTTTTAAGTTCTTGTCTGTCTGTATGTATTAGGTATAACATTATCTTTGTCCGACAAAATATACATTGTTATAGAAAAAATAGTGAGTCATACGATAGGAACGAGAAATAAACATAAGATTGTTATGCCGAGTTTTCGCCTCCAAAAAGTTAATAAATCTTTTGTGGGTCTGAATATGCGTGTATAAAATAAAATTCCGCAATGTATTCTTAGTTTGCCACTATCAAAATTTTAAATATCTGTACAAAAAAATTGTAACAAGTAAAGCTTATTACACTGTTCAAGAATATTTAGAGGATAAACATGTATAGAATTAATGTCTATTGAATGTAAAGCAGGATAGCTGCCAGCTAATGTAATAGATTGTACCATTGATTTTGAAGAGCAACTGTTGAGTTTCTTGCCGGCTCTTCTCAGCAGAACTGCCTTCCGAACCGGTGGCAGCTTTTCGTTCATATGTTCATTCGACGATTCAAACGTGCTTATAATAATTGCTATTTGAATAAAGAATATTTTGAATTTTGAATTTTTGAATATTGTTATGTATGGACACGCTAATCTTCGAAAGTATTGAACCGATTTACTTAAAACTTTTACCAATTGCTTTGTTTTAACTCAACTTAACATCTTATGTTTGTTTCATCATCATCATCAAAATCGGTACATTAAAAAAGTTATCGGCATTTGAATGAACTCAAGGCATGAATTTGCCAGCAAATATATAGCAATCCATATCTATACTTATAATAAATCGTTAATTAATTATTTCAGATTAGATTTCGACATGGGTTATTCGATTTGATTTGAGTAGGTTTTGTAATATGCAATCATTACAATTATTTTACAAACAATATTATAAATCATTACCCAACTCAATAATTTAACATTTAAGGCTGTTTCTGAATGAGTAAATTAAATTATCCATTGACATCAACACATTTGACTGTCACTGTCAGTCAATTCTGTTTATTAAATTAATAATCATGTACATGCTCGAAGCGAAGCCTCGGGCAGGCCGCTAGTCTTCTAAGAAGAATGATGGATGAAAATATTCTTCATTTTACTTCAAAAAGTTATAAATAGTTTCTATAAGACGAGACAGGTATATATAATATCAACAAATAACATTTTTAAATTAACAAGAAATGGCGAAAGTAATCACGTTTTATTATAATTTTTAAAGGAAAACTGTAATAGTAGAATTTCACAATATATTCAATTATTGTAGGTATTCATAGAATTTAAAGCTTGATAATGAGGACCAGATCTTTAAAAAATATCATGTTTAATTTGCATAGGATGATGCACTCTAATATGCTGTTTCAAGCTGCATTTTTGTATGAACGACTGTCCACAAACAGGACAGACGAACCGCCTATCATTATTATGTATCCTCATATGTTCGCGTAACGTTTTCAGTCTTGCATATGATTTTTTACAAACATCGCA
The DNA here is from genome assembly GCA_013403645.1 of Heliconius nattereri. Lineage (NCBI taxonomy): Eukaryota > Metazoa > Arthropoda > Insecta > Lepidoptera > Nymphalidae > Heliconius > Heliconius nattereri. The sequence continues at coordinate 14,528,907 of JAAIXI010000236.1, forward strand.
CTGATATATCCTAGCACCAACGTGCTTGACGCTATGTTCTTGAAGCTCATAGTTGCTAAAAAATTTCATACCACAGACTGTACAAGAGTGATTACGTTCCTGCAAGTGGTGTGACCTTATATGAGCAGTTCTGCGACTGCAAAGATCGAATACTTTCGGACAAGAGGGACATGGGAATAGGGCAGTTTTCTCCCCGTGCACTACATTCAAGTGTTTCATCCTATATTTGTAGGACGCGAATTTTTCATCACAAATAGGGCATTTGTATCTTTTATTCAAGCGATGTATTTTTGCTATGTGGGCGTATAATGCTGCATAGGATGACAACGTTTCTCCACAGTGCTTGCAAGGGAAATCTCTCCTTTCATGTGTTCTAGAATGATTCAGCATCCTTTGCGTCGTCGCGAAACCTTTGCCACAAGTTTCACAGATGAAGTGTTCGTAATGATCATTCATGTGCTTGTGAAGACTTAAAAACATTTCGTATCTTTTGCCGCAGACCTGACAACAATGCTCATCTTTACTCAATTTGTATGGTAAAATAGATTCCCCATATTTATTATCTAAAAATTTTCCATGTTCCCGTAAATGTGCCTTTAACGTGGTATAATTATTAATGGAATTCCCGCACAATTTACAAGTAGTTGTAGCAAAATCCATCTTGAGAGGTTCATATTTTTTAAACTTAAACATAAGATCTGTGTGTTCACTTTGTGTGTGCTCTCTTAATTTCTCTGGCTCAAGAAAAGTATTCCTGCAAAAAAAACATAAGTATGTGCCTTTTCTATATTTGAATGGGTAGGCTGTGCATGTCGTCATTATAATTTTAATATTCTTCCTAAATGCAGCGCGCCTTTCATTTCCCTCATTTCTTCGTTCAATTCCTGCAGCTTTGATGACTGTCACAGCAGTATTATTTTCTATTGCAATGTCATTATTCATTTCCTGTTTAATTTCAATGTCTGCAGTTTTTCTTCCTAAAAATAAAAAAATATCCGATATAACTTCTTCGCATTCCCAGGATACGGATACAGTGGTTACAGTATGAAAAGAATGAGTTTTTAATATAACAAATATTTTTAAAGACATCTTAGTGCTATTATTGAAACAAAGTAACGTTAAAGATAATATTAAAGACAACTTACAAAACAAAATTGCAGAATTGAACTCCAGGCAATATTTATACTTAAAAAAAAAACGAGCTAACATAAAAATTTTGGATAGATTATAATGTTCTTTTTATTTAAACAGGTTTATGAAATTATATGGTACAAATAACTGTTCATATATATCTTAATATGAAATTTCATATAATTCTATTTTCTAACAAAATATAAATTTAATTATACAGAAATTTTCACTGGTTCCGCACTCGGGTGATGTGTTCGAATATGACTTTTAAGACTACACTTTTGTATGAACGCATTATTACAGTATTCGCAAACGAATCTTCTATCATTATTGTGTATTCTCATATGTTCTTTCAAAGTTCTAGCTCTTGCGTAACTCTTCTTGCACACGTTGCATTGGTATTCCTTGACACCACTGTGCTTCACTAAATGACTCTTTAACTGACCGGCAGTAACAAACTTACTTGGACAGAAATCACATTGAAATTGTTTATGTTTAATATGAACGTTTCTTATATGTTTGGTTCTTTGGTCGGACATAGCGAAAACTGCTGTACATAAATGACATGGATATTCCACGCTTTGGTTGTGAAACTGCTTCAGGTGACGAACTCTATCTGAGTAACGTTTAAACGATATTCTACAATAGGGACATCTGTATCGATTTTCTGTTGCGTGTTTAGTGTTCATGTGATAATTTTTTAACGTTCGTGTCTCGAATATATCACCACATTTGGCACATTTATGCTCTTGGTTATTAGTTTCATGTATTAGCTGGTGGGCCTTAAGGCGATGAGCGGCAGAGAAAGATTTACCGCAGTGAGGACAGATATTATTTGGATAGTGTTGATTCATGTGACTGTTCAGTCTCGAAAACAAGAGAAAACGTTCATCACAATGAGTACAAAGCATTTCTTTGTCTTTTAAAATAAAAGGGGTTACACCAAGATTAAGGTCTTTGGTTATTGATTTTTGGTGAACTTCCAACAAATGGTCCTTAAGATGCTCTAAGCCATTCATATTTTCATTACAAATTTTACATTGAAGGTTACTTATTTCTACCTTTACATTATCATAAGGGCGAGCATATCGCATTGCCTCAAGGCGATTAGGATGCTCCTGCATATGATTGCTAACATCTTTAAAGTTGCCAAAAGTTCTCGGACAATGAGAGCAAGCGAAAGCTCCGCGTTTCCAACGAAAAGGACAAGCATTTGAGAATTGTATAATAGTCGCGGCGTTATCTCTGTGATCATTGTAAAGCCTTCGTCCACGTTTCCATATAAACGACGCGAATGTCCCTAAAAACAAAAGAAGTCCAGTGTAAAACGGCTAACTATTTACAAATTTTACTGTACTGACCTTCACTTACCATTATCTAACCAAAGTCAAAGCAAACACACTCCTACAAAAATAAAACAAATTAATTAAATAGAAGTACTTTATTTAGACAGCCGCTTTAATGGCTCTTCGTTAAATCAATAATTACTTCTATCGTTTAATTATAATTACATAAATTCAATTCGACCTTCCTTTTATATTTTAATACAATAATCTTAATATGTAAAAACTTATGACAAAAAAGATAATAAAACAATCTTCTTAAATATTATTATAGGGTATCTTGTGACAAATTCATTTTGTTACTTTGAGGACTAAGATTAGGAAGAGTTTTATTGTTTATGATTATCCTGTATCTTATAAAACAAAGTCGCTTTTCGTGTCTATCTGGCGTTTCTAACTCTTCTTCTTCTAAACCACCAAACGAATTTTGATGCGGTTTTCACCATTAGTTTGAGTATTTCTCATGGAAGGTTTATATAGTTTATTATTTCTACATTCTTATGTAAATTAACATAAATAAGATAAATGTGTATAAAGTCCCACCCGTTGGTACACTTTCGCGCATGCGCTGCTTTAATGGTAAGTACTACATGAAAATAATGTACTGAAGTATTGTTCCTCTTAATAAGATCTACAAAAAAGTCCGCGACAGCATATTCGTATCTTTTAAGAATAACGTGTAGTGATCATATTTCTGTCTAAATATTGGTATTTCCATATATTTTTTATTGTGAGGGATATTTTTCCATATTGGTATTAATTCTTATCCTTTAAAATACTTTATTAATTTTCTACGTTAAACGAAGATAAAATTTGCTTTTTACACTATTTCGAAATTACGAACAGTTTCAGAGAGAATCGCATTTAATTGTTGACACATCACGCCGTTGACACATCAGCTATGTTTCACTTATCCCTTGCTCTCAGCATATAAATAAGTATATTAGTTACGTTGGCCATTTAATGTAGATCAAAACTGTCTTTTACTGTTTTTCATTTTAATAAGTACTTTAGAAGTTGTTACAATATCAAAAAATCCTTGCTGCGAAACGGCTCGCCACTCGCCATTCGTCCCTCCGCCCCCCGCGACGTTTTGCGTCCGCCGCGCCCGCCTACCTTACACGCATCGGTGGTTCAGTGGTAAAATGCTCGGCTGCCACGCGGCCGGCCCGGGTTCGATTCCCGGCCGATGCATTCTATTTAATTTTCCTCACAGGCAGCCACGTAGTGCTTGCTTTTCATCAGGGACAGAGTACCCTCTTCCCTACCCAACCGGTGTCGCTGTAAAAGCCAATAGGGCTAACAGCATTAACCGTCAGAGAACCAAGGCCCTGATGTCGTTCGGAGCTACTACTGGCAAAGTAAATTTAGAAGTGATTGCACGTACTTTGGAGTTATCCAATAATTATAATGTATTTCCACGCGCCATGTTTGGTTACATCTTTCGTTTGAGTATTTTTGGGTAAGAGAATAGTAGGTAGTCTGTTGTTTATAATTTCTTTCGTTTAAGTTTTCTGTTGTTTGTGTTATTTATTTGTGTTAATTTTAAAACAATTGGAAGATCCTTATTGGAACTACGAAAATGCGGGTTGCATTAGGGTTTAATTAATTTTCACATTATCTTAAGTGCTTTGCAAACATATATTATATAAATAATTTAGTAGTTAAAGCGGGCGAAGCCGCTAGGGGGTCGCTAGTTTAGAAGTTATTGTTTTTAGCATATTAGTTATTGTACCCATATTACCGGTATAAGGTTTAAAACGCTAAGATATCTTTTTTTGCTTATGAACAAGTCTCATGTGAGAATAACGAGATGTCCCAGTATTAAACACTGCCGGGCACATTTTACATCGATATTCGCTTTTTTGTCCATGTACTTTCCCAAGATGTATCAATCTCGAATGGCAAGATTCGAAGGCCATAGCGCAAATTGGGCAACGATACCTTTTCTTGGATCCATGCACTGCAGCTACGTGTCGGTTTTTTATAACGTGATTTAAAAATACTAAGTCACATCTGGAACATGGCACTCTACCGGTTTCGTGGCTTTTCTGATGTGCTCGCAGTTTATATTTTGCCGAGTATCCTTTGCCACACGTGTAGCACACAAAACTTTGATAATGCTCATTCATATGACTAAATAAATTCACGTAGCTTTCGAACAAGTTGTGACAAATGACACATCTGTACTCTGAGCCCGTAAGTATGAACGGGATAACACCGTCGTCGTAGTTTGAGTCAAATACTTTACTGTGAACATCAACTAAATGAATTTTGAAATCCGTTAATTTTTTGAAACTATTATTACACAGCATGCACTTTAAATCTGTTATATCTATTTTCAGTGGAAATGAATTGTGCACTTCTGGTTTCTGAAGTACTGTAAGCTTTTCATGTATATCGCAGTGCTTGCGGATATCTGCTACGTTTTGGAATATTTCTGGACAGTAGGCACAAAGAAATTTACCACGTGACCATCGAAATACTATAGCATTTGAGCAATCAAGTATTACGGCCGAATTAGCCTTGTTCTCTAAAAATGGGCGTTTCTTTCTCCACTCAATTGCTATTGAATTTTTTGTTGTTCCGATGGCTTCTGTGCCTAAAAATAGAAAAAATATCGTCAACTATCTCTATTTAATCTTTACACACAGTTTTATTTGTTTCATGGGACATTTCATGTCGTGTAAGTTTCGATTTGCTAATAAAGTACCATGGGCAATTAGGACAATCATAGCGCTTTTCCAAAGGTTTGTGACTAAGACGAATATGCGCTGCTCGCTTACAACTAGTTTCAAATAATTTTCCACAAGATGAACACTCATAATTTTTCTTTTGTTGATTATGTCCATTCACTAAATGTTTGGCTCTTGCGTAATAAGTTGTAAATACTTCTGGACAATATGGACATGTGTACCGTACTCCCTTTTTGTGTATTCTTAATCTATGGCACATTCTGGCAGCTCTTGTTTCCAAAATCTCCTCACATTCTCCGCAAGGAAAATTACCAATCTCATGGGATTGGACGTGAGTTCTAAACCTTGATTTTGAAATAAACGCTTTACCACATGTATCACAAATGTAATTTTTATAATGAGTGTTCATATGTTCGTTAATTTTACAAAAACTCGAGAATGCCGCATCACACTTTTGGCATTTAAATCTATTAGGTTCAAGAATGAATGGTAAAACACCATCGTTATAGTTTAGGTGAAATATTTTATCATGTCCAGAAACTAAATGATTTTTCATTAATTCCAAACTACTTATTTCAAAATCACACAGCCTACACCGCAAGCTTAAAATATCAATTTTAACCATATTGTTTTCGGTGAGTTTTGAGAATATTCGTTTCGTTGGGGCATCGGCAATATGAAAGGTCTGAACATGGTTACGCAAAAGTACTGGATCAACGTATTTAGCATCGCAATAGGAACAAAAAAAAGCGCTTTGAAACCAACGGAAGGCCCAAGCGGTTGAATATTCGAGAAGCGTCATGGCATTTCTACGCATCATTGTTTTAGATATTCTTTTCTCAGATTCTTCTGGTAGCTCGTTATTAGCGCGCCGTCGACGACGCATTTGCCTCGCACAGACGTTCTCCTTTAACTTTCTAATGCGTTTAACTCCTACTACTAACTCTTCACAATCCGCAATAGCGGAACCTAAAAAAAGAATAATACTTTGTTACTAGAAATAGTATCAAAGGCCCCAAGACATGCATTATAAAAAAAGTAAATGGATTAAAAGCCATATTATATTTATTATGTTATACTTTAATAGTAGTTAATAGCAGCAGACACTTATTAAATCTTCTCTAATCCGGACAACATTAAATCACTTATTTCCGGATGATTGGATCGCAGATGATTCAATAAAAGTGTCTTTTGTTTGAAAATCATTCCACACCATTTACAACTAAGGTCTTCATGCGTTTTGAAATGAGCTCTTAACGCTCTATTTCTTGGGAACGTTTTTCCGCATATAGTACAACAGAAATTTCTTTCTCCCGTATGTCTCACCATATGTCTTTTCAATTCATAGCTAGTTTTAAATAGCCATTTACAAAAAGGACAAGCAAAGTTGCGTTGCTGTGGAAAATGAACGGATCTAACATGAATTGCACGTTTTCCGCTAGTTTTAAAAGATAATTCACAATGAGCACACTTGTAAAAAACTTCCTTTTCTCTATGAGCCTCATTCAAATGATTCATCCTTTCGTAATATCCTCCAAACCTCATATTACATTGTGGACATTCGTAACGAGGTCCCTTAGCATGAGCATGAGCTTTATGATAATCTCTAGCTGCACGCATGGTGAAAATTCGCCGACACTTGTCACATGGAAAAGTCCCAGTTATATGTACTTCAGAATGTTTGCGCAACCTCGGCGCCGTCATGTATCCTTTACCACAGGTAGCGCATATGTAATGCTGATAATGTATGTTCATATGTTCGTACAATTTGAGGAAGTTGTTAAAAGATTCATGACATATTATACACCTCCAAGATTCCTTGTTCAAACAAAACGGCAGAATGCCATCAGGATATGCAGTGTCTACATCATACCCGTGATTAATGACGTGATTTCGCATTTCAAGAATACCTTGAAATGGCATGGCACAAACTCTACAGGTGGCCTCAGTAATATCAACGTTTATCAGTGACATTTCTTTGAATTTACTATAAATATCTTTGACATTGTGTTGTATCGAGCATATTTTCACATGTTCTCTCAGCTCTGAACATTCGGTGAAGTTATCTTCACAATACGCACATTTAAATCTGTTTCTTTTCCACCGAAACGGACAAAATGACCAACACTCGAGCAAAGCCGTGGCGTTCTTTTTTGTTATAAATCTTGCTTCAGCTCTCGCACTTCGCTGATACCGTCGTTTTTCAATAACTTTCGTATCACTAGATAGTAAAGTTTCAGATGTTTTATCGTTTCTGTTTTCTGTTTGATCGCGTTCTCCTAAAAATAGAAAACCTGAGTCAGTTCTTCTACTGTCCATAACATTTAGAGGTACATAACACATGCGTTTGTTCTGAGATATTTTGTATTTTTTCGTTATATTTTTATATTTTAGTTTATGAAGAATGTATACTGAATTTTTTATATAATTAACGTACCAAAATGTGTTGTTTTCAATAATAATTTGTGGTTTAAAAATAAAAGTTTTCTTCTAAAAAAAATTCAATAAAAATAAATAAGGCAGCATCACGCTGTATCCCGCAAACACCAGGGTAGGCAAAGGGAACCTAGTATTAAGACACTCCGTTACCCATTTTTCGCCGAATTCTAGAGACATTGCGCGTTTAGTTGTATTGAGTTGCGGAACTTAACGCCACGCTTTGCCTCGATACCAGAGCGAAGAAATGATAGTAAAAATTTAAATAAATATTGATTTAAATTTATACTTTCGATTTCAATAAAACCCATTATATAATAATATAATAATTTAATTAGCTCCAAATTACACAAATAATTCTTTATGCAAGTCTTATTTATTTATTTTATACACAGTTAACCTTCCTTGGAATTTATATTAAGTATTTACAATTAACATACAAATAAATGTAAGTTATTATTATTAACATACAAAAATATGTAGAATATGTTACATTAGAGACTTAAAAAGCCCTAAGGTGTTTGCATAGTTAAAGTTAAAAATCGAATAGAATCTCTGGAAGTCATGGATTTACGTCACAAAAATATGAATGTCATTTCACAGGATAAAAAAATATCTATATAAATTTTAAATAAATTAGATTTGTTGTCATACTGCCGGAATTTAAATTAAAAGAATATTTCACACTTGATATCACAACACGCAAATAATTTTATCTTATAAATTACGACAATAGTAACATGCGGAACAAATTTATTATTAAATTAATAAATTAAATTTGAATACAGCGAATTGTATTTATTGGGATTAATATTTCAGATTGTCAAGGAGACGATACATTTTAAGTACAGAACGGCTAGCAGAATGAGATCATCATTACATTTTAAAATTAGAACACTTAGAAAAGTTTCTTACCAATCCGAGTTCTACATAATCTATTTGATTCCCCACTCGGACGAATATCAGCAACAAGATTTTCTCATGTTTAAAACAATTTAATACTGGAATGGAAGATATCAAACGTGAAAATGTTTTTTAGCGACATGTTTATCCAAAGATAGTTTTGTAGCAAAACCTCTGGAACAGTGACCACAAGAAAAACCGAAATCCATTTCTTTTTTTGCGCGATGTACTTTTACGTTATGGTGATATTTTTGAGACCGAGTCTTGAACATCATGTGACATGTGGTGCACTCGTACATTTCAGCACCAGGTTTGTAATTGTGAATTTCCATTAAGTGTCGTTTCCTTAACTCCCAAGTGGCAAATCTAGGTTTGTCTTTGCAATAAACACACATATACGGAAGGGTAGTGTGCTGAGTTTTGACATGGGTGTTTTTTTCTTCTAACGTAGAAAACGTTGCTATACACCTACTGCAATTATATTTGTTGTCATGTGGAATTTTCGTATGTGCTCTAAGAGCGACTTCAGTTATAAAACCCTCACCACAAGTGTCACAGACATAGTTTTGAAAATGTTCCGCTGTATGCTTTTTCAGGGATATAAAATCCGAAAATTGTATTTTGCATATCGCACATTTCCAACTGGAACCATCATTGAGCTTAAAAGGGAGTACTCCTGGTTGGACGTCCACATTGACAGGTTGTTTGTGATCGTTCTTTAAATGGGTCAAAAGATCGTCAAGAGTGTCTATATGTAAAAAACAGAGCTTACATTGTAAGTCAGTTATGTCTACTTTAAGAAACTCTTTACGTAATTTCCTACTAAACACCAGTTGAACATCAAAATTTGCGTGCCGTGACGCCATATGAGCACGCAAACCGTTTGGATCATTGGACTGGACACGACAGAAAACACAATTGAAATTTTGCCCCCAAGTACGAAAAGGGCATGCAGTTGAACATTGTAAAATTATTTCAGTGTTAAATCGATGTTTAAGGGCCTTTCCAAAACGTGGTTTATATGTAGCCTTGTAACATTTAAAGTTACGCTCGTGTTGCTTAAGCCCATGTTCGGATAGAAATGTTGCTCCGCACTTATCGCAGGTGAAAATTTTCGCATGACTACGTAAATGTCCATTGATATGTGAAAATTCAGAAAATACTTTGTCACAATCTAGGCACATCCACACGCCAGTTTCATTTTGTTTGTATGGTAAAACGCCAAAGGGCACGTCGAAATTAACTATTTTTCCATGGTCACGAGACAAGTGTGTCATAAACATTTCAACACTTTGAATATTTTCCGAACATATGTTACATTTAAAATGACTAATATCTACTTTTAAATCATCCACGACTTTATAAAAGGCGCTATTATAATCAGCGTTAACATGTTTTGTCTTGACGTGATCTCGTAAAGCCTCCATTGGTTCAAATTCATCGTGGCAGTAAGAGCAAAGTATTCGATTAAATCTAGTTTTAAATGGAATAGCAGATGAGTGTTTAAGTATAAGCACAGCATTTCGCCGTTGGGGATTCTGCTTAACGGACCGTTCAAATAAACCTTTTTTAGGTTTACTTTCTTTTTCTTTGTGCCCGTCAATATCCCTTGTGGTCCCTAAAAAAAGAAAAGACCCACATCATTATTCAATCTCAAAAAATCTCTTCTTAATTTAAGGACCTTTAGGCATGACTATACAAAAGTATCAAGAATTCAATAATGCTCCCTAGACAGCATATTTGAATCCTGAAAGAACTCATACAATATTTCAAGCATCAAAATGCTTCTTTGCAACATGTTTATCCAAAAATAACTGAGTAGTGAAAGCTTTCGGACAGCTATGGCACGGGTAGTTTAATTCAGTATCTTTTTTTACTCTATGAGTTCTTGCCATATGGTTGTATTTTCCTGACCGAGTTTTAAAAGATTTCTGACAAGTAGCACATTCGTATTTATCAGCACCAGTCTTATAATTATGGACTTCCATTAAATGTTTCTTTCGAAGCTCCCAATTAGCAAAACGAGGCTTATCTTTACAGTAGACACACATATACGGGGTCGAGGTATGTTGTGTTTTAACGTGAATATTTCTCTCCTCCAAACTGGAAAAAGTTGCCACACATCGACTACAATTATATTTATTTTCATGTGGTATTTTAGTATGTGCTATCATGGCTGATTCAGTAATGAAACCTTCGCCACAAGTATCACATACGTAATTCTGAAAGTGTTCGGATGTGTGTTTTTTTAATGATACAAAATCTTTAAACTCATTAGGGCATATTGTGCATTTCCAAATCGAGCCATTGTTTAACCGAAAAGGCAAAACACCCACTTGGGCATCTGAGTTTATTGGCTGTTGATGATCATTCTTTAAGTGATATGTTAAAGTTTCAAAATTTTCAATAGGTATAAAACATAGTTTACAGTGAAGGTCAGTTATGTCAATGTTAAGAAATTCTTTACCTAATTTTTTATAAAAAGCTGCTTGTACATCATAATTTTCGTGGCGAGTTACCATATGAGTTCGAAGTATACTTGGATCGCTCGATTGTACTCTACAGAAAACACAATTAAAATTGCTTTTCCATGTCCTAAATGGACAGGCAGTCGAACATTGAAGAATAATTTCTGCGTTTGTACGAGGTTTCATGACTCTGCCGTTTCGAGGCTTGTAAGCTGTCCTAAAACATTTAACCTGACGACGATGATCCCGCAAGGCATGATCAGATATGAAAGTTGTACCACACTTGTCACAGCTAAAATTCATAAAATGTGTCGCTATATGTCGTTTAAATTGAATAAATTCTACAAGAGTTGTTTTACAATACACGCATATCCATTGATCGTTTGCATTTTGTTTGTATGGTAATACACCAAAACGCGCGTTAAATTTAACTGATTTGTTGTGCTCTCTAGATAGATGGCCCATTAAAGTATCTATATCTTGTATATCCTGACTACAAATGTTACATTTAAGATTAGTTATATCAACTTTAACTAAATTATCTTTAGTTCTATAGAAAACATTTTTAAAATCACTATTGACATGTTCCGTTTTCATGTGATATCGAAGATTAGACAAAGTGCTATACTCATCGTGACAATATGCACATAATATTTGACTAAAACGTGTTTTAAATGGATAGGCGGTGGAATGCCTGAGTATAAGTTCCGCGTTTCGACGCTGAGGCGTCTGATATACGAGTACTATTTTCTTTTTCTCAGTTTCATTCTCACTACGCCCGCGAATTTCCAATGTCGACCCTAAAAACAAAAAAGAAATTGGTCAATGTCAAACCAAATACCGGAAATCCTAACGATGAAGGAGAAAAAACTTAAGCACGGAGTTTATCTGTGAATTTATATTTATTATAAACTATCTAATAACATTTAAACTTCTAGAGTGATTTCGGGATGATGGGTCTTCATGTGGCCTTTGAGGCTAACTTTTTGTGCAAACTGTTTATTGCATATAACACATATGAATCTTTTATTATCACTGTGTATCCACATGTGCTGTTTTAAGCTTTTACTCCTCGAAAATAATTTTAAGCAAATAGAACATCTGTATGGCTTTTCACCGGTATGACAGAATCTATGCTCCTCTAGTTCTTTTTTGGTGCCATATTTCAGTCCACAACAAGAGCATACGTAGCTGTCATCACTGTGGTTAACTTTAAAGTGAGTATAGAAATGTTTTCGAGACTCGAAGGTTTCGTCACAATCAGGACATTCATACATCTTCTTTTGCCTCCCGTGTATTTCTACGAGATGTTTCTGCTTGCCTTCCCAAGACATAAAACGTTCTCCACAACTGATACAACAGAAGGTCCAACAGCGTTTCGATTGTCTTAAATGCTCTCGTTTCTTTTCTAATGTTGGGAAATCTATCCAACATTTTCTACATACATGATTTCCATAAGTGTGACAGCATCGAATATGATATTTCAATGCCTCATTTTTTAAATAAGTGCGCCCACAAACATCGCAAGTATACTTTTGGTAGTGTGAAGTTGTATGTCTACATAATTTGGTCAACGATGGCATCTTTTTGTCACAGAGAAAGCAAACCCACCTCTCACCGTCCATTCTGTAAGGATGCATACCAATTTCATAATTTAAGTCAATTTTGCTTACACCGTGAATTTCTCTAATATGTTCAGCTATTTCTTCCAAATTATTACAAGGCAGAGAACATATTCTGCATTTTAAATCTGTGAGGTCGACTTTAAGGTATTCTTTGCCGTATCCACAATGTGCTAACGCAGTAGATACGGTGAAAGTTTTGTGAGCTTCGTCCAAATGAGTTCTATAGTCTTTCGGGTCTTCGTACTCTTCACAGCAGTAAACGCATATCATTGTCTTGCTGCGAATTCTGAACGGGTATACCGTTGAATACTGCAACACAAGTTCTGCGTTCCGTTTAGTCATCATAATGCGACTGGGTTGTTTGGAGTCTAGAAAAAAAAAGAAAATTTCCATGTTGACTCATTCTTCTGTTTTGGCTGTGTATTTTTTTAAAGCAGATTTTTATTTAATCTCGCCATGACTTAGTATTTTAAGATATCTAAATAATATCTATTCGACATATTTAAAAAAACGTATTTATATTTTATTTGCATTTAAAATTTAAACTGAAATTATACTATTTTCTTTTAACGGATCGGAAGCGGAATAAATATACTTCCATTTAAACTAACATCTATATCACGCCACCGAACGAAATAATATGTGACAAGAATAACACCTTTCCAAATGTTTCTTCTGAGTATTACATACATACAAGTCGCTATTAGTATTTAATTTCAAAGTTGAATATTTATGATGACCTAAATTCTTCAAACATTTTCGATATCGGGGTGATGGGCTTTCATGTGTGATTTGTAACTGACGCGTTGATTGAACTGTTTTGAGCATACAGAGCATTCAAAACGTTTGTATTCACTGTGAATCCACATATGTTGGGTCAAATTTGCCTTCCTGGGAAAAGATTTAGAGCAAACAGAACAATCGAATAATTTAAGACCGGTGTGTACAACTGTGTGTTGTTCTAAGTGTCTTTTAGTACTAAACTTTCGACCACACCAAGAACAGACAAAATTGACTCCTGCATGCATCGTTGCAAAATGAACTCTGTAAGAATTTCTTGAAGAAAACACCTGCCCACATTCAGGGCACGAGTGTGTCTTTTTGGCTTGACCATGTACCGTTATCAAGTGCTGCTCTTTCGCCGACCATTTCATAAACCTTTGTGAGCATACAAAACATTGGTACGCCCAACAGTTCGGAGATGATTCGACATGTTCTCGTTTCATTTCCAAAGAGCTAAAAGTCTTTTTGCATCGCCTACAAATTCTCTTCTCTGAAATATGAGAAAACCTCATGTGCTGCTGTAAAGAACCATTTGTCGTGTAAGACTTTCCACATTCCTCGCAAGTAAAGTTTTTATAATGTGACGATATGTGACGACTGAGTTGGCGAAGACAAGGAAAATTTCTATCACAAATGCCACATAATAGCTTATCATTTTTAAATTTAAAGGGCTGAATACCTAAATGGAATTCAAAGTTAATCTTTTGGCCATGTACTTCGTTTATATGTTTTGCCACTTCATCTAACTTATTGTACGTATCATTACAAATTCTGCAACGTAAGTCTGTGCAATCCGCTTTAAGATACCCTTCGTATAGACAATGTGCAAAGGCAGTTTCTACTTTAAAACTTTTATGTTCCTCATCCATATGCTTCCTGAATAGAGATGACTCTGTGTACGAATCGCAGCAATAAACACACATAAGAGACTTCTCTGGCAACCTGAAGGGGTAGGCCGTGGAGTATTTCACCATGATCGCGGCATTCCGTCTGGCGACTGATAACGGTCGTATTGGGTCTAGAACAGACAGAAATGCCTTTGATCAGTGTTTTATTCCAACATCATGCCAAAATACTTCAAGTTATCTTCCATTTATAACTATTGTTTATTTGACTTTCTCCATTTAACATTTTAGTTCCTATTAATATTTTTATACCAATCCAAAATAATTATTTATAATGATGTAATAATCATAAACTAAATAAAAAATATTATCAGGACCTCCTCCAGGGATCCATTTTCTTATTTATAATATGTAAATGGTTTGTAAAATGAATTCAGAAATTTAAATATTTACAAAAAGTTTTACATGAAAAGAAAACAAAAAGTAAACATGATAAAAAATATTTATTTTAAACTATAATTTATGGCTTATTTTAAAAATTGCATAACCTATAAAAAAGACTATAAAACAAAAACAAGTTCGAAATAACAAATGATAAGCATAAATTACTGATGTCTCTTTAATTTTTAGAGTTTATAATTATAGACAGACAGACAATATTTTTGATATTCTCAAATAATGGTACTTCAGGTCTCTGAATATTTTTACCATAGATTTTTTTTTAAAACGTAAAAGTAACGTAAAATAAGATATTAAGTAAATTTCCAAATCCCATAGAAACAAAGAACAAATTGAGATTCACTTAATGTTTTACTAAAAAATCTATTCATCATGTTTCAAAACAGTTAGAACCATTTTTACTTTATTATTTTGCATATCTTGAAAATCAACTAAATCCGGATGATAGGATTTCATATGAGTTTTCCAACTAACTCTTTGATTAAACTGTTTGTTACATAATGTGCAACTAAATCTCTTCAATTCGCTATGAATCCACATGTGTTGGACTAAATTCTTCTTTCTTGGGAACGATTTAGAGCATACAGGACAAGGAAATAACTTTTCTTTCGTATGAATTACTTTATGGTTCTCCAAATTTCGTTTCGTATCAAATTTGAGTCCACAGCATGTACAAACAAAATTATCGTCTGTGTGTAAAATTTTAAAATGGACCCGATATTTCTTTCTATCGGGAAATACTTCGTTACATTCGGGGCAAACGTAGGTCCTTTTGGGAGCCCCATGAACCTTGTACATGTGTGCTTGTTTGATATTCCATGTCAGGAAACGCTCCCCGCAAACACTACATAAATGTGACCAGCATTTCTTAGATTGATTTAAATGCTCCCTTTTTTCTCCTAAAGATGTAAACGTCTTTTTGCACTTCCTGCATATTCTCTCCTGTCCTGTATGTGTGTATGATATGTGATGTTTTAACGTAGTTATAGTTGAATATGATTTGCCGCACGTATCACATGTATATTTTAAGAAATGAGATTGCGTATGCCTACTAAGTTGTCTGAGACATAGAGATTTCGCTTTACAAATGGCACACGCTATCCTATCCTTTTCTAATTTAAACGGTTGCATGCCCAATTCAAATGATAAATTAAGGGGTTGTTCATGTTTATTATATAGGTGCCGAGCAACAGATTCCAAATCTTCAAACGATTCCACACAGAGGCGACAACGCAGTTCTGTACAATCAACTTTAATATAGCCCTCTGTGCAATGAACGAATGCCATTCGGACGTTGAATGTTTGATGTTCTTCGTCCATGTGTTTCCTATACATAGAAGGATCGTCATAACTCTCACAACAGTACACACAAACCATAGAATCCTCTGGAAGTCTGAACGGGTACGCTGTTGAAAATTTCACGATAAACTCCGCGTTGCGCTTCGCCATAAAATAGGCATTTTCGCCTAGAACAAAAAGAAATCCCTTGGTCATTCATTGCTTGCTGGTTACTTTGCGTCCTAATCTTCTTCAGATTTAGTTGTGGTATTTTGTTTGATATTAGTCTTTATTTTGTAAATCTTCGTCTTGCGTCTATTCATTTTGGCGAGATTTCACGCCAGCAATTCTTATTCAGAATGTGAAGGATTAGTTAAAATAATGAAGTAAAATCAAACATATTGTAGATTGGATGTTAAATTTTATTGTGAAAGTAAGTAATAATATTGAAATTTTTAAACAACCCTTAAATGATCATTTGTTCGATTGTTGCAATATGATTTTTTTAAAATGTACATTTAATCTTTTAATGATTTTTTTAAAATGTACATTTTTTAAAATGTACATTTATAGGTATGTTTTAGAAATATTATTTCTGGCATTAAAATAAGAGAATACTAGATATCTAGTATTCTCATTTCTTCCTAAAGGCATTTGACAATGATAAAATGATTGCTAAATCACTAGTGAAAGCCCAATACTATAACTTAAATAGGACCTAACAGTTTTCCTAAAAGATTTTCATAATAAAAATCGGTGTATTTCCTTTAAAATCATTTAATATTGTATATCGAACAATAATACGAAATAAGAACAAAACCGTGACGTTTATTATTGTATAAAATTTAATCAAGTAAATACAAACAACGGAATCAATCAATCCGCTTAGAAATAAGCGAAGGTCAAAAGTCAACCAGTTCTGGGTGATACGATTTCATATGAGTCTTCCAACTGACTCTCTGGTTAAACTGTTTACTGCAGAGAGTACATTCAAATCTTTTATATTCACTATGAATCCAGCTGTGCTGGATTAAATTCTTCTTCCTAGCAAAAGATTTCGAACATACTGTACAAGAAAAAGATTTCTCCTTAGTATGTATTACTTTATGTTCCGCCAAAGCCCTCTTCGTGTCAAATTTGAATCCACAAAACGAACATGCGTATATGTCGTCGGTATGTGATAATACAAAATGTGCTCTGTATGGATGCCACTTATCAAACACCTTCCCACAATCTGGACAAGTGTATTTTTTGGGTCTTTGCCCGTGAGCTTCTATTAAATGGTCGAGCCTCAGTTTCCTAGATATAAATCTTTTCCCGCACAAATTACAACTTTGTGGCCAACATCGTTCGGAAGAAAGAACATGTTGGCGACGCTCCTCGCAACTGGGAAAGGCTTCTTTACATTTTAGGCAGATTTTGTATTGACTATGACCATATTGTATATGACGGGTTAGGTTTTCTTTGTTTATATACGATTTACCGCAAGTCTCACACGTATATTTGTGGTAGTGACAGCTGGTATGCCTACTCAGTTCTCTGAGACTTGGAAGTTTTAGATTGCATAGTGCACACACCCATCTCTCGGGGCCCAATTTGAACATTTGCATTCCCACTTCTATATTTAAATTCATATTCTTTTTGTGCTTTTGGACTAAGTGTTCGGCTATAGAAACTATACTATCCAAGGGTTCCATACAAATGCGACAAGTTAAATCAAAGCAGTCCACTTTCAGATATTCCGTGTAATTATTCATAGAATGTGCGAAAGCCGTTTCCACGTTGAAAACCGAATGTTCCTCGTTCATATGTTGCCTGTACGTCTTCGGATCATCATATTGCTCGCAACAGTAGACGCACACCATGGAATTACTCGGTATCCTGAACGGATACGCCGTGGTATATTTCAAAACTACCTTGGCATTGAGACGCGCCGCGACTAACCAATCCACCTCTAGAACAAAGAGAAAGTCCCGTCACTATTTTGTTCTTTTAGTTAATTAATCTGTAATAAGACAGATGGCAGCAGTGTCGTACGACAAAGAAAGGATAGACATTAATATAATTATGTCAAATTGACTTCTTTACTTACAACAATCATAAAGTAACGACAAATTAAATTTTATTTGTAGGCCAAAAAAAATTATCAAATAAAAATTAAGACGTACTTAGGTATTTCTTATACCTAAAATGACCTCAATAGAATAAAACAACAAACGTAAGTCACGTACATATTATTCTTAATTTCACTGACATTTTCCCAATTTAAAATATCCTTGAACGTAAAATTGTATTTACTAAGGAAATAACGCAACCTTATAAAGGTTGCGTTATTTTACCCTACCAACGTATGTTCTTAGCATATTCTTTAAAATGCAAAATGAAGTTTTACCACGTGTTTATGAATCAGATACGCATGGAAAATATTGACTTTTTTAAATATTGATTATTTTCATTGTTGTCATCAACTTCTACAGATGCAGATAGTGTAGAGCACGGTATTATCAAAATCAATAGTATTTCGTTTTATTTCCTCTTATATTTTTCTCAAAATTTTCCCCCACAATTTATAGCGATTAGTATTAGTTTCTTTCTTTTTTCATCATATCCATCACTAAGACTAAATACATGGTCGTAATCAGCTTTGTTTTTGTTTTTACTGGCAATTCTCTAACACAAATTAACTGTCATTTAATATTAACCAATAATATTTGTTCTTGTATATCTTCCATGTATAAACACTGAACTGTTAGGATTTAATTATAAGTATAGATGAGGTAGCCAGTGAGAACGAAGTGCTAAACGCACCAGATTTTGTTATATTTAGCTCGGAATTGAGCTAAAACCTTTGAAGCAATATCTCTCCCTCACAGGGTGGAATTCTCTAGAAAACATAAAACGATAAGAAAAATTGACAATTTAATAAGAACAATTTTCAATCCTGATTTATAATTATATTAAAAACTTACAATTGCCAAATTACTAACTTCGTTGAGTTATCAATATAAACAATAATGTAATACTTCAATTTGCGGAGTATAGGTGGTTTTCCTATAAAAGAATCAATTACTTTAGAGTAGACTAGTACTACTCTAAAAGTTTTCCTTGTCTAGTTTTACTGTCTACATGTAGTGAAACTTTATTATTTTAAATGATCTACTTTTATCTTAAATCTAAATTAATTATTAATATTGTTAGCATAATTTATATTAATAGGTGTCACTGTAATTACGAGGACGTCCTTTGATATTGTTTCCATTAGCGATTGTATTCAATGGCGGTAGTGTTCTGCGTCTTTTGCGGTGATTTCCAATAAAAGCATAAACGACATGGCACTCGTGCCCTGGCTCCTACTAAGTAAGTGCCCACCCCTCCCCGTAAGGAGAACGCGTGGTTTTAACCCGCGCCTCCTCCGGTAGTCACCCGCTCTGCGGCGCCGGTCAAGCCGCCTACCATCAAGGTGGTGTTAGCGCTAGTGCTATATTTCGCTAGCTTCCTAGATTCCGACGAAATCAGAATTTTCACGGATAAATTAAGGAACACGACTAGATTCAAACAAACCCGAGCTCAGGCCGTAATCGATAATTTTGCTCTCTTGGAAGCCATCGCGGGCTTCAATACCAAATAAATTTTCCAATGGCGGTCATCAATAGATTCACTCTGACTCGCAATTCGCGCGTATTAAGAGCCCTGTCGATAGCGACTTTTAACGCTAACGGTCTCAGTCGCCAAGTAGTCATTAAGTGCCTTCGCGCCCACTCATCAAACAGATATCTTTTGTGTACAGGAGTTAAACGTTAAACATTTCTTAAACCTGGGGTTCGCAGTCCTGGCATTTCAAACTACAGGATTGTGAGAAATGATAGGGACACCAAAGGAGTGGGCACTATGGTTTATTACAAAAGAATTTACACTATATATCGCTCGACTCAAGTCTCTTCTCTTCTCTTGAAACAGCCGAGGGGTCGGTGTGCCAGGTATTCCTTATAGGCCATCAGCCTTTGATTATTGCCTCTGTTTACCGTTCAGGAAATAACCAATTATTAAAAAGCGATATTCTATCGCTACTCATTATGGATGACTAGGACCTTCTGATCGGGGTTCTCAATTGTAAGCATAAAAATTGGAATTAGTCGTTGCCTCATGTCGATGGCAAGAGGCTTCTCGCATTCACTGATAAATAAAACGCTTTCGTCATTGGCCCGCCTTCTCCCACCTGCTTTACTGCCCGCGGCACAGGCGAGGTTTTTGGTATAGCGATTCTTTCGAATGGAAGGAACCCATAGTTATAGGTATTTATAAACCTAATAAGCCACGGAATATCCCCAAATATCCAGTTACAGACCTATCTGCCTTCTCAGCTGTTTAGGTAAAATTTATGAGAATCATTCTCGTTAGATTCTCCGAGGTGGTAGAGGTCAACTCTCTGCTCATCAATGAGCAACTCGGTTTCACGCGCAAGTCCACCGCGTTATAGAGCATATAGCTCGATACAACGTCAGGTCTCCCCTCCGCAGCAATACTGCTGCTATCTTTCTCGATATAGCGAAAGCTTTCGACAAAGTCTGGCATAACGGCTTGATTTTCAAGTTGCGCCGCTCTGGTCTGCCAGACTGTATCCTGCGGGACTTTCTGTCAAATAGGTGCTTTCGCTACAAAGTCAAAGGTACTCCCTATTCCCCCCGCCTTCTCCGTGCTGGCGTTCCACTGGGCTCAACGCTCTCTCCAATTCTGTACGCGCTGTACACCAGTGACATACCTGGAACCCGGGATGTTCACTTGGCTATGTACGCCAACGATACAACACGTCTCACAGCATTCGCTGAGCCTCACTCCTTGTGATTGTGCCCGTTCATCACAGCAATCACCTGCAAGTACTCCGGTGTGTGCCCCCCTTGGCCGACCCCTTGTGTGACAGCCTTCATAAGAATAGTAGTAGTAGTCTTATTTTGATAATAATAAATTACTGCACACAGGTCAATTTAGTTTCACTCGTGGAAGGACAACATCATCATCTGACGTCATCTGATGCTGGGGTCAAATTATTAGAGAGTGTATTTGGGGCTTGGGAGGAGTCACGTGATGTCTTTTGGGTGTTTTGTGACCTATCCAAAGCATTTGATTGTGTGCAGCATAAAACTCTTATCAGAAAGCTACATCACTATGGTATAAGAGGCATTGCTTTGGATCTTTTCACTTCTTATTTAAGTGATAGGATTCAAAAGGTAAATGTCAACGGGAAACTATCACACGGGTCACCTGTAGCATTGGGGGTGCCACAAGGCTCTATTCTGGGTCCGTTTTTGTTCCTTTTGTACATTAATGA
This sequence comes from Heliconius nattereri, assembly GCA_013403645.1. Lineage (NCBI taxonomy): Eukaryota > Metazoa > Arthropoda > Insecta > Lepidoptera > Nymphalidae > Heliconius > Heliconius nattereri. Next base: position 14,550,200 of record JAAIXI010000236.1, read on the forward strand.
CTTATCTCACCTTATGAGAGATATCTGTGAAGTGGTGTTATTTGCAGATGATGCAGATGTAAACAATGCTCTTTCTAGGATATTACACTGGTTTAGTGCCAATAACTTGCTTTTAAAGTACTTAAATCGTAGTAAAACTAAATGTATCAGGTTCTTTACTAAGAATGTGCAACAAGTAGAAACCAGGGTTTTGATGAACAATGAGGAACTTAAAGTAGTAGTTAATGAAACTGTTGTCTTAGGTATAACATTAGATGCTAAGTTACAATGGGGTCCGCATATAGAAACTTTATCTGCTAGACTTAGTTCGGCAGCGTATGCTTTCCGTAAGATTCGTCAAATGACCGATGTTGACACCGCGCGTTTTGTATACTTCAGCTATTTTCATAGCATTATGTCTTACAGTCTATTACTTTGGGGCAGTGCCGCTGACATAGATACCATTTTTGAGCTCCAAAAACGGGCTGTCCGAGCAGTCTATAACATGGGTCCACGGGAGTCACTAAGGAATAAATTCAAAGACGTTAACATCCTCACACTACACTTCCAATATATTTACGACAACTTAGTATATGTGCATAAAAATATTAATATCCATCAACGTAATTTAAGAAATAAAAATAAGCTTGCTGTGCCCTTCTCTAGGCTCCATTAAGTGTCTCACTCAAAAAGGTCAAAGTGTACACTTTTATAACAAACTCCCAAACGACGTGTAAATTTATCACTAAACAAATTTTAAAAAGTGATTAAGCACAGGCTCTGCCAAAAAGCATATTACTCTGTTAAAGATTATGTTCGCGATAAAGATGTTTGGAAATGAGTTGCTCTATTTCTAAGTTAAAATTGTTAATTGTAATTTGTAACAAATATTGGCAGTTAAAAAGAGTGGCCATGAGTTTTTTTGCCTGGATCTTCTCACGAGCTCAACTCTTGGAAGGGGCTTTTTTCAAGTCAAAATTGCACATTTTTTTTGGTTAATTTTTTTTATTTTTTTTTCTACTTTTAGGACATGTCCAAGTAAATGCTAGACATTTTTTTTTTAAAAGATATTTTGGCTTTGTCTCTTACAGTTTGGTTTTCGCTTTACTTGTTTTATTTTTGTATTTGTATTATTTTAAATTGTATTAGTATAGTTAGTCATAAAATGGTAATAAACTTATTTTGCAAACCGTTGCTTACCAACGGTCGCATAGCGACGGTTGTTATCAACATGCCAAAATAAATTGCATGTCAAATTGATAAGTATTTTAATATATTAGTATATATCGACAATATTTCAAATATGAGAAAAAAAAAGTATCCTATGTTCATCCCGAAAACCTCAAGTATCTCTATATAGTATTATTACAATTGGTTTACGGGTTTGGCCCTGATTGCGTAAAAGTCAGACAGACAAATAGACAGAGTTACTTTCGAATTTGTAATATGTATTAAATGGATGGTATGGATAAAATAATTTAAATTTAAAATTTATTATTTTAAAAAAGTATTTTTTTATAATAATAATAGAGGCCGTCTTGACGCAGCGGCACAAGAGTGAGACTGCAACGCGTCCGTTATGGGTTCGATCCCCACTAGAGGAAGTGAAATATTTATTAAAAATAAATAATAATTGATATCTAAACTCATAAGACTACATTATTCTAGTTTACTAATGCTAAAGCAAGAAACTGAGAGAAAAGACGATTTATCCTGCATATATTAAAGGCATATTATAGTATGCGTACATCGACCCCCCTCAGGTAGTTTTGAAATATTTGAGAAAATGGAGGATGTTCTTAATAATTTGAGTTCGAATAGTAAATCTTAAATAGTATGCGGAGACTTTAATATAGATTATACTACAGGTGACATCACTAAGCCTTCGTCTTCGTCTCGTTTAATATTTTCTCTGAACCAACTCGTATAACGAATACGTCCGCTACTTGTATAGATAATGTTTTTTGTCATTGTGAGACTGTAGAAAAACAAATTATTACTAATCTAACCTCGGATCATTGTGGTTAAATGTTTTCGGTAAAAGATAAAATAGTCGCAGAACGTAAACAAATATCAATTAGACTAATCACTGAAAATAAAATTAATCTTTTTAATAATAAAATGAGTGAAAAAATTGCAAACTTAGAGATAACCGGATTAAAGCCGAATCAGCTATATTGCAAAGTTTTTAATTTACTCACAACAGAGTTTGGTAATATTTTTAAAGTTAAACAAATATATAAAAACTCGAAGTTAACTTTTAGCGACTGGGCAACTGTTGGTATATACCGAAACAGAAACAAACTATACGAATTATATAATTTGAGGCAATGGAATCAAGATCCGGCGTCCAGAGGATGTCCAGACTAATATCTGTCCGATATTTGTTTGTGGGCATACGGGTACGCGACCCCGGATCCTCGAGCCGCCACTCTTATATCTACCTCATATACACCTCATCCAGTCCGTAAGAATGGTGTCCCCACCTTCTCCTCCTCCTTTCCTTAGTTCCCTCCTTCTTTTACCCATCCTACCCCTTCTATTTTCCTCTCCCCTCGGTTTTTCCCCACAAAGGGGTTTCGGAGGTCAGACGGCAGTCGCTCCAGTTAAAAACCGCGAACCGCCGCTTAAATGGACAGTAAACGAAAAAGACTGGGTACGACTAGGGCCTCGCCGCATAACGACGCGCAGGCACATCGCCCTACACCTGCGACAAGTGGGCAAGGGCTACCGTGTCATGTACGGGCACGGTTAAAGACGCTAGTACCCAGATGGAAACTCCGCTTTGCAACGTGGAATATTGGCTCTCTGACCGGACGATGCAGGGAACTCGCAGATGTACTCATGAGACGTCGGGTCCAGTGTGCNACGCTTGTGCCTTGCTATACCAGTCCCTGGGGCGCGACCTCCCGGACGCCCAAGGAAGCGCTGGTTGCATGTCGTGATGCAGGACATGAGAGCCAATGGTCTAACCACCGAGGACGCAAAAGATCGTGCAAAGTGGAGTAGGTTGTGTAGGAAGGCAGACCTTGGTAATAGCCGGGATTAATGCCAGGAAGAAGAAGATTAACAACTGTTTCCATAGTGAGCAATATGGTTTCAGCAAAGGCAAGTCCACTACGGATGCGGGTGCTGCACTCCTAAAGCACATTTATGACGCATGGGAGAAGTCACAAAATGCTATTGGAGTGATTTGTGATTTATCCAAAGCCTTTGACTGTGTAGACCATGAAACTCTGTTATTAAAACTTTATCATTATGGTATACAGGATACTGCCCTTGATCTTATTGCCTCATATCTAAATCAAAGAATCCAGAAGGTTAATATAAATAATGTAAAATCATCTGGATCTCCTCTAAAGATAGGCGTTCCACAAGGATCTATTCTTGGTCCCCTTTTATTTCTTATTTATATTAACGATCTGCCTTTTTATGTGAATAACCTATGTGATATTGTACTTTTCGCGGATGATACTTCTTTAATATTTAAGGTTGACCGAAACAAAATAAACTATAACGAAGTGAATAGTGCATTATCGCATATTCTTCGTTCGTTTGATGTTAATAATCTAATGTTGAATGCTAAAAAAACTAAATGCATTGAGTTTGCTTTGCCAAATGTTAAAAAATTTTAGTCAACTAATGAAAGGAGACGCTCTCAATTTGTCGGAATCAGCTATTTTCCTAGGTGTAACTATAGATTCCAAACTCCAGTGGAATGTTCATCTGGAAACACTTGCGAATAAACTCGGCTCTGCCGCGTTTGCGATAAAAAAAGTAAGACAAATGTCGGACGTTGAAACTGCCGACTAGTCTAATATAGCTATTTTCATAGTATTTTACCTTATGGAATGCTGCTATGGGGCAGTGCTTCAGATATCAATTCAACATTTATTCTCCAAAATAGAGCCGTGAGATATATTTATAATCTAAGAGCTCGAGATTCTCTGCGAGATGTTTTCAAAGAAGCAGGTATTATTACAGTTGCTTCCCAATTTGTATATTATAACATTATCTTTGTCCGACCTAATATACATTGTCATAGAAAAAATAGTGACAGTCATAACATAGGAACGAGAAATAAAGACAAGATTGTTACGCTGAGTTTTCGCCTCCAAAATGTTAATAAATCTTTTATGGGTCTGAGTATACGTATATATAATAAAATTCCGCAGTGTATTCGTAGTTGGCCACTACCAAAATTTAATATATCTGTAAAAAAGATTCTAACAAGTAAAGCTTATTACACTGTTCAAGAATATCTAGAGGATAAACATGTATGGAATTAATGTCTGTTCAATGTAATGCAGGATAGCTGCCAGTTTATGTAATAGATTGTACCATTGATTTTAAAAAGAGCAATTGTTGAGTTTCTTGCCGGCTCTTCTCAGCACAATTGCTATCCGAACCGGTGGTAGCTTTTTGATCATATGTTCATTGGACGATTCAAAAGTGCTTATAATAATTGCCTATTTGAATAAAGAATATTTTGAATTTGAATATATAGCAGTCACTCCATTCTTCAGTTTTCTCCTAAATTGGTATATTAATTAGTATATTTATTCTTTTATTTTTCTTAATGACTATAAAATTTAAGATGTTCATTCAATGGCAATTTCTTACATGTACGACACGGTTGTATATGTTTTCAATTTATACTAGTAATGCAATATAAAAATCTTTATTGTTATAATTTAAAAAATAAATTGAATATTTTTAAGTTTGAGTTTCAAGGGTTTTTACAATTTGAGTCGTTAATAATTAGTTACTTATCTTATTATAGTCCTTATAGTAGTGAATGATATAAATATTTATCTTAGTGCTAATACATAGCTTACTAAATATTAAATAAACCACCACAAAACAATATTTCCACTCATATCAACATAACACAAAGTTTTTAAAAGTCCCACAACTCGGCACTATAGTAAATAGCTTGTACTTACAAGATACTACACCGTATAACTAACATGAGTGGTAAGATGTCGTTTATAACGCGACCGACATATAAATTTCATGCCACAGTGCTTACAAACGACACAATCTTTAGAATGTTTTAGTTTAAAATGTTGGTAGTACGCACTTCCCTTGCTAAACGTAATATTGCAGTCGGCACAACGATCTATACGTTTCGTTTGACCGTGTTCAGTCTCCATGTGTCTTTTCCGTATCTTCCAATCGTGGAATCTTTCGGGACATTTGGAACAACAATAGGGCATGCAAGATTTTTCTGTTCTCCTATGTTTTTCTTTAGCTTCCATGTTGGGGAAGACTTTGCCACATCTACGACACGAAACCTTGTACTCTTGGTGTTTAGATCGGACATGTCGCAACAAACCAGTGGTAGCCACGTAGCTTTTACCACAATAATGGCAAACGTAGCTCAGAAAATGAGTTATCGTGTGTCGATTCAAATGAAATAGGGAAGGGCAACTCTTACCACAGACTACACAATTAAAGAAGTCTTTTCTTAAAACATATGGCATAACACCAAGTCGGGCATTAGAGTCAATAGCCTCATTGTGTGTTTGTTTTAGATGTTCCGCAATAACTTCTAAGCTATCAAACTGTTGTGGACACATTCTACATCGCAAGTTAGTTAGATCTGCTTTAACAAACTCTAACTTGGGCAGATTGTGAAATGCCACTTTTATATTAAATGTGTCATGTTCATCGTCCATATGCTGTCGGAAAACATCCGGATCTTCATATAACTCTTGGCAGTAAACGCACACAATGCACTTATCGTTCACTCTGAATGGGTACGCGGTCGTACATTTTATTATGGTACCGGCGTTAAGGCGCGCTGGGTCCGACCACTCTTCTAAAACAAAAAAACACCGCTATAAACCGAATGCCCTCGTCTTCTTGAAAACAAATGTTAATCTGAGTAGTTCTTCTTAAAAACTTACATTCCTTTTTCTAGCATTCAATTGAGTACGTTGTACCGACTGTTTGCTTGTTTAATTTGGATACATTCATTGTTTTGTTCCAAATTCGATAAATTATGAATTATCAAACGACACTTTACTAAATATTAAAGTTACATTTTTTAGGACTATATTTAAAGTAAAGTGCAGTAAGCACGTTTAGTTGTCTATATATTTTAGTTTAGTTATATATATACACAAATATCTAGTTATAAGAGTTAACTTAGCTGAAATATGTGTAGACGAGACTAAGTGGTGGAAAAGATCAATTTACGAGAAAAACATACTAAATAAATCAGTACAATAAAGATAATATATATTATAAAGAAATTACAATTTTATTTAGTATCTTATTCACATTTAAAGATATATTTCTGGATGGCATTACTTACTAAGAACATAATTTAAATTTAAAAGTTAGAATTTAAAAATAAACTACAAATTCAGTTTAATTACTTGGTTGACCAAAATATTAAAAAAACATTATTATGTAATTAACATGAGGATTCATTTCATTTATTTATGTCCACCCAAAAAATATGATAAGACCTTTCAGTCATATTGTGTGGACATGTTTCTTTATCTGGCAACATTTCAAATTTCAAATGCTAACTACCACACAAGTGCTTATATCTTACCTGGCAACACTGAAAATAATATATTCAAGAAACCTATCCAAAAGGCAGTTTATTCTCATTAGACTAGACACAGAACAAAAAAAATATTTTACATTTTTTATAAATGAAATCAGAAAACAAAATATATTTTATCCTTTGTATATTAATTAAACAAAAAATATATATATGTACTTGTATAAACATGTCCATACAATAACATCAACACAGTCATGCAATATATAAATTATCATTTTTTCTGCTGAATATATATACGTTTCTATAATTTATGTGTTATAGATTAGGTCTAACCACCTAGGACGCAAAAGACCGTGCAAAGTAGGAAGGCAGACTCTGTTAATAGTCGGACTAATGCCAGGAAGAAGAAGACGATTAGTTCTAAAAACAGAATGAATTCTATTCTATACAGTAAAAAAATTGAAAAGAATTTGCATACATTTGTTAAGACACTTTATTCTTCACTTGCATTGCTTATTGAGTGGCAGGATTCAACGCCACGCATTGTCTCTACACCAGAGTGAAGATATTAAGACACAAATTTAAATAAATATTTAATTTCCTCAAGTGGGGGTTGAACCCACAACCCAGCCGCGTATACAGTCACACAAATGTATGTGTGCACCACAACTGGCTTTAATTTATTATTATATTTATGATTATTTATTTCAATGATATGAAAATCAATCAGACTTGTCAGTTTCTTTAAATATAATCCATCCATAAAACCAAACATTGTGATATTCATGTTGAGTGACATAACACTATGCTGCATTTTGTCTTGTTACCAGCAAGAAAATGAAAATTATTCATTTTTCCCGTGTGGATTGAACCCACAACCATTGTTTTACATTCGAACAGTAATCAACTGAGCTTCAACAGCATTGTAATTTTTTTCATATATTTTTTTTATTATCAGTTATTTTTTTTATTATTAAATAAATATATATATAGGATATCAGCAAAAAAATTGACAATTAAACATTGGAAAAATTAAATGCTGTGAATAATCTATCAATGAAAAGATTACAAAACAAAGAATTTGTTAATATTAAAAACACATTTTTATTTTTTTATTTCAAGGTAAAATTTCAAAATTCTTAGTATTTTTTTTCATAAATTACTACTTAATATATTATATACACACATTTATTCATCAATATTCAGCAAAAAAAAATCCACAGCATTTAGTTAATACCAATTTTAAATTTTAAAAAATCTAGAAACCCTACCTTTTTTCTTTCTCTCGGGTTTCTCCTTGCTTGATGTGGCAATCTCCTTTTTCGTCTTAACCTTTTTTGCCGACGAAGATTTACTTTTCGTCGAGGATTTCCTTTTTTCTGTCATTTTGTCATTATTTAATAGTTCTAGTATTTGTACAGATTCCTTTTTGGGTATTTTACGTGCTAACTTTGTTAAGGGTTGGTCGTCCACTGAAAGAGTATATATTATTGATAATATATTGTATTAATTGTATTGCAGTTACCATTCAGATGTGATGGTTTATTGGTTCAATCTCCTATCAGAGGAATGAAAAATTTTCATTTCCCTGGAATAAGATAGGAAATTGACACCATTGTGGTGCTGAAGCAAGCAACTGCAAACACAACCGTTGTGTGTACACAACCTCTAATTTCCTAGCGATGGTAACAAGGCAGAGTGTGGCGTTCTGATATTCAACAGGCAATATCTCAAGAATCCACAGAAAATGAAGAATGAAGGAGTATATACTCCCAGGTTCCCTCTGCCTACTCTGCTATGTGCAGGATACAGCACGAAACAAAAATATATTTCATTTCATCTTAATATGTTTTAAACAAAGATATAATCACTTCAGATATTTCTTAAAACTAGGCTGATATGACTATAATATTTTATAATAAAAAGTACACTAGCTACTTTTGTGAGAGGTAGGAGCCACTACTCAATAATTCACTTTGATACTAACAATTGAACTGACCACTGATTTGAACTGAACTGATTTAAATAAAAAATATTACAATTTATAGTCCAATGACCAAAACACAAATATACTTACAATCATCATAATCATCATCATCATCACCAAAATCGGGCCGATCATCAAAATCGTCATCATCAGACACCCCCTTCTCTTCCTTCACACATTCTACTTTGATATTATTATCAGTTCTGTCCACTTCTAAACTCACTGTAAATTTTATGACAAGTTTACTTTTTGAACTAGCACACCTTTCATAATACAGTTATGATAGATGCATGCATATATAGTAGAGTGCTAGTGCTGTTAAATATTATTTCATCATATTTATTAGAATCCTAAAATGTTTAAGGCAGATATAAGGCATTTAAAGCTATAATTTATCTGCTGGCATAAAAAAACAACAAATAAATAATAAAGTGCACTTTTTAAAAAAAATCTATTCTGACCTTCCATATCAGCAACTGAATTCCCAGGATCTAAGTAAGTTGTGAATGTGCGTTCGCACTCTTGCACTTGTCTCTTAAAATCTGCCGCATCTCGCAACCTCGATATACAGGGCTCACATATAAGACGACTATGGCTGTTTGGCCCTCCAGATTGGGAATAGGATATCTGTGGAATTGTATAAAATAAGAAGAATGGCAATATTATTTATTTATATTTTTATGAGTAGGAAGGAAACACAAAAATAATAATTAATAAATGTTTCAGTTATTTAGGAGCTTTTTTTGCCAACAAAAAAAACATTGGTTTTAATTAAGAGTATATTTTAATATGTCGTTGATAATAATATTTAATAAACCTTTACAGTTTACATCAAAAACTTAAAAAAAATCGACTATTATTAATCAACCGAATTAAGAAGCACTAAACTGTATTCGATCGGAGAACAAGAACAGATGCATCTTAATGCGGTCGGATTATACATTAAAAAAAACTACACTATAAAATGGACGCCAACATACAAAAACTGAACAATGCACACACAAAATATACGTACACTTAAATCAAACGATTCGGACAACATATCTGCATAAACTTCTCTCTTCCCCATCCAAAAATATTCAGTAGAAATGTCTTTGTAGCAACCTTCGCTTAAACAACATCGGCAAACAGTAGGCCCGGGTCGCCATTCCGTAGTTTTTTCTGCCATTTCTCAAACAAATTACACTTATTTTCACAGACAATATTTGTATCACATATTACTAATAGTTAACATATTTATTATGATCAATTAAAGGCCAGTGTTGCGTTATTTTAGTAATAACATCACGATCAAACATCTACAATACGACGCCATCGATGGAACCAGCGACCGAACAACGACCGAAGAAGGGATAAGGTTGGCGTCAAATATTAAATTTAGCAATGCTGCCAACCTCAAGTGTTAACTCCTTACAAGAATTCTGTGGGTTAAAAGTAATAATGCGCACAATTATCGATTTTTACAAGTTTGTACGGTATATTGTATTTATTTTGACATATGTACATTTTGCTATAAGTACGAGTAAATAATATTATTTATAAATAAATAAGTATAAGTACTAAAACATGATTTTAATTACATTAAACTCATAAACTAGCCGTCATGGTGCAGCGGCACAAGGGTGTGACTGTAACGCGAAGATTGTGGGTTCGATCCCCACTCGAGAAAGTGAAATATTTACTTACGTTTATATTTCCATTTCTTCCCTCTGGTGTCGACGCAAAGCGCGGCGTTGAGTTCTGCCCCTCAACACGCAATACCTCCAGAATTTGACAGAAAGTGGAGAACCGAGTGTCTTAACACTAGGTTTTCCCTCTGCCTACCCTGCTCTGTGCGGGGTACAGTGTGAAGCTGATTTATTTAACTAAGTTTCGCTATCGAAATCCTTTCGTGGAGTAAATTACGGTACTATCCTAGCCCCTTGGGTACTATCCTGATTATATAGTTTAATAGTATATCTCCTTGTAAATTTATGGAATAAATTGTTGTTAAGAAAAAATATATATTTAAAATACGTAAATACTTAACACACCATATTTGTAAGAGCAGAAGGAACGTGGAAAATTTCTTAGTTTTATTTTTAACTTTGCAAACAATCGATTACGAAATATTAGAGACTAGATTATATTTCCAGAACACAAACAAATTGCTTAAAAATATGTGTAAGCCATTGATTCTGTTTTGAACACATACTATGCATAATTGAGTAAATGTATTCTGTGCGCATAATAGGTCACTTGACATTTGACAGCAACGAAATGACATTCCCGATATTTTTAAATCAATAATTAATTCTATACAATAATTAATGAAATAAATAGTAATTAATAATAGTTACTTTTATTAAAAATGAGTAAAAATACTGGAAAAGGGCCTGTTTTCGACCCCGGTGTGTGTAGATGTTGTGGAGCTATAAAGAAATGTCGCTTATTAAATATAGAATACGTATGGCAAGGGCAGAAAGAAATTTATTCCGATATGTTTGTCGATTGTTTTGGCTTATTGGTAATATATTTAATGGCGATACGCTTATTTTGAAATATTATTACTTATATTGAAGTTTTCTATATTTATCTATATAATTTACTTCATTCACTCAAGCTAACTTAATAAAATGTTTTAAATTAAATAATGTCACTCACTGTTTATTTATATTTTTTAGTTATCACATCTAGATGGTGAGGAAATAGAACGTCTTATTTGTGCGACATGTGTATCAAGACTTAGAGAAGCTACTTCTTTTCGTCTGCAAGTGTTAAAATGTGAAGAAAAACTTTTGAGAACAAAAATACATGAAGAAGGTAATTTTGAGAAGTGGTATTTTATTATAAGATATATATATTTTAATTATGTATATTATGTCCAAATAATACTGTTTACTTCTGCAGAATATAATGTGTTTTGTCTTCTCCATTTAACATGACATTGGCAAAGTCATATGTGCTCAACTGGCACGCTCGGAACACCAGATTTAAAGAACCATACCGTACCAATATAATGTGAATTTATGAAAAAATTTAAGACTTGTTTGGGAAAGTTGACAATAAAATATAACTACTCTTGATTAGACTTAACTTAAGTCCAGAAAAAGTCTGGAAATTTCTTAAGTTACTTGGGGTTGGGAAGGCAAAGCATAGTACTAATCCTTGTAATATAGATTTAAACAAGCTTAACATTAATTTCTCCCCTTCTGTTACTATTGATGTAACTGAAAAAACCTAGTTCCAAAAATCAAATTCATGCCTTACCCACCTCTACATACACACTTTTGATTTCAGTAAAAGTCACTCACTGAAAGTGATGTTAAAGAAAATGTAATGGCGATTGCTTCTGATATTGTTGGCTCTGACTGCATTAGTTGTAAGATGATCATATCAATCCTTGACATCCTGATTCCTGTGTTAACATCTATTCTGAATTTCTCCATAAAAAGTGATACTTTTCCTGAATGTTGGAAAGAGGCTCAATTAAAACCACTGCCTAAAAACTGCAATCCATCTTCCTTCTCTGATTATCCTATTTTCATTTTGCCTTTCCTATTGAACGTCTGGTAAACTAACAACTTAGTAAATACGACAAGGAATAACCTATTCAATCCAATCCAATAGGCCTGGTCATAGTGTGACTACTGCATTAGTTGGCATATCAGATGACATTCACCGTGGTATGGAAAACCATCAAGTCACTGTGATAATACTTCTTGATTTTAGTAATGCATTCAATACTGTAGATCTTGACATTTTGTTGTCAATTATGTATTCTCTTACCATATCTCCTAAAGTGATTGATTGGTTTCACTGTTACCTTCATGGTCGCAAGCACCGTATCCGGGTTCAGGACTCTTTTTCTCAATGGTCCTCGGTGCTTGCTGGCGTTCCGCAAGGTGGCGTGTTGTACCCTCTTTTAATTTCACTATTTATCAATAATTTCCGTCACAATCTCTCTTCTCCCTACTATATTTTATAAAGAGGCTCAGAATAAAACTACAATTTAGTACAAAGCTTTATTCGTTCGTCCACTGCTACGCCTCAGACTAGACTGACATACCAAAATACAAACACTTTACAAGAAGCCTTAGACAATTATATTTTTAAGCGGGTAGATAACAATATAACAATATGACTCCCTTGTTACGTTCCCACACAACCCGGGAATCGCTGACCTAGGACCACCCAGAACATGTCCCACCAAACGTACGCACATTGCATAATTCTCTTAAATCTTGGAATTGTTATTTGAATCCCCGCACCTGCTGTTATATTTAAAATCAAAATTAAACGTAGAAAATAAAATCATTCTTGTCTCCGAGTTTGAGCAAGTCTCACCTTTGTAAGCATAAGTTTTAATAAAGTATTTTTAAGTAAAATCGGTTATTTTTGGATCCTTTGCTGCCATCGTACATAATTGGCGCAGTCGGTAGGATACTCGCGGGCCGGGTCGCGAGCAACGTATCTTAAAATTCGGCAATATCGAATTTAACGTTTCCGCGGACCACCCGGGTGGCTCTCAAGCACCAGCACGAGTATTCAGAATCTACGAGGCGGCGCAGGAGTATCCAGACATTGTTGCACCAGAGAAAACAGATTTAACCCAGTAAGTACATTAGAATCTTTCTAGTGATTGCTTACTACCCGTATTTTTAAGTTTCCTTTTCCGTTTCCCTTTTGTGGCAATTGGAGATTTTTTTATATTAATTTAGGCTTAATACAAATTAAAACGTGGTTCTTAAATTTCCTTTTTCGGTAATCTAAGATATATAGGTTTAGTAAATACTATTGTAACGTAGTTCATTTTTTTTAATTATATAATAAAATAAAATAAAATTTAATTAAAATGACAGAATTAGATAACATTTTTAAAGCTTTACGCCTAGTGCCCGAATTTGACGGAAAAGTTTTACCCAGATTTATTAGCTTATGCGATCAATTGGTACAGGAATTTATAAGTAACAATCCCGAAAATAATTTAGTTAGTATTGCTCTTGCAAATGGTATTTTAAATAAAGTAACGCTTTCGTAATTCGTAAGTCGCTAATTAATAATTTTTCAGATCAACGCGATGAAACTGCGTTCTACAATGATCTCTCTCTTTTAATACAGGGATCTAATACCCCTCAGGAATTTTTTGAACATTGCCAAAATTTATTCAGTACAATAATGACATACATTACATTGCATGAGGAAATGAGTACTACAATAGAAGCTAAAATAATTTTATATCAGAAATTAACTTTGCAAGCGTTGTTAAGAGGTTTAGAGGACCATTTAGGCTCACGCATAGGATGCATGAGGCCGGAAACCATAGAAAAAGCGTTAGAATTCGTTCAAGACGAATTAAATACTATGTATTTACAGGCTTGAAATGAACCCGACAGGACAAAGCACCCCCAGAACTTTACCTCTCAGTCTTTTAAGGTAAATAATTTTAATAATCACATTCCACAGTTTGAGCCAAATTTTCAAGCAAATTATCCACTTCGTAATAATTTTATAACTAACCCACAACAGACATTACATAGACAACATTCAGGCCCAACACGTACTCAACAAATATTTAGAGCACAACCCCCGAATTATAATCCCCATAATGCATTTAGAATTATCCCACGTAATGCACCCCCACAATTTAACTCGACCTCTCAAGCACCTCGTCCTATGAGCGGTGTTAGTAATTTTGTACCTAGAAATTTACCACCCACTAGACATATTCCAGGACATGATTGGAGTAAGCACGGAAACCCTCCACCGTCGAATTATTTTAAAACAAGGGAAATGAATTTCCACGACAGTGACCTTTATGACCAGTACTATGACTATTATGATTATTATGATGATAATGAATATTATAATTATGACGATTATTATTACGAAAATCCATATTATAATAGCGAACCACCCCAAGAATTATCTCAAAATTGCGAACCAATTGTAGAGGAACCTTCGTCATCAACCCTTAGTAAAGAAGAGGATTTTCAGAAAATCAAAATTTTAGACAAACCAAAATAGAACTTAATCTCCAAACTCAACGTCAACTTCCCTATATTCAGATTAAAAATCCCCCTCTAAAATTGCTTATCGATACCGGCGCGAATCAATCTTTTATAAGTCCAGATGCAGTAGAAAAATATTTTAATAAATTTTCTTTAAAATATGATCCTTTCGAAGTAAGTAACGTACACGCTGTAAGTAGACATAAGTATTCCGTAACTATTCCCAGTTTTTCTGAATTTAATAGTAAAGATAGCATTACATTTTTTATATATAAGTTCCATAATTATTTTGACGGTTTAATCGGTACGGATTTATTAGATAAATGGGAAGCGACTATCGATTATAAAAGAAAATTGTTTGTTACTTCAAACGCGTGCAACCCTATTCAAATTTATAATTCGTGTAATTTAAATTTGTACGAAAATATTATACCGGCAGGTACCTCGAAATTAGTAAAATTACCAATTAATATTCGTGAAGGTGAAATTTTTATCCCAGAACAAGTAATCTCTAGTTGTATTATAAAGGAGTGTTTAACTTGCGCGAAAAATAACAGAGCTATTTTAGAAATTTATAACCCCACACGCAATGACATAATTTTTTCTATCGACAAACCTATCCAGGCGGAATTAAATAATATCGAATATAAGCATACCGAGCGAATGATAGATCGCAAAAAAGATGTTCTCTCCCGTTTTCGGACTAGCCATTTAAACGAGGAAGAAAGAATTAGTTTAGAAACGCTTTGTGGTCGTTATGCGGATATATTTTATTTAGAAGGCGAAACTTTAACGTTTAGCAACACAATTAAGCATTCGATTAAAACGACAGATGAAATACCCGTATATACTAAAAGCTATAGGTTTCCTTTTATATATAGGCAGGAAGTTAGGGAATAAATTCAGAGCATGTTAGATCAAAGAATTATTAAGTAGACCCTCAGACTCAGCTTGGAGCTCTCCCATATGGTTTGTACCAAAGAAAAGCGACGCTTCCGGAAAAACTAAGTGGCGCATTGTCATAGACTTTCGTAAAGTTAATGAAAAAACCATTTACGACAAGTATCCTATACCGAATATATCGGATATTTTGGATAAATTAGGTAATTGTCAATATTTTAGTACATTAGACCTTGCTAGCGGGTTCCACCAAATTAAGATGAATACCGCTGACGTTTCTAAAACCGATTTTAATGTGGAGCATGGGCATTTCGAGTTTTTAAGAATGCCCATGGGCTTAAAAAACGCACCCTCGACCTTTCAAAGGGTCATGGATAATGTCTTACGTGGTTTACAAAATAAAATATGCTAGGTATATTTAGATGACATAATATTATTTAGCTCTTCATTTCAAGAACACATAGAAAATTTAGGAAAAGTCTTTGATAGGTTACGAAAGTCAAATTTTAGAATACAAATGAGTGATTTACTCATTTGTATTCTAAAATTTGACTCTAGAATTTTTGAAAAAGGAAACAGCATATTTAGGTCATGTTATTACATGCGATGGAATAAAACCAAATCCCGACAAGATAGCTGCTATTCAAAATTATCCCATTCCGAAAACAATACCGAGGTAAAAAGATTTTTAGGACTCGTAGGTTACTATAGAAAATTTATTCCAAATTTTACAAAGATCAAAAACCGCTCACTCAAAGCTTAAAAAAAGTTTCAAAAATTATTCTAAATCAAGATTACATAGACTGTTTTGAGAAATGTAAAAAAATATTGATTACCGATCCAATCCCACAATACCCCGACTTTTCCAAGGACTTTATACTGACTACGGACGCTTCGAATTTAGCTATAGGCGCTGTACTTTTGCAAGGACCTATTGGTTCAGATAAACCCATTGCATATGCATATAGAACATTAAACACGAACGAAATTAATTATAGCACAATTGAAAAGGAATTATTGGCGATAGTTTGGGCTACGAAGTATTTCCGCCCTTAATTATTTGGAAGAAAATTTAAATTTATGACTGACCATAGACCCCTTCAGCGGATTACGCATATTAAAGAACCCAATTCCCGACTGACTCGATGGAGATTAAAATTAAGTGAATATGATTTTTCTGTAATATATAAACAGGGTAAATATAACTAAAACCGTATACAGCAATAACAAATTTCCAGCTTGGTTCTCTAGACGTTTAATAAAACTTGTGAATAAAAAACTTAAAATGCATAGGAAATGGAAGATTTACGGCAGAAGTAGTGACTATAAAATATTTTCTGATCTACGGCATGATACAAAACATATGGAGTTGGAATGCTATGCTCTGTTTATTGATAAAGTTGAAAGCAATATTCGTTACAATTCAAAACAATTTTGGTCCTTTGTCAAGTCAAAACGAGTGAATGATTGTATTCCTGACAGCATAGTTTTTAACGATCAAATCTCCTCTGATGGCCAGGCTATTGCCAACACTTTTAACTCTTACTTCCAATCTGTGTTTGAAGTTAATACAAGAATTGCAGTTGGGGAAACTAATTGTGCTTCGGAGAATAATCTTTCTTTAAATAATGTCAGTATTACTCGTGAGATCATAGAAAAGTATCTTTTGAAACTTGACCTTTCTAAAGGTTCTGGGCCTGATAAATTACATCCTATATTTTTAAAATGTTGCAGTTCTGAGATCTCTGTTCCATTACACATATTGTTTTCAAAATCTTTACAATCGGGGTCTTTACCTCATGTTTGGAAAAGGTCTATTATTGTCCCAGTCTATAAAAGTGGTGATAAGCAAAATGTTAAAAATTATCGTGGAATATCAAAACTTTCTGTTATTCCCAAATTATTAGAAAAAAATATTTACGATAATCTATTTCCTCTTATACGTCCCCAACTAATCCCGCAACAACATGGTTTTATAAACAAACGCTCCACAGAAACTAACCTCTGTGAGTTTCTAGATGAAGTCCTCTACGCTATGAATAGTGGGTATCAAGTTGATGTTATCTATACTGACTTTTCGAAAGCATTCGACAAAATTTCACATTCTTTGTTAATTGACAAAATTAAACAAGCTGGTATACATGGTGATCTTCTAAGATGGCTTGAGTCTTATCTCCGTGATAGAACTCAAGCTGTGGCTGTGAGGGGCTTCACCTCTAGTTTTGTGCCTATTACTTCTGGTGTACCACAGGGTTCCCATCTTGGACCTCTTCTTTTTAACATTTTTATCAATGATATTATACAATCTTTTGAACATTCTAAGACACTTCTTTATGCCGATGATGCAAAAATTTTCAAAATTATAAGAGATCATGAAGATTGCACTAAACTACAGGAGGATCTAGTCAATTTTGATAAATACTGCGCGTCTAATGAGTTATCTCTAAATCTTGACAAATGTTGTGTAATTAGTTTTTGTAGAAAGAAATCTCCCATTCTATTTGATTATCTGATTCGCAACAGGAAAATATCAAGAGTCTCCATTGTTAAGGATCTTGGTATATTATTGGACGCCGGTCTTTTATTTGACAAACATATTGTGAATATTATAGGAAAAGCATATAAAATGCTCGGTTTTATATTTAGACAGGGGAGTGATTTTAAGAACATACATACATTTAAGCTTTTGTATAATTCATATGTTAGATCTTACTTAGAGTATGCCTCGCCTGTCTGGAACCCACAGTATGATAAATATGTATTTGCAATTGAAAATGTCCAAAATAAATTTATACGGCGATTACTTTACAAATTTAAATTAGATAACTCTCAGAACCTAAATATACTGTCATTAAAAAAACGAAGAGGATATAGAGATCAAATTTTTTTGTATAAATTGTTACACAATCATATACATAGATTCCAATTATCTGCTAAGTAATATTCACATAAAATGTCCAACTTTTAGTGCCAGATCTAGAGACACCTTTTACATTTCTGCTCGAAAAACTAATTATGCCCAAAATTGTTTTATACTAAGATCTTGTAGGGCATACAATAATTACTTTAGTGATATAGACATTTTTCATAACAATTTGAAACAATTTTCATGTAAAATTATCGACAAAATTCAAAATTCTGTAAATCTTAACCTAATGTAAATCTTAACCTTTCCTTCGTAAAAATCGTTTTTTTTTTCTTTAGACCGTAAATTTAAATTTTAATTGTTAATTAGCAACATATTCACTCCATGTTTTATGTATAAGTGGAAACTTTATTGGCAATTGGAATATGAATATGTATTATACTAAAAAATATTGTAAATGCTGTTTGTTTCCCAATTTAAAATAAATAAATAAATAAAATAAAATAAATAAAGTAATGCCGATGCTTTATCCCGTATAGAGATTCATAATGAAGAAGCGAATTCAATAGCAGTAAATTGCTCAGAAAAATCCCCTTCGAATTCAAATACAGCAACCGTACATACAGACTCAGAAAACCCCATTTTAGAAATTCCCATAACTGACGACCCTTTAAATAAATTTCATAGGCAGATTATTTTTAACATAGTTGGCGATATTAAAAGTAGACCTGTGGTATCGAAAATATTTGAAAATTATATAAAAACTACGATTTCAATTTCAAGTTCAAATCTAGAAAATGACGTAGTAAACGCTGTAAAAGAATACATAAATCCCAAGGTAAAAACTGGTATTTTAATTAATCCCCCATTAGGTATGTATAAGATAATCCCAATAATCCAAAATAACTTTAAAAATTCTTCAATGGACCTTCTCCTTTGTAAAAATAATTTAGAAAATATAAAAGATTGTTTAAAACAACAAGAAATAATTAAAAACTATAATGAAGGTAAAACGAACCATCGGGGAATAAATGAGAGTTATCTCTTGCTATCGAAACGATATTTTTGCCCAAAATTAAAGAAACAGGTTACGAAATATATTCATGAATGTTCTATCTGCGGGCAAGCGAAGTATGACCGTAATCCTATTAAGCAAAAATTTCAAATTGTTCCTTCACCAACTAAACCTTTCATCATAGTTTATTTAGATTTATTTATTGTGGAAAATCAAAAATACTTAACAATAATTGACGCATTTTCAAAATGCGCACAAGCTTATCATTTAAGGGATGCTACTGCGATTAGTGTAGTACAAGGGTTATTAATGTTTTGCACTCATCACGGTGTGCCCTTGACGGTCGCAACCGATAGAGGTCCCGAATTTTCAAACCAGTTATTTTTAGAGTTCCTTAGAATACATAAAATTATTCATCATAAGATTTTACCTTGATCGCCTAATGAAAATGGAATAGTGGAACGGCTCCATTCCACATTATAAGAACATTTAAGAATATTAAAATTAAACGAAAATGGAGAATCAGTTATTAATCTCATGCCTTATGCTCTCTTAGCTTACAATAATTCTATTCACAGTTTCACAAAATGTAGACCTTTATATATAATAACTGGGCATTTCGACCCCCGTGACCCCGTAGACATTGACCTGGCAGAACAATTATTACACTATATATAAGCGATCATCGTGACCGAATGAAAAAGGTTTATGACATTATAAACGAATCTTCTTTACACCAACGAGCCCAAATTATTGAAAATTTAAATAAAAATAGAGAACCTGAGACTATTTACTTACCCGACCAACAGATTTTCATACGAAACCCTAAATCATCTAGACAAAAACTAGCCTCTCGTTTTAATCGCGATAATGTTTTAGCTGATTTACCAATACACATTTATACAAAGAAAAAACGATTACCTGTTGCTAAAACGAGGCTAAAAAGAGTACCTAATAGTGCTCGATTATCACAGATCCTGTTAATGACCTTGACCCTAGCGGAGGAAATTAATTTTCGTAATTTGGATAATGGACCCTGAATTTTGTTATTTAGGCTAGGATCTGCCCAAATCATATCCCATTACCATTCCTTCGTTCAACGTGTAGATTTAAGTAAAATTCATAATAGTTTAGATTTTAAAGCTTTCCCTTTTGCCAAATGCAATGCAGCTAAAAACTTTTGAGTTTAACCGTGTTAAGAGAGGACTCATTGATGGACTAGGGTCTGTAATAAAAAAAAAGTATTTCGGGAAATACACTACACGGACGCCATAAAGTATGATAGAGCCATTAACTTACTAGAAAAATTAATGAATAATTTAACGAATATTATACGTAATTCCGTATAATATTCGTTAAATTATTACGGAATTGATTGTTGTCCCTAAGAATTTTCCTGAATTATTTGTACTCTGTTCCTAATATAAATCGCCACATCCTTAATCCTCTCACCACCACCACCTCGGCTGAATGCCCGAAGATCGGTGTGTTACCTACAAGGATATTCTGAAATAACACAAAAAAACTGAAATTTTCGAGGCAAATAAGAAACTTTCCGCACAACGACCTATTTCGAAAATATCTACTGAATCTTATAGTCCTTATCATGCAACAGTCCAGAATAATTTTATGAAAAGATTTTTTGAAAATTAAGAAAAATAAAAAGCGTAAGCCATCGAGTGAAGGGAATTCTTCAAAGGAAGAGGCGAGCGCTCGAGATACACTAGAGCACATTCTCCAGCACTATTCGAGATCCAACGACACCGAATAGGTGCTGTTCTTCAGGAGAGGGAGGTGTTACGTTCCCACACAACCCGGGAATCGCTGACCTAAGACCACCCAGAACATGTCCCACAACATTACCCACATTGCATAATTCTCTTAAATCCTCGAATTGTTATTTGAATCCCCGCACCTGCTGTTATAATTAAAATTAAACGTAGAAAATAAAATCATTCTTGTCTCCGACTTTGAGCAAGTCTCACCTTTGTAACCATAAGTTAATTTTAATAAAGTATTTTTAAGTAAAATCGGTTATTTTTGGATCCTGCCCTGCCACCGTACATAATTCACTAACAAATATTGACAAGTCTCGACAAGTATACAAAATAATGTCTACAATTATATGTAACTTATATAAACTCTAACACTTTATGCTGACGATCTCCAGATATATCGTCAATGTACGTTACACGATCTTCCGAATACTATATCAACACTGAATGAAGATCTCAGAAATATTTCGATACGAAGTAAATCGTTGGGCTTAACTATAAAAGCCAAAAACACTCCAGCGATTATTATAGGTGGCCCTAGATGTATCTCTTATATTACTGTACGTACCGTCTATATCGCTTGATGATATATAATAGTCCCTTTTACCAAAATTGTAAAATATTTGGTATTATTTTTGATCAATACCTATCTTGGAAGCTTGAGAAGAATATTTGCAGCGGTTGCATCATTACGACGTCAACTACGTAACTTTCTCACCATTCCTACTAAAGTTGCGCTGGCACAGTCGAATTTTTGGACCTCCCCTCGTAGTTTGGTCTCACACTACGAGGGGAGTGCCAAATTTACAATCACGTGCTATCCCGTTGGGAAACGACAGATTTTATAATTTTAATTTAATGAATAAAACATTTTTTCTATGTCAAGTAGAAGATTTCAACACAAATGTGAAAATGGAGTCCACAGTGAAAGATGAACTGGAATCAATACATAATGGCTCTCAATTCAATGATGACATAACAATGGACTATATGGACAATGAAGGTAAGCTTTACAGAGGTTATTAAGGAATATTTATTTTGTAGAGACCTTCTAAAATTTAAGAGGCCAGTTGTGGCAAAAGGGCAGAAGCGTTAATAGGCGAATACGAGACAACTTCGACTCGCACGTGGGGAAATAACAAATTTAACGTTTTCATTTCTTCACTTTTGTGTTGAGCCACTCAACACGCAATGCCTTCAGAATTCAGCGGAAAGTGTAAAATATAGCAGAGTGTCTTAACACTAGGCTCTCTCTGCCTCGTCTAGTACATGTAAGATAATAAATTGTTAGCTAATGTTGATATTTTTACAGTCAATGATGATGTGTTTTCTTAGTGCAATTAATATATGGTGATCTAATCCACAACATACAATTTTATATTCCAGATATAGATTATGTAAAAGACGAGGTCGCTTTTAAACCCAAAAGAAAATCATTACGGTCAAAAATTAAAACAAAAAGATATAAAAGACAAAAAGAAGATGTATTAACAAAGGAAATGTTAAGTGATGCACAAAGATTGAAGAAAAAATTGAAAGAAATGCAAGATATTGGTAAGCTACTAGCTTATGTCTAAATGTTCGTTAATACAATTTGTGGTTTGACTTCACACTTGGGGGAATTGTTTGGTTTCTTTTGCCTGCTTTGTTCAGTTAAAACGTGGTGTTATATTATACTATTCAAGTGTAGAATGCAGTGTTTTGGTATCAGGTCCAGTGTGTCTGACATATGTGAAATACAGCATGAAGAGAGACGCGGGGAAATACAGTTCTCAGCAGCTGTACACTCTACACTTTATGTACCTATGGTTTTAGCTTACCCTATGAAAAGGTGTATTTTATTATTTAGTTATCTTTCTGTGGACTGGTTATACAAATTAAAAAATATGTTGGGTAATTTAAAAGAAAGATGCTATGCAACTCAAAAATATCAATTTCGTTCCAAACACATTAATTAGCTTATTTATTTTAGTTATTTCATCTTCACGCTGTATCCCGCATATAACAATGTAAGCTGAGGCAACATAATGTTAAGACACTCCGTATCCCTTTTTTCGCTGAATTTTCGAGAATTGCGGACCTCAACACCGCCCTTTTACCTTGGTACTGGTATGAACTGGTACATTGCTCTGGAGCAATGTAATGAAAATATTAATAAATTATAATTCATTACCCTGAGTGGAATTGAACCCATAACCTGTCAGGTTTACAGTAGCATGCTTGTGCCTCTGCGCCACGATTGGGCTCAAATTTAATATAGATAGAGGTCAGTTGTTTATTTAGTCTATGTATTATATAAATGTTCTACTCGACCTGTATAAAGTATCTGTCTCTTTCTTTTACAGAGCTTCCAGCACAATCTATGCAACATAAACCCAATGGGTATAAAAACAATGAAAATCTCAAATCTTACCATAACATTACAACTATAGTAGAAAACTCCTATGCATGTCCCTTCGACACTTCATTTAGTGATTTCTTCTGTGTTTACTGTAGAAAAGTATTTACAGATCCAGACAAACTTCGGAAACATTCCATGACACACAATCCTACAAATTTCAAAGATGTCCTCTCAAATAGTTTAGCTAACAAGAAGCTACAAATTGATATTTACAGAATAGACTGTAGGCTATGTCCAGAAAGTATTGATAATTTGGATAAATTTATCCATCATGTGGAAAATGTGCATCAAAAGATGTATTATACAAATTCTGACGATTTCCTCAAGTTCCGTTTGACTTCAGATCCGCCATCTTGTACGGAATGTGGCGTTTCTTTCAGTTTTTTTCATGCATTAAAAAAACATATGGCTGAACATTTCGGCACATGCATTTGTGATGTATGCGGCGCCCATTATTTTGAAGAACGTATGTTAGTGTTACACCAAAAAACACATCAAAAGAACGAAGAAACCTTCTCTTGTAAAGACTGTGGGAAATGTTTTAAATCTAAATACACCAGATATATACATATAGCAAGAACTCACAAAAAGGAGGCTGCATATCATTGTATCAAATGTGATGAAGTTTTCTTTTCTTATACTCAACGCTACCGTCACATGATAGAGGCTCATGGTGAAGAAAGAATGTTTAAATGCAGTCAATGTGATAGATCCTATGACAGTAGAAAGTCCCTTCGAGAACATAATAGAAGGTTTCACCTAAAAATTTTCAAACATCAGTGTGATTTGTGCGAAAAAAGATTTTATTTGCCCTCGCGGTTAAAAGAACACATGGCCAGCCATACTGGGGAAAGGAATTTTAGGTGCGATTACTGTGGCAAAAGTTATCCAAGGCTACGAGGCCTAAAAGTACACATGCAGTCTCATAATAGTGAAAAAAAATATAAATGTGTGTCGTGCAATGCGTCGTTCACACAGAACGTCAATTTGAAAAATCATGTGAAACGGCAACACCAAGGTGTGGTGGAGGAGGGTTATAACGAATAGGTTATATGGTCCTAATTTACTTATTTAGCTTCACATTGTATCCCGCACAAAGCTGGGTAAGCATAAGGAACCTGGGAACATAATTGCGACACTGCGTTATTATTAAGACACTTCCATCTCCTCTATATGGTCATAATGTATTTAATTATTTATATATTAAGTATACAGGTTGGAAGCGTCTGCGCTCCTTTTACGGGAGTAGCATATAGGGTAAAATATTTGAAATCCCTAGACCCGTACCTATTATATTAATATTCATGATTTTTATCCATACTGTATTACATGTGGGACAACTATGAATACATATCAATTACGTAAACACCTACTACGACGTTCTATTTTACACAATAACCTATTTTCTATAATAAACCTAAAAAACATTCAACTTCACCTCCAATACCTTCGACTGGATTTTGTAAATGACACACACGCACACGCTGTGCCGCATCATCGCTTTGCATCATAGGTCAGTTTGTATGTGTGCGTCATTTTTGTCAATTAGCTTTTTATCTTACAACGATTTTTTTTTAAATTATGTTTCAAAAATCACTTTTTCATTTTTGACAAAATCTCTTTTGTTTTAATTGTAATTTCCGTCAAAACCGTGCTTTTATTTAAAATTTTGAATATAATACACTTATCAGAGCATGAAAATGTGAATACTTAATTCCTTCGAGTGGAAATTGAACCCGTCATCGTCGCGTTTACAGTCATACCCTGTGCCACTACATTACCCATATTATATTTATATTACTTATAATAACTGAATATTATTAAGAAAAAAAAATGGCAAAATGGTTAATATTTTTTTTATGAATATTTTACGTGAGTAAGAAAATCTGTTACTGGCAGATTTATTTAATATCTATAAATAAATATTTTTGTTTGGCAATACTGTGTATCGCATATATTAATAATAATAAAAACATTATGTTAGTTTCTGTAAGATTGTATGAAATATAACTAAATATATATTTTTTTGATATTGTCACATATTTATAATTATGAATAATAGATTTTTTTCTGCAATATTATATTTATATATAAATTATGTGGAGCCAAAATGGCGCTAGTCATTAGTAAATATGTTTCAATCTATCTTTACGTTTCATAAGTGATTTGTATTTAAGTTATATATATTATAGTGTAAGTAGCAGTCGAGTCGTCTGCCCGCGGTTGAGTAAGCACCTCTGCACACTCTAGCGGTACGAGTCTTATAGTTGAAAAGTAACTCTCCAATATTTGCTTTTAAATATCTGCTGAGTTTCGCCAGTGCCCCGTGGCGCCGCGATGCGACACCGACGCTTGCGTCGCATCTTGTGATCTCGCGATCGTCGTGCGCGATCGATAACTGCCGCTTGCGGCCACTAGCTGCGTCAGCTAGCTCACCATGAGCGGCCGCAGTGGCGCACGGCGAGACGGGCTGACCCTGGTCAAAACACCTCCGGCCCGAGGACGGATCTCCTGGGTGCGCTTCGAGGCTTCTCTCTCTGAGAAGCAGCTGTGCCTCCACCCCCAATGACTCAGCCGCCATCGACAGCCTGGTCGCAGGCATCACCTCGTCCGTCCAGAACGCGATGCCGGCCGCGACGGCGCCTCCCAGCTCCAACCGCCTCACGCCGATCCCTGGGTACGTCGCCAAACTCATCCGATAAAAGAGGAGGCTCCGCCCCGAGTGGCAGACGACCAGGGACCCGGCGCTTAAGACAAAAGTTAACCAACTCATCGAGCGCATTAGGGCCGCGCTCGATGAGGGGGCCTCCGATGCATGGGAGCGCCGCATCGCCAAGGCGAGTGAGGACCAACCTGGCTCAACCTGCTAAGCCGCCAGCTGACCAAGAAAAAGCCGCCCACTGGACCTCTCCTCCACCCTGACGGCTCCCTCCGTTACTCAGCGAAGGAGAGAGCCAAGATCCTGGCGGAGCACCTGACAGCCGCCTTTCGCCCAAACCCCAGCGAGCGTCCATCCCTCCACACTCGAATGGAAGTAGAGGTAATTTCGCGCCTCGCCTCTCCTGCGCTACCTCTGCCGCCACCACCGTTCTTCTCCCCGTTCGCCGTCAGAAACGCAATCTGCCGGCTGAATCCCAGGAAGGCGCCTGGTTTGGACGGCATTACTAACTTTTCGGGGTTTACTACTAACTAACGGGCCTCTTTCACACCTGCCTCAGAAGATCGCAGCATTGGCCAGACTCTTCAGCGCCACTCTGCGCCTGGGCAATTTTCCCCAGACGTGGAAGGAGGGCCTGGTCATTATGCTCGCTAAGGCCGGCAAGAACACCCGCCGCGCCGACGCCTACCGGCCTATCACCCTCTTGAGCTCGCTTGTCAAACTGTTCGAGAAGCTACTCCTTCCGCTTCTCCTGTCGCACCTCTACCCGCAGCAAGAACAGTTTGGCTGTCGCAGTGGCCACTCCACCACACTTCAGGTGGCCAGGGTACTCCACTTCGCTGCAGCAGCTACTAACAGGAAGGAGAGTGCTGCTGCAACTTTCCTCGACGTGGCCAGCGCGTTCGTCCGCGTCTGGCATCCGGGGCTCTTACTCAAAGTGCTCCGCGCCGGCAACCCGCACTACATCGCGCTCACCATCGCCGTTTTCCTCAGCGGATGCTCGTTCTCGGTGAGGGTGGAGAACGCACGCACCCGATCGCCGCCGGTGTACACCAGGGGAGTATTCTCTCTCTACGCAGGGCGCAGCTCCCCTGCGCTCTACTCATGGTACACCGACGACGTGCCAGCAGCCCAGAACACCATGCTCGACCTCTACGCGGACGACATTGCCTTGCTAACCAAGAGCCTCAATCCCAACCACGCCGCTACCAAGCTACAGCGAGCGCTCGATCTGCTGCCGAACTGGCTCGCGGAGTGGAGGCTCTCGCTCAACGTGGCTACGACCCAAGCCATCTCGTTTGGGGGCCGCCAGAGCCTGCCTCTTCCGCTGAGCCTGCAGGGCCAGCAGATCCCATGGAAACCCACCGCGACCTACTTCGGCGTCGTGGTTGACCGGAGCCGCCAATGAAGAAGGCCGCCAATGCAGCAAGGGTAGCGCTGGACGCACCCACAGCATTGGGTGGAAAGTAGAGGCGACGATCGAAGGGCTAACGCACTGCTATCGTTTTCCGGTTCACGGGCCAGAAATAAGAAGACAGGCCATTTGTAATGCAGATCCGATTCGGTACATCTCTGTTAACGGTTTTATCTCACAATCGCCCCTATCTATATATTTATATATATAGTAGGATAGGCCAATTTTTTTTCTCTCTAAATTATAGTGAAAATATTGTCAAAAAAATACATATGCTAAAAGGGCACCTCTTAATTTTTACATTAAGAGGTGTCTCATCACGGGTTTAGATTTCCCATATAAATAAGAAGGAAAATTTTATATTTTTCAATTGAAATTTTGTTACGATTAAACAAATAGTTTCGATGTAAAATCCAATATATATTCTTGTAGGAAATAAAACGATCTACAAAAAAGCTGGACAACAATTAGCTCTCGTTAAATATTGCCAAGACCAAGTACCTAACATTTTATATACGCGAAAAAAAATACCATGACCAACAACAATCACTACAACTAAAAGCACATTACTGCGGACTTGACAATTCTAATTTAATATGTAACTGTTAAAAGGTAACACACACACAGTTTAAAATATTTAGGAGTTGTTGAAGGTACCCATATCGTACCGACCTGGAAACACTGCCACAGGTAGGCCATTCCACAGTTCGGTGGCGCGTGGAAGGAAATTTCCACGAAACCGCACAGTAGTGGAGTGCCACGTATCCAGGGGTTGTGGATGATACTTGAGTTTGTGACGTACTGTGCGGTTAGAAAGTTCGGCGGCAGGTAACAGGTGTCAAACAGTTCTTCAGAACACTCACCATGATAAATGCGATAGAGAACGCACAGCGAGGAGACGTCTCTACGCAGACCCAAAGTGTCAAGCCTGTCACAGCTCACTGGGTCCTTAGTGATTCGAACGGCTCTACGTTGTATGCGACCAAATGGGTCAAGCTGATACTGGGGTGCCAGCCCAGAGATGAGAAAAGTACTCCATATGAGGCCGAACCTGGGCCCTATATAGGGCCAATCGGTGTTTTCGCGTGAAGCACCGTCTCGCTCTATTGATGACCCCCAGTTTCTTCGAGGCCAACTTGGCCTTGGTTTCCAGATGATCGCGATACTGGCAGTCACTCGAAACGGGGGTCGCGTACCCGTATGTTTAAGAACAAATATCGAGATATAGGTCAGGGGTCACCCCCTACTAACAAATAAAAAAGTACGTTATAATTTTACATAATTATTTATGGACTTTAAGACCCAATATAAACATCCAAACCGATGGCTCAATCATCCTCGCAGATAGAGATGTACCTTTATTTCGCTCTACTTCTAGAAGGGCCCCACTAAAATGACGTAGGTCTGGAGGCCCTTCGAACTTGGTCTATAATTGGCTAGTCATCAAAAAATTGTCTCTCTTCACACCCACTCATATTTGAATTATTTTAAATTTATTTTTAAAAAAATCCTACTAAAAAACTACGAAACTGGACCTAAATGGACATTAGAAAGATAAAAGTAATTTTAATTAATATAATGTAAACTACAGGCTGCACTAATCCTTGTACTTTTATGTGGCCTCCAAACCCAAACTTTCTCTTATGTAGGTACTATGCGTTTTTTCTAAGGCTTGCTTAGAATTTGATCAAGGGAATTTGCACCATTCGGAGGCCCCCCAGGATCCGAGGCCCGGGACGGACCGCCCACTAGGAAAATTATCAAACCAATAAAAACATACCTAATACTCGAAAATGTTGAAAAAACTTAACCTTACTCATCGCTAAAATTAATCACTTCAGACATACACACACGCACATTCACACACACACACACACGCACGCATACACGGACACACACACAATCATATTTACATTTTACATATATATATATATTTATATATATATAAATATTTATATTTCCTTTTTTTTATTTTACATATAACTTTCTCAGCGTATATTAAGTAATAAATCTTTCATAGAAGTTTTCAAATTCTTGGTCAGTAATATAATTATCAAGAAAATTCTATAAATGGCAGCATCTAAACTTTTTACATATACTACATGGAGTAAGAAAACAAGCATGCGAGGAATACTATCGTACCGTCATACAGTGCAATTAGTTCGGAGGGCAGTGCTTAACAATTATTGTTAGCTTAACCAAAATTGTATTACTGTTAATTATACGCCATTATTGTACTAGGTTAAAGTTTATATATATATAAATAAATAAATAAAGATAACCGTAGTAAACTTAATAGGTTGAGGAGGAGAGTTCGATACGAATTCGAACGTCTCCGGAGAGTCGTGGGATAAAAAGATCAAGGGGCTCGCGCCATCGCACCTGGCATTCTGGGCGCGGTCGCGGTCGGCTTCTAGAGTCGATTGCCTCAACTATGCCACCTCTGATTAGGCTCGACATGTCAATCGCCGCGGATGACACCAAATCGCAATCTCGCTCGCAATTACCCTCTCCCCTACCCACCCGGTGTGGCTGTAAAAGCCAGTAGGGCTAACGGCATTAACCTTAAGTTCCAAAAAAATCATTGAATTTATTAAAAATGACATTTTGTATAAAAAAAGGTACATTATACATATTAGTTAAATAAATATTTATAGCAAATGTTGTGAGTCTTTACTTTAATAACGCAATTATCTAAAAATAAGGAGTGAGTTACATTTTACCCCGGCTATACCTATATATGTAAGTTGGGTGGGCTGTAAGAAGTAGTAAGAACCTAATATCAAGAGCAAGACATACTGTTCTTCGCGTATTGCGTATGGACGATGCCTCTTCACATTGAAATACTTGTTTCTTAAAGGCCAAGTTCTGGTGTCGAGGCAAAGTGTGGCTTTGAGTTCTGCCACTCAACACGCAATGTCTCCAGAATTCGGCAGAAAATGGGGAACGGAGTATCTTAATACTAGGTTTCTGCCTACCCTGCTGTGTAAAAAAAAATCCCCGAGACTTGATCGCACTTACAGCCATTGTGCTTACAAACCTAAAATGTTCGACTGCGCCACAATATCCTAAGGCTGAATACTTCTAACAATGTAATATTTATGTATTTATTTATTTAGCATAACATATATTAAATCATTCATAAAAAACTTAAGCATCTATGTTTTAAAAACCAATGTGTATGACACTTCCAGGCGATTACAACATGCTCCAAATCTATGTATAGGATATTATGATATATATTTTTAATATAAAACTAGTGTGGTTTTAATTAATAAATAGACAATAAAGTAAAAAAACAGTTACGACCAACATAACGAAATAAAATTTCCAATTAGATGTTTGTGGTGAAGACTGTGAATCCTATATGATATCTTAAATTTAAAAAGTTCGAGAAGCTGGGGGTAGTCAATAATATTGTTAAAAAATTTATACATAAATTTAAGGTTCACAAATGTTCTACGCTTATTTAAAGAAAACATTCTAAAATACTTAAGTTTTTCAGGGTATGATATTTTTTTTCCTATTTTTTTCAAAATATGATAGTGCCGTTCGTTCGTCGTTCATCGTTTTTGGACCCTTTCTATTCTTAGTGTATGGGTAGCATAGTTAAGCCTCCATACAACAGTATAATATCCTAATAGACTGCGAACTAAGGCGTTATACAATTTTTATATTTATATTCATTTTAACTTTCTTATAAATTTTCTTTCAGATATTATTATATTTCTAAAACTGATTATTAACCAGTTTAGAATATCTAATAATTACTGAACAAAACTGTCAACTGTCACTTCTATGTGCTAGAAACGTCAAAACTCATTGTTATTTAGTAAATGTTTTGTTCTTTTACCAAAGTGGAAATGAATTATTTATTTATTTTCAACCAAATAATTATCCCATTATATTTATATACTTAATGTTTCTATAAACTATTATACTATATGTATATTATTATAATTTTAATTTCGCTTAGTATATGATATTAACCGAGGAAGCGATTATATTTTAATCGAAAATGAATGTAAAAAAAGGAAAAGGGCCCGTTTTCGATGCTGGAATTTGTAGATGTTGTGGGACAATTAAAAAGTGTCGTGTACTTAACGTGGAATATGAATGTTTTGGCGAAAAAGAAATTTATTCTGATATAATAATGGACTGCTTTAGCTTACTTGTAAGTTTAAATTACACGTTAGCTTAAAATTATATCCAAGTTGCTAATTAAATTTGTTAATATTTTTAGTTTTATTGAAGACTAGTTTTACTTGTGACTCTGTCTGGCAACTTGCTGACATTTCTCTTTCGCAAAATGTTTTATTGTTACTTTGCTCTTTTTGGTCAATACATCTATAACCTTTTTTAATAACAGTAATATGGCACAAAAATATTATTTCAATTTGAACCAGTAGTTCCTGAGATTAGTCCATTCAACCAAATAAACTTTTCAACTTTAAAATATAATTTACAAATCTAAATCCTAAATTATATTATATAATAATATGTTATATTAAAAATTGCTTAAAATGTATTTTATTTCAAACTTTTTAGATGTCACATTTAGATGGTAAACCAACTGAAAGATTAATATGCGCTACATGTGTGCAAAGACTCAGAGATGCCTTGGCATTTAAGAAACAAGTATTGCAATGTGAAGAGGCATTCCTTAGGGTGAAAGTGTATGATGCTGAAATCAAAGGTATGTATAAAAGTATGTACAAAACAGTGTTGCTAGACATCCTGATTCTGGCAGGACAACAACATATTTCTACTTCAATATTGTATATGTAATATAAATAATATAATATATATTTTGATTATTTCAGAAAGAGATTCAAAAGATGATAATGCTGAATCAAAATCGGAAATAAAAGTGAAAACTGAACCTGAAGATATTGATAACATAAATTATTATTCACCTTTGGAAAATATCCTTGATGATGAAAATTCTAAGTGTATTTGAATATATTTTTTAATTACTTCAATTTATATATGAGGCTGCCATACTTTGATGCAGCATCTGGCTATACGGTGTTTGTGGGTTCAATTCCCATTTACGGGGAATGAGTTATTTTTAATTCCTCACTTTGGTAACAATAATTATTCTTTAAAATATATTTTAAAAATATCAACATATTTTTTTTACAGATGATATAAAGACAGAGACCCTCGACAGTTCCAACGATGACATTCCACTTAATGAAATAGCAGAAAGGCCAAATAAATTACAAAAAAATGATAATCTTTTAGAGATTAATAGTCAATTATACAATAATGAGAAAGTTGAAATAAAAATAGTGGAAAGACCAAGTATGTATAGAAATATTATCTATTTGTGTAATTATTTGTATTAGAGGCTGCCTTATTGTAAATGCAACAGCTGTGGGTTCAATTCCGAATTGCATTGGTTATATTTGAAATATATTATTATAATATTGTCTTAACTGTACATACTCTCTGCCTCTCTTATACATCAAAATATGTTAAAAATACAAAATATATATTATTTATAAAAAAATATTGTTGTTTTTTAAATAAATATTTTTATATCTATTACAGCCATACCAATGTCAAAATTACAGCAAAGAATGCGAGAAAGGGATCCCTCATACATAACAGAAACTAACATACTGACCATAGTGGAGTTTTCCTATGTCTGTCCGTTTAAATGCAGACACAATCACCTACTGTGCTTCTATTGCGGAGAAAACTACTCCGACCCAGAGTTACTCCGTGAACATACAATAAAAAACCATAATCCGAAAAAATTTAAAGTAACCGAGCACAAAAATATGTTAAAAATCGATTTAACTAAAATCGATTGTCGTCTGTGCCCGGAAAAGATCACATCACTAGACACCTTTAAGCAGCACATCACTAGTGTTCATAACAAAAAGTATTATTTCAATAATCGCGATCTAATTCTGCCGTTTCGTTTAAACAGTGAACTAAAATGCGCGTTGTGCGAATTAGTGTTCCCGTATTTTCATGCGTTAAACAAACATATGAACGAACATTTTAGTAATTATGTGTGTGAGACATGCGGTTTAGGTTTTGTGGATCGAGGTAGATTTATAATGCATCAGCAAAGGCATGAAATTGGTAACTTATTTCTTTTTTTATTTTATTTTATTATTTTGGGGTAGAGAGAACCCAGCGTTATGTCACTCCGTTCCTTACTTTCTTCGGAATTTTCGAGGTATTGCTTGTTGAGTGGATGAAGTCAACGCGGCGCTCTGTCTTGATAGCGGACCGCGAAAATGAAAATATAAAATTTTTTATACTCTCGAGTGGAGATCGAACCCACAATAGTCGCATTTAGAATCACACGCTTTTCCCACTGTGTCCATTATTTAGCTTTACGCTGTATCCCGCATATCGCAAGGTGGGTAGAGAAAAACTAGTGTTAAGATACTTAAAAGCTATAGCTATACACAGGAAAATCTGTGAAGCTGCTTTTCAGGGCTTCTAACGAAAATCGGTATCGAAATCGATCGATCGATCGATCGAAAAGTGAAAATATACAGGAATGTCATATATAAAATTCACTTGTAGTGACTTATCTATAAAATTCCTATATTTACTTATATTTGTACTTCATTTCAACTTAGTTTGTGTACTTTTATAATTTCTTGCCGTTGACTTGCAAACCTAAAATTGGCACGGAACCCTCGGTGAATCCGACTCAAATATTCGAATATTCTCTTTTGCTCTTTCCCTTCCTATAGGTGACTTCCCTTGTGAGATCTGCGGGAAAGTGTTTAAAGCTCAGTACAACAGAGAACTCCATGTGGATAGAGTGCATAAGAAACGCGGTGAGTTTTTGTCTCTTTCTTTTCTTATAGGTTAGAAAGAAAGGGCTTGACCTTTTTAACCGACTTCTAAGAAAAAGAGGTAATCAATTCGACTGTATTTTTTTTATGTTTGTTACCTCATAGCTTTTGACTGGGTGAACCGATTTGGATATATATTATTTTTTATTTGAAAGGTAAATCTTCCCGTTTGGTCCTATTTTTTTGGTCCAGGCCTGACAATGGTATCTATGAGAAAATCACATAAGTCTTAAATTTGCATTAGGTATGTGCGCGACAAATAGACGAATAACTCAATGTCGCGCCAACCGATTTTGATGATTCTTTTTTTATTTGAAAGGATATACTTCAAGGATAATTTAGTGAAAGTTTGGTTAGGTTCCGATTATGGGATCCGGTGAAAATTTAGAAAGTTTGTTTTTTTTGGTAAAAAATTGATTATACTGTAATAGTTACAAGCAAAAACTTTTTAAATTGATGTCAGAGGTGAGATTCCTGATCGTTGCATTTCTTTTCAACCAACCTCAAAAAAGAGGATGTTCTCATTTTCAACCAACTTCAAAAAAGGGAGATTCTTCATTCGCCCGAATACATTTTATGTATTTTCTTGTCAATATACCAAAATGTAACTTTGCACAAAAATAATACCTAATTAAATAAAGTTTTACTTAGGACAACCACAACCACTCGTTGACAACCACTACCACCACCATCACCACTCGTTTAAGAAGCATCATTTTAAGATCTACCCATCACTAAAAATCGTAAAATAAATTAATTTTTAACAAAAACAAAAACCGACTTCTAACAACGAACTAAAAAGTGAAAAATAATTATACAAAGATTTTATAATTATGAAGTCGGTGTCAAGCTAATGCTACAACACCTTCACTACAATATCTAATTACTAAGCCTGTTTGTTTTACTTGGCACCGACTTCAAAATTATAAAATCTTTGTATAATTATTTTTCACTTTTTAGTTCGTTGTTAGAAGTCGGTTTTTGTTTTTGTTAAAAGTTAATTTATTCAGTTTTAGCCCTAATTTCAGTAAAATGAACCGGCATAGTGTCTCTCACTAGGTCTACGTACTGGACGGTCTCCGTGTGACGTCGCTCGCTCGGTAATGGTAGACGCGACAATGCGTCCGCGGGAGCATTCGCGGTCGATCGAACAAACTGTACTGAAAAATTATAACCCGATAATCGAGCAGCTCACCGTTGTAACCGGCTAGCTGCTGTTTGTGGAATTCCGCCCTTCTTACTGAATACAAAACTTAAAGGCTGATGATCCGTACGTAATATAAATGACCGCCCAAACAAATATTGATGGTGTTTAGTAACACCATAAAATATAGCGAGTGCTTCTTTGTCCAACTGACTATAGTTTCTCTCCGCCGAGTTAAGTGTCCTCGACACACAGCTGACTGGTCGCTCGCTACCGTCCGAGTATACGTGGGCGAGCACCGCTCCTAGCCCGTACGCGCTGCTGTCGACCGAGAGGACCAATGGCCGCCCTTCCTCGTAATGAGCTAACACTTTATTACTTGTGAGTATATATTTTGCCGCCGAAAACGCCTCTTGGCACAATACACTCCAATGCCACGCCGATTCTTTCTTTAATAATTCGTGCAATGGTTGCAATAGAATACTTAAATTAGGTATAAATTTTCCGTAATAGTTTAATATGCCTAAAAAACTTTTTAATTGAGTAACATTGATAGGCTTTGGAACGTCGCGAATAGCCTGGAGCTTCTTAGGATCCGGCCGTTAACTGGTTTTATCAATAATGAACCCTACATATTTAACACTAGATTGTAAAAAACTACACTTCTCAAGTTTAACCCATACTACGCAATCGTTCGAGTACTGTCCGCAAATTATTTAAGTGATCGCGTCGGTTGATTGTAGTGACGCACACGTCATCTAAAACAACCACCGTCTTAGGTATACCCCGAAAAGTCTCTTCCATTATTTTCAGAAATTTTTCGGGTATACACGACAAACCAAATGGAGTGCAAAGATATACAAATGTACCTAAATGTGTCGTAATGGCCGTATACGGTTGGGAGTCTTTTGATAAAAGCATTTGTTGGTAACTATTTTTTAAATCAATTTTCGAGTACTCCTCTCCCCCACTGAGCGTAGCGAACAATTCCTCAATACGGGGAAGCGGATACGGGTCACGTTTTAGTTTAGGGTTAATTGTTATTTTATAATCCCCGCATATCCGTATATCGCCATTCTCTTTAATTATGGGAACAATTGGCGTGCCGTAATCAGACGTCTCAACCCTATAAATTGTACCTTCTCGCTCTAAACGCCCCAGCTCACACTCAACGCGCGCCTTCAACGCTAACGGAACCGGCCGCGCGCGCACGTACACCGGCGTATTGTCGCATACATGCAAACTTATTGTTTTCTTACAAGTTCCGAGCTTATCAGTAAACACTTCTGGGAATTCAATCATTAACTGGCTTACAAATGGATCATTACTTAAGTTCGATATAATTTCTTTATTTTTAATTCTAATATTATATATTCCAAGAACGTGGATCCATTCTCAGCCTAATAATGGTCGACCTCCCTTTTTAATGACATATAATTTGCACGATGGGACAGACACACCATTGAGCTTAAGATTTACAAACATAAAACCTATTGACTCGATCTTAGAACCTACGTAACTACGTATATTTAGCCGATCGCCGGTAAGATTATTTCCCTTAAAGTACTGTCTGTAACAATCTTCGCTTATTGTAGATATTCTACTACCTGTATCAACTTCACAGTCCAAACCCATGGACTTGGCCATTAACCTCTACCGTTATTATATAGGGTACATCACCTGATCCGTCCACCTGGACATTATAAAAGTCCTCGCACTCATCATCACTAATATATTCATGCCCCGACTCATCTCGTCGATTCGAGCGCACCTCTTTGCACATAACTTTTAAGTGGCCCCGCACACCACATTCGTCACAATTATAGTTCGCAAATCGGCACCGATCCGCCCGATGGAGCTTCCCACAGCGCCAGCAACGCTGCCCGCCGCCCGCGCCTCCCCTCGGTCTCGCGCCCCGCACTTTTGCCTGATGCAGGCCTTCGCCCGCCGCCCCGCCGCCGCCCGCAACCAGCTCGCTCGAAGCCGCGCCGTCGCTCCGCGATCTCTGAGCGTTGCGGTTCTAAATGTTCGGACACTAGCTTATTCAATTCCTCGAACGTTTTTGACTCCGGGTGTGATGGTGAACACAAGTCGCACATAAGAGCATACGTCGCTTCGCCAACCACCGTAATGAGCAATGGCACGCACAGTTCCTTTTTAATTTAATTTAATAAAATATACTGTTTAACACGTCTAATGTATGCTGGCCACTGTCTGGAACTAATGTCAAATGGTTCTAGCTTTCCGATAGGCATATTTAAACAGTAAATACGCGTAAATTCGAATCTCGTCGCCAGTGGAACGTCATTAAAACACGAAGTTGGGAGCCAGACTGTTTATTAATGCATAGCCACTATACAATAAATACAATATATAATATACCCACACTACATAAAGTTAGACCCCCCGAAGCAAAATCAAGAATTCTTGTCCACCGTAACTTTGAATTTGTATTGATTTGGACTGTTTATACGAAGATGCTAGTAAAATCGACTGGTCCGTAATAATCGATGCAAATACAGTTGATGAACAAGTAAATATTTTCAAGTCACTTTTAATAAAACTCTATGTATGATACTCATGCACCAGTCCGACCAATCAGGATGAAACATCTCCCTGCACCTTGGCTCACTGCATATAAGATAAACTAGATACTACTACTAGATAAACTTTAAAACAAAATAATTATAATGCTAAATCTAGATATGTTTCTGATGCAAGTGATAGCAATACTGAGAAATTTGTGAGAGCTCGTAATCGTTGCAACAGGGTTTGTAGAGATAGTGAACGACGCCATATCTATAAATTAGTAATCGAAGATAATCCATCTAAAGTCTGGAAATTTCTCAAAACCCTTGGAGTCGATAAAACAAAACATAATATTCCTCAGAAAACTCTAGATATCAATTCTCTTAATGAACATTTCACATATCTTTGTACAAATGATAGTACAAATAAATTGAACACCTTAAATTATATTTCTACTTTATCCATTCCTGAGATTTCTTCATTTAAATTTAATCAATTCACTGTATGTTATGTTAAGAGAAACATTATACGAGGAGAGGTCCAAAAGCTCGTGGAAAGGAGAGGAAGGGGTGCTCGCTTAATATCATACTACTTGGGGACTCATCATTAGTATATAAATAGAGTTTCAGCCCTGTTGCGTATTACTATTTGCAAGCGGAATAAAATGTAACTTCGGAATAATCTGACATTGTACAAAACTTGCATCCGTCCTATCATGACATATGCGTGCGTCGTGTTCGCGCACACCAAGATAGACCTCCTTTAGCGGATTCAAAATAAATTCCTCCGTATGGAATCCGGATGCCCATGGTACGTACGCAACGTTGACATACATAAAGATTTCGAATTAGAGTCGTTAAAGGAATTTTTCACACAAGTTCCTCACCCACACCCGCTTCTTCGACGCCCTCGCAGCGTCCTACTAGATCCCGACAATCCATTTACAGTCGCAAACGCCCAAATACATAGGCAGGATTCCTTCCTCAGTCTCATACACTCTCCGTCGCCGCGGATGTGCCCGGCCCGGCCACTCTCACGGCACGTCCGTGCGTCAGCGTGACCGGGCCTGATTAGCGTACGCAGGGCATTCCCCTGCGATCGCCAACCCTTCACGAGCGTCCATAAAAGCTCAAACTTCTTCTTCAAGGGCGAGCTACTCTCGCCCCTCCCCGTCCGGTGAAGCGTCAAGACCAATCCAGGTCAACAGCAATAAATCCATTCGAAGAAAAAAAACCTGTTGCGTCTATCGTCTACGAACACTCGCCTGCTCAACAAGTCTACCCGGAAAAGAATGACCAAACCATTTTAAATGAAATGCAAACCGTTTATGGGGAGGATTGGCCTGGTAAATCCATGATTTATAAGTGGTATGGTCTTTTTAAACATGGTCGAGAGTCGATTGAAGACAATCCCCGCTTTGGACGGCCAGTTGAGGCCACCACATCGAAAAAGTGGAAAAACTTGTTCTGGACGCCTGTTTGAAGAAAAAATAGTTATCTGCATTAGTTGGAGTATAAGATACCACCATTCTGCGGATCCTACGTGACTATCTGGGTATGACAAAAGTCAGTGCAAGATGAGTGTGTTGCTCTTGCAAGACAACGCACGACTTCACAAGAGCAGAGTTGCAATGGCTGCTCTTTACACGCACGGATTCGAATTACTAATACACCTTACAGTCCAGACGTGGCCCCTAGTGATTTTCAATTGTTCCCCATTTTAAAAAAAGACTTAAGGTGAAGGAAATTTCCAGATGACAATGAGGTGAAGGAGGCAATTTTTGTCCCTTTTGAGGCTAGAGAAAAAAAATATTATTTCGACGGTTTAGAAAAATTAATTCATAGATATTGATAATTGTTTCATTTAATTTAGAACCCTTTCATTCCACGAACTTTTGGACCTTCCCTCGTAGCTTTTAAGTCTGATGCAGTCGGCGCTGATAACATTAGTCGTAAAATTATTATTCCTATAATAAACTTATTGGCTCCTGTAATCACGTCCATTTTGAATAGCTCACTATTCCATGGTGATTTCCCTTCCGTTTGGAAAGACGCCCAAATCTTCCTACTACGCAAGAAACCTAATCCGTCTTCCTATTCCTCGTCCTATTTATCCTATATCTATCTATCCTATATCGATAGTATCGTCCTATTTCCATTCTTCCTCTGTTATCAAAAGTGCTGGAACGTCTTGTTCACAATCAACTAAGCACATTTCTTTAAAGCATAATCTCTTATATCCTTTACAATCCGGCTTTCGCCATGGTCATACTACGACCACTGCTTTAGTCAAGATCACCAGGCAGGCAGGGTATGGATGATCAAAAGGTTACGGACTTTGTTAGACTTTAGTAACGCTTTCAACACTCTTGATTCTACTTAGGGTATAAAGAAGAAACCGGTGCGAAGTAACTATTTATTAGTACACAATTGTAGCTCTCCCCATAATTAATTCTGCGTCGCCTTATATACTATAACATGCAAAGAGTAACGATCAAATAGACATTTCGTGCAAAAATTAAGCTGCGTTAGTTTCATACATTAATGCCTAAAGGATAAGATGCCATGTGCGTACGGCACAC
Organism: Heliconius nattereri; assembly: GCA_013403645.1. Taxonomy (NCBI): domain Eukaryota; kingdom Metazoa; phylum Arthropoda; class Insecta; order Lepidoptera; family Nymphalidae; genus Heliconius; species Heliconius nattereri. Next base: position 14,590,793 of record JAAIXI010000236.1, read on the forward strand.
TGTGTACTGCGTTCTCTTAACGTATCTCCTGAGGTGGTTGATTGGTTTCATTCTTACTTGTACGGACGCCGACAGCGCATTCGAGTAGAAGATTCCTATTCTGAATAGTCCTCAAGCAGTGCTGGCGTCCCTCAAAGTGGCGTGTTGTCTCCTCTTCTATTTTTAATTTTTATTAATTTTATATGTTCTAAAATTTCTTCTCTCTACCCACTATATGCTGACGATTTACAAATTTACGCTGGTACTCTTACTGAGCTACTTGGTACTGTCGAGAGAATAAATAATTACCTTAATCAAATATCAATTTGGAGTGCGAAAGGCTGCGCAATTACCTACCAATACCGACCAAAATTCCGCTGCCTAACTCGCGCCTATTACCAATTCTTGATTATGCGGATGTATGTTATATTGACATTGAAGAGGAGCAATTAAATAAACTTGAGCGGCTTCAAAATCTTTGCATTAGATTCATATTTGGTGTGCATAAATATGATCACATTTCCGAATTTCAAAATAAGCTTAAGTGGCTCCCTATCCGCCTTAGTAATAATACTCACATACTTATCTTCTCTATTCTGTGCTGTCCAATCCATCCACTCCTTACTTGAACACATGAAACATTCCATGTTTCTTCACTACACCCACTACGTTCTCTACGATCCGACAATAATCTATTACTACAAATTCCTCTGCACTCTTCTCCCTTTTTCTCTATTTTTTTTTCTATTAAAGCTGTCCGTTTATCGAATTCGTTACTTGTAGAATTCAGACGTCCCCAAGTCAGTTTATATATTTAAAAAAAAAGTTAAAAATAATTATTTAAGTATATAACATATGTGCGGGATACTTTCAAGTAAATAAAATAGGATTTTCTATATTTTAATTTTTATTTAAGTGTGTGCATATAGATATAGTTTTGTAGGCGGTTTTTTTTATTACTTTATGTTTTCTAATAAAATATTTCTACCCTAAATATGGGTAATATATATAAAACTTTAAAATTTAAAAAAAAAAAACAATTTCTTTTAATATTTTGTTTTAATTTCAGGTAGAGTCTATTGCCCCAAATGTGACGTAAGGCTTATGACATACCCTCAAAAATTAAAACATTTGGTAGAAGTCCACGGGGAAGAGCCCTTGTCGTTTCCATGCAATTTGTGTGATAAAGTATGTGAAACGCGACGAAAATTAACTATACATAGAAGAAAAGAACATTTGAAGGACTACAGGTATCTTTCTTTGTTCAGCTTCACGCTGTATCACGGGTAGGCACAGGGAACCTGGGAACCCATTCATCAAGAATTTAAGATTCCATGTACGTTGTCTTTCTAGGAAAGAGAAACCATATTAGCCATATTATGAGTTAGTATTGAAGCCAGATGGTACTCATTGCGACGCGACATTTCGTGTGACGCAGTTACGCATATATACCAATAACGTAAACACATACTACTACAAAAATACTACTGAACGTTGAAAAACTTTGAACTTTGCCGCCAATATCTACGACTCGATTTCGGAATGAGGCGTGTGCGACGACTTTCCTTTGATAGGTTTATGTATGCGTGCGGCGCGTTACATTTTTGGGAAAATATCTTTTTTAAATGTATTAGGCTTTTATAGAGTAGTTAAAACTGTGGTTTCATTTAAAGTGGTGCTAAAACACTGTATACAGTGAAATATCTTTGTTAAAGACATATTTTTGTTTCATCAATAGAATTCTTCGAACAATGTTTGCGAATAGAGAGAGTGCAAAAGTGTTTCCTTTATTATATAGCATTCGCTCATGGTAGGGTCAAAGAACTTAATTCATATTATAATAAAAAAACTAGCATATTTCAAAATGCATACTCTAAATAACAGAACAGATTTAATGTACTTATATAAATGCACAAACTATAATCCAGATATAATATCAAAATTTAGATTTGATGTCCCTAATCGGTATCCATGCAAGCCATGACGCTTCTAGTAAGACCTCTCCGTAGAACAATCCTGGGTAGAAATAGAAACTCGCCGATTTCACGACAATCTCAAATATTCAATGATAACAAAGAAGTCTTAGACCCATTTGGAGATATATTGTCTAAATATATGTTTAAAATATTACGCCACATCTTAACGAAATAGATAATTTTGTTCCAGTTTAGACTTCATATCATTTATAAATTGTTAATTGAATTGAAGTGGTAATTGAGTCTAATTTTTATGTAGTAATAATATATGCTAATGGGCTTTATAAAAGTTAGTCGTGTTAGCTAAAATTCTATTTTGTTTATTAAAACTGTAACCAAACTCAAATAATGGAAACGGTACAATTTATTATTTTTGTATAATATGGCATGCTGTATCCACTTTAAAAGATGGTGCATTTAGTCGTCAGTTTTATTTTGTATTTCTTTTCTTTGTAACTGTGTAATATTACCACCACTAGTAGATCTAATAAATAAATAAGTAAATTTTTAAAAAGGAGTAGGTTCTATATTCGACAACTTTGCCTCGTTTGATTTCTTCACCATTTGTGAATCAATTTTTTTTTCAGGTATGAATGTCAATGCTGCGGACAAAAGTTCTTCACTCGTTTCTCATTAACCAACCACATGCCAACACACACAGGAGAAAGAAATTTTAAATGCAAAGTATGTGAGAAGACTTATCCACGATTAAAAACTTTAAAAGACCATATTAGAATACATACTAATGATAGACGGTACAGATGTCATATTTGTGGGCAGGCGTTCATACAGAATTGTAGTTTGAAGGGACACATGAAGAGCCAGCATCCTGAATATAGCTAGTTTTTATTTAAAATAAAGAGGGATACTTATCTGTGAATGTTTTTTTTTTATTATCTGTCGCAAATCCGACAAAATATGACTGTATATGTGGAGTTTTTTATTGCAATCAGAGAATTAAAAAAGTAGTAAATATTTTATTGACTTACTTGACTTATATTCCTATGTCCCCGAGTTGGGGCAGAGGGCATCCACAGAGTTTCGCCATTTCGCACGATCTTGAGCTTCTCATTTATATTAGTATCGTTTATATGAGTATTAAATATTTTATTACTATCATTTTATATACTAAAACGACTTTTCATTTAAATAAACCTTAAATTTATAATAAATTATTATATCATATTTATGAAACCAGTCGTGGCGTAGGCTCACAAAGTGTGACTGTAAACGCAACTGGTTGTGGGTTCGATCCCCACTCAAGGAAGTTTAATATTTATTTAAATTTATATTTCTTTGTTCTGGTGTCGAGGAAAAGCGCGGCGGTAAGAGCCTCCACTCAACTCACGCAATGCCTCCGGAATTCGACGGAAAGTGAGGAACGGAGTGTTATTGTTGCTTGACACTAGGTTCCCTCTGCGTACCCTCCTGTGTACGGGATACGGAGTAAAGCTGATTTGATTTTTGTATTAGGTATAATCAGTGGTGAAGTTTAATTTCCTTTTATTCAGTTTCTATCTAAAAGATCATATATACATAAGAATGACCGTCCATCATCGTTCACATGCCATGTTTATAGACCACTACCGGCAGCAATGGCTCCTTGACATCAATTTGGGATAAGTAAAATAAAACAATAGAAACTACATAATATTCAATAATTCATAAATTATTATTTACAGACGAGTCCATCATACACCATTATATTAAATGAATTATAAATATTCTTTTATTTATATTACATCCACATTGTATAATACTTAAGAAATTGAATTTTACTTATTTTAGGATTTTGCAATTTTCACAATTCCATTAATTTTTTCCTGTTTCCCGTACCCTCTTAGGGTAGGCAGAGGGAACTATTTTTAAGACCGTTCTTTTCCGTTCTTTACTCATTGGCTTATTTTCGAGACATTTTGAGTGGCGGAACTCAACGACGCGCTTTGTTTTCTTCCCAGACGAGAAAATCATATACATAATTTTCCCAGGTGGAAATTGAACCAGTTCAATATGTAGCTTATAAATCTTTAAAATGTTTGGCACAACTCATGATTAATTTATATCCTGAACTAAAATATTGCTTTTCATAATAGTAGGGGCCCACGATGCTAAATCGGGATTTACTCAAGCGTCATAGAGACCTATTGATAACAAGATCATGTCATATATTCTATATCTCTTTTAATCGGTGGGGTGGTGGGTGGTGATGCATCCATGTCCTACGTATTCTAAAAATGTAAGTATGTTAATCTGATTGTTTCTATGATTGAGGTGGTCGTACGTTAATGTTAAAAATGAAAAAAAAATGATTGAGTGCGTCAGATTTTCTAAGGGGATGTTAAGTGAATCTAAAAGAGCTCTTATATAATAAATTTATCCTAGAAAGGCGGCGGAATACAAGGAATCCCCCGGTATATTAACCTGCCGCGCTTTAGTAAATTCCGAAATTGCCGCTTGGACTCTCCTATTATAGTGAAAAATAAACATATATGTCTAAACTACAGTCAAATGAAATCCCACTGCATCCCAGTAGCCTCAATGACAAGTTAATGAAATATATTAGATGTTTCTTTTATAAATCCAATCCATTATATCTATTATATTACATCTTTTACTACAATTTAAAACTGCCATCCATGTCAAAAACCTGATGATGACTTTTCATATGACTTCTTAAACTGCCACTTTGTGTAAAACTTGAATTACATATATCACATTTGAACCTTCTTTCACTATTATGACTGCGTACATGTTCTTGCAACGACTGGAGTCGAGGATAACTTTTATCACAAAACTCACATCTGAAGTTCCGTTCACCGGTATGGGTCGCCATATGTTCTTTCAATCGGGACGGCAAATAAAATCTTTGATCGCACAATTCACACTGATGTCTATACACTTTTAAATGATTCCTTCGATTATGTTCCATAAGTGTTTTCCTCCTGTTGTACACTTTATCGCATAATTTGCAAGGAAATGTTCTTTTATCACCGTGAACTTCAATCAAATGTCTGTTTCGTAGTGCGTATGAGAGGAAGGCAGCGTCACACTTGTAGCAGTTGACAAAAGGTTTTTTTTCATGAACTGTAGCAATGTGTAAAGTCCTGCTGTATTTAGATTTCAAATTCTTGCCACATATTTCACAGGGGAAATTTAAATTGATTTTTGTATGGGATTTTATATGAGTACGTAGAGAAGCCTGTTCTAGAAAGCAAGTCCCACATATATCGCAAGTGAATGTACCAAAATGGTCGATCATGTGTTTCTTCAATGAATCAAAATAAGGAAAAACATTCTCACATTCTGTACAATTCAAATTATTCAACGTTAAACGGAACTTAAGGAACTCGTTAGTGATAGGATAAATTGACTTTTCATGAACACTAGTGATGTGCTTCTTAAAAGTTTCCAAATCATCAATTTTTTCTGGACATAGTCGACAATCAATTCTTGTTATGTCAATTTTGGGTATTTTCTTATTTTCCGTTGTGTCTTCGAATAGTTCTTTCGGATCGTGAATCAAAGTATGGTCTCTCAGTTCACTGGGATTGGTGAATTGATCTTTGCAATAGTAGCAATAGTAAATACTGACCCTATTGTGGAACGGACAGACAAATGAATTTTGTACTATGGCCACTGTGTTGGAGTAGGCCATTTGGTTGTGGTCTATAATGTCTTTTGACACCATTTTCTTGGGAAGAATTTCTGAAATTTGAATCATTTTTTTATTTCTTTATTCATGTACCTAAACACAAAGACAATAAAAAAGGCAGTGACACAAGCATGTTACTGTAAACGCGACGGTTGTGGATCTCCTGCCACTCGGGAGAATTAATTATTTAATATTTTCATTTCCTCGCCTTGGTAACAAGGCAAAGCGCGATGTTGACTTTCGCCATTCATCACGCAACGCATTGAACGGTGGAAAGAAGGGAACGGAATGTACACTAGGTTCTCTCTGCCTACCCTGCTATATGCGGGGTACAGCGTGAAACTTAAATACATATATGTAAACATTATTTTGAATGGGAAAATGGAAAAAATACACTTCTATCATGTAACAAAAGAAAACAATCCGAAAAGTGAAAGTTTATAAGTATTAATTATATAGAAAAAATCATTCTTGTAGTTAATTTTATTTAAAACTAGCCACCCCCTTGCGGCTTCGCCCGCTTTAACTATTAAATTATTCATATAATGTATGTTTGCAAAGCACTTAAGATAATGTGAAAATTAATTAAACCCTAATGCAACCCGCATTTTCGTAGTTCCAATAAGGATTTTCCAATTGTTTTAAAATAAACACAAATAAATAACACAAACAACAGAAAACTTNCCTGATTGCGTAAAAGACAGACAGACAGAGTTACTTTCGAATTTATAATATAGGTATGGATAAGTGCATATGTCTGCAAACTTAAGTTGATAAACTTTTATAAGTTGTAGTTCCCGTTGAACTAAGATTCTAAAATACAGTACAGAACTCTTCAGTGCACAAGCCCAACTCGCTCTTCCATGGTTTATTTTTATTTTTTAATAACATAAACAATACATTACTTGTTATCAACAATTTGTCCAATTTCACTCTCAGTCTCTTACTATTCTGCAATTCTTTGCTAACTTTACTTTTGTGTCCATTTCTAGTTTTCTTTAGTTGTTTCAGCTTATTATTTGTTATCTTTTTTGTAGTTAATCTTGTGTAATTTTCTTCTGAAATAAAAAAGGTTAACATAAACAATATACTGAAATTTTGTATAATTTATGAAGTTTTACATGGATACTACAACATTTGTTATTAGTATCTCAGTAATAAATATATAGTTAATATTTTTACAGAATAGTTATGAATAATAAAGAAATATTTAATAAAGTATAGAAGTATAAAACATTCTCTTAAGTGGGATTTATTATTATTTTTGTTCAGTTCAGTTGTTAATTTATGGCACTTCGAGCGTGGCAGTTGAGCACCAATCACATCACCAATGTCAAATTGCATTGAGAACACACAAAGAAAATTGTATAGTAAAAAAGACACTATATTACACAATAGGAGAATACATGACAAAAAGTTATTAATGTTGCCAATTCTAAAATTAATAGTAATGTATTACCATTTTGATCTTCTGGTGTTTCATCTGGCATATCAGGTGTGTCAGAATCACATACAGGCTCCGTTTTTATCTCAGTCTTGATTATTTCATCAATTTCTGAAATAACAAAATGAAACACATTACAATTAAACATTATTAAACATACTTATATATTTAAGTGTTTGATTTCTTTAAATGGTAATTATTTGTTACAATCTATCACTTCCCTTATGTATTAATAGTAGACAGGGCCTTATAATGTAGAATTCAATCTCTTAAAAACCAAAAAAAAAGAAAAGCAACTTCTAATTTTTTCCTATATAGCAGAAAGTACTTAGTGTTAAGACACTCCACTATTACTTCTCATACTCATACTGCTAATTTTAAAGACATTGCATGGTAAATAGTAAAACTCAAAACTATCTTTATTTTCTACATAAAGATAGTGGGAATTGAACCTAATATGTCCATTTTATATTACTAAATGTAGATATTTGAACACATAAAAAATGTATCTAGTCAAATTGCAAAAAAATAATAAATTCAGTTCAGTTTTTTATTTTTGGAAAAGAATAATAATAAAAGTTAGTTGAAATTGATTTGTCAATTCATTACAATAGTAATAAAATTTCAAAACTTCCAACAATAAACATACATATATGTTTCCCACCTTCCTTATTCTGCAACCTTGCTTCCAGAAACATTTGCTCAGATTGTAGCACTTGTTGTCTAAACGCACTTGCTTCACGAAGGCGAGACACACATGTTGCACATATACAGCAGTCTTTACTATCACCATCTAAATGTGATAACTGCAATATTTATTTGTGATTTTAAAATAGTTACTCTTTATAAAATAATGTGTTGAATTTTTTTTTTATATAATAATTGTTATAAGTTAAATAGAGAAATTTATCATTATATAGTTGTTTTTCTTAAAATTATATATTAATACATTATTAATTACAACAAACCTATAGTGTAAATAAATTAACAAAGTTTCACATTTATTATTTCTTATATTCACTCTATTTGGATTTCGTAAGAGCGCAGAGATTGGTAAATATACTCTAGGGAGAAGCCACTATTCTCTACTGGATAGTATACATATACTATATAATTAAATATCAAAAAAATAAGATAATAATTATTTTAGATTTAAATACAATTATAAATAAGTTTTCACCTACAAGAAGACCAAAAACATCCATCAAAATATCAGAATAAACTTCTTTCGTATCCATGAATTCGTATTCATTAATTAACAGTCGACATTTCTTTATTGAGCGGCAACAACGACACAGCGCAGGGTTTATTAGAGGCCCTTGATTTTTCTTTATATTATTTTCTGCCATTATTTAAAAGATTTATTAAAATTATTTAAATATGAAGACATACAAACGAAGCACGATGCATTTTTTACAATCTGTCACTTTAAGATTAATTTTGACAGTGACATATTGATTTCATTCGAAAGTTGATACGTTTTATTCTTGCATTGAATTAATTACGGTATTGTTAGAAAACGGAAGTGGTTAACGTTTTTAAAATAAACACGATAAAAATACATACCGTATGTTTCCAACGTACTCGGATAGAGATTCCACATAATTAGAATAAGTGATATGTATCACTCAATAAAAATACTACACACTAGATACCTTCTAATCAGGGCTTCCGCCTAGAAGCAACTGTTCCCATTTAACACAATTCCACTGCTTTTATTATCTTTTTCACCTAAATGTACCCACTTTTACACGAGTACACTTACAACATAATTATTATTTAAAAATATAGTTGTTAATAATTTAATTAATTACTAGTATATATATTCTTTATTGCACATAAAAACACATAGGAAATACAACATTAAAATTTTAGTTAGCAAAGGTGGGTATACATATATTTAACCCTTATCTTCGCAAAAAATTTTTTTTTAAGAAAAGCAAAAAATATGCGTACTGGTAGCTTCTTTGGGCTATAAAAAACATTAAAAAATAAATAAAAAAATCATAATATGAAAATTTCGGAAAAACACGATGTATACTATACATTGCTACACGTACAAGGATTATACCATTTCTAAGAATGTATATTATACTATACATTGCGACGCTTAGGGAGGGTGGAAATGTTACTGGTAGCTTTTAAAATATACTGAAAAATTATTGTAAATAACATGATTTTACATAAAAACAACTATATTGATGGAAGTAAAAATGTTTAATTAAAAAAATCATTCTCAAACAATTTTTTGATCGTAATCCTATTGCTTGCGGTGGTACTCCAAAAAACACCTTCGATTCTTCACACAACAAAGGTGAACCTTACATTTTATGCACATGGTACGTGCCTGGCCAGCAGTACAGCTTTGCGGTACTTGCACATTTGATATCCAGTTATTTGCGGCCAATGGTAATATTTGTCGTAGCCAATATCATCGCATGGTCGTTAAGATACCGGTTTTGTATTTTTGCTTGGCGGGAAATCGTGTAAATTTTTTACTGAAATGTTTCGACTTAATAGTCGTATATAAAGCTAAAACTATTTTACTTCCAACACCCATAGTCTTTTCTTCTTGTTCAGTAATAATGCCCGTAAAAGTGTTATCTCTTATGTAGAGCAAGAAGTCATACGTGATGTCACACACCGGCTCTGATTTAGTTCTTGAAACTCCATTTACAAGGCTTATTTCGTTCATATTGACGTCGATTTTCTTCTTTCTTCATTCTTCCTTGTAATGAATGAATGAATGAGATGTTACAGGCAATTCGGTGGTGTCGGCATAAATATCAGCTGCATGCGTTCCTATCTCATAATCAGAAATTTGTAGGAGGTTCCACCTTTCGAAATTTGAATTTATCGATGCTCTGGAGAACTTTCTGTTGATCCAATCATTCCAGCTTCATTACTGGTACTAGCTCCGTCACTTGTGTCAGAGTCTGCATTCTCTTCAGGCACTAAGGAGGAAATGCGTCTAGCTCTATCACCCATAGAGTCTAAAACCGAAGCAAAAGAAACATGCAAAACACCAACACCAAATATAAGCCAAACCGTATTGTGTTGTAAATAGGTAAATAATGAATGTAATATTATTTGTCCCTTTATATAGTTAGGTAGTCATGCAGTGTAAGCTTTCTAGAACCACTATATAAAGGCGGCAGTACAACTGTCTTGTACATTATAATAAAATTGGTTTAGTATATAAGAAAGACATACTTGAAATTTACATTTTATAGTAAAGTTCCAAAAAATATTGATCCTGTGAAGTTGGCAATGTATATTATTCTATACACCACCAACGAAAGGTAAACGACTGCAACTGGGGCAATGTATAGTATAATATACGTTATTAAAAAACACGAAAAACACGTACTAATTCATATAGCGACATCAGCATATATATAAAAATGTGTAAGAACATACATTTAGGCATGTGTATTTTATAATAAACATATATATTTAGGAGTACAAACATGAAAATAAAATAAAACTTACCTTAGAGAAATCTGAGCAGCGCGTCTTGACGGTTATTTTTGACAAGTTTTTTAAAACTATCATAGATAAACTACTATTTTTATTTTTGAAGTATAAATAAATGTCTAGAAATGTCATATGTTTAATAAAACTAAGTTAAAATTTATTTTATAGCAATCGTATATTTTTATAAAGTTGTATGTATAGTATACTATGCAAAATGAAGATAAGGGTTAATTAGAGTTATATTTCGTTTTTGTAGTTTTTAATACGTGTATATAATAAAATTCCGCAGTGTATTCTTAGTTTGCCACTACAAAAATTTAAAATATCTGTAAAAAAAATTCTAACAAGTAAACCATATTACACTGTTCAAGAATATTTAGAGGATAAGCATATATGGAATTAATGTCTATTGGATGTAATGCATGATAGCTGCCAGCTAATGTAATAGATTGTACCATTGATTTGAAAAGAGCAACTGTTGAGTTTCTTGCCGGCTCTTCTCAGCAGAACTGCCTTCCGAATCGGTGGTAGCTTTTTGTTCATATGTTCATTCGACGATTCAAAAGTGCTTATAACAATTGCCCATTTGAATAAAGAGTATTTTGAATTTGAATTTAATTTTGAATTTAAGGAACTTGAATAAATAAAAATATATTTATATGTATTTACAAATCATTTTATTTAAAAAAAATCATAATTTAAAATAATCTTACATAATAATATGAATACATTATTTGTATAATTACTTATTTAACTAATTACAATACTAATTATTATTATAAATATAAAATAAATTTATGATAAGTCTCATTTTGTTCAATTGTGATAATTTGAGTATTTATTAAAGCATACATTTGTGTCTTCTCGTTAAATTAAGAATATACAAATAGTGATGTACTCATTTACAGATCAATGTAAAAAACTTTTTCATTTATACAAATAAGAAAAAATATCTATTTATTTTTTAATTTCAATATTTACGGCAACAAGCATTTCTAAGAATTATTTATTATATACCTGATTATATGGCTAAAGTTAGAAGAAATCAATATATTGACAGTTCCGTCTCAATATATTTTTAAAAATGCTATGTATGTTAAGAAAAACATTAATAATTTTACCAAAATTGGGGATGTACATAATATTAATACTAGAAATAGGCTTAAACTTAATGCTCCTGCGACTGGATTGGCCCGTCCGCCCAAGCTTCAAGAAAAGAGGAGGGAAGAGGACTAGGAGACAAAAGGCCAGTGAGCCTCCCCTCCCTCCCTCCCCACCAATATCCCCTTGATGACAAAAGCCGCGGTCCCTGATGCCGCGCCGAGGACCATATCGGCTACAACCCGCCAGCCGACGCATATAGCCACCATAGACGAGGCCATCGACGCCCTCAAGGAAGTCTTCATCGCCTTGAGGGAGGGTCGCGAACCCGTCTGATGCGTGCTAAACGGGATGAGTTAGCTCCTCATTCACGTCTGAGGCCCCCCGCGCCCTCCGCTCACTGCCTCCCATCTCTGCACACATTCGCGCTCTCATTGTGAAGAAGAGGCGGGTTCGCAAAGAGTGGCAGCGAACCAGGATCCCCGCTATCAAGACTCGGCTCAACCGGCTCATTGAACGCGTCCGCGAGGCGCTCGTGGAGGTCGGCGCCGACGCTTGGGAACGCCGGATAGCAATTTGGATTTCGCAGCGACCACGGATAGCAATTTGGATTCCGCAGCGACAACTCGACCACACTGCAGGTGGCCAGAGTGGTGCACTTCGTGGCCACAGCTTTCAATAGGAAGGAGAGTGCCACAGCAGCCTTCCTAGACGTGTCGCGCGCGTTCGATCGCGTGTGGCACCCGAGGTTGCTACACAAGGTGCTACGAGTCGGCATCCCCCATCACGTCGCCGTAATGCTGGCCGACTATCTCCGCGGCAGGACGTTTAGCGTAAGGGTGCAGAGTGAGATATCGTCCAGCCACCCTATCGCCGCAGGCGTTCCTCAAGGCAGCATTTTATGGCCTGCCCTACAGGTCAGACGATACAATGCGGCATCCCGACGCATCAGGACACAACTCTGGCGCTCTACGCCGATGATATTGCCCTGTTCACGAAGTCGCTCAACTCCAAACACGCAGCCGCGAAGCTTCACCGCGCCCTCGACCTGCAGCCGGACTGGCTGGCGGAGTGGAGGCTCGCACTCAACGTCGCCAAAACTCAAGCGAACAGCTTCGGGTACCACCTAAGACAGCCTCCTCCGCTGAGCCTGCAGGGCCAGAAGGTCCCCTGGAGCAGCCATGCCACAATTTTGGGCGTGATGTTCGACCGAAGGGCGTGGTGAGCATGACAGGGCAAGTCAAGAAAGCAGCCACTGCGGCAAGAATCGCACTCTCCCTGTGGCGTCCACTATTCTCATCGAGGCTCCCATTGAAAACCAAGTTGTCGCTGTACAAGGCGTACGTCAGGCCACACCTGTCTTACGCTGGCCCGGCGTGGTACGCGCTTATCAGCGAAAAACAGAAGACTCTGCAGGTGGTCCAAAACCTCTCCTTAAGGCAGGTTACCCAGGCACCATTCTGCGTTCGAAACAAGACGCTGCACAGAGACCTAAGAATGGAAAGCCTAGAGGTACACATCGGGCGGGTCGCGAGCAACGCGTATCGCCGTGCCGATGCTTCGGACCACCTCCACCTACGCAGCATCGCACCGCTCCACACTCGAATGCCGGCAAAAGAGCAAAAGACTGCCGAGGGACATCATCCGCCCCCCTTCCCCCCTCTGATTCCGACTCCTAAGCAGCTACCTCGGTCGCTGGTCGCCTAGCTGAGCCTAGGTCTGACCCGGCTGGGCTGATAGCCCAGGTGGCATACGCTCATCATACAAATGAAGAATGAAATGCTCGCTCCTGTCTGTTTCAAAGGTATCAGTGCCACAAATAATTAAATATGTATTTGTTTAAAATTTTAAAAAAATTATGCCGCTGAGTTTCTTGCCCCCGTTTTTCTCAGGTCTGAGGCACTAACTTTTGTGAACTGGTGGTAAATTATTTGACGATCAAAAAATAAAGCTTGTAATTCTATATTTTGAATAAAAATATTCGAATTTGATATCTGTAGCAAAATTATCTGCTTTAATTCAAGAACATATTACTATATTTTTATAAAAATAATAATATTATAATAAATGACAAATTTTGCAATCAATACATTTTAGAATTTAGTACAGCCATTTATTTTTTCTATTAAAAATAAAGAGTAAGTTACAATTACACAAAAATACTGTTTATACAATCTCTTAGACAAATTGATTGTTAGGCTCTATTTCATTAATTAAATAAAAAATTACAAATTAGAAATGTATTAATAGGTAAACTTAAGCTACAGTTTACAACAACTTGTAATTTGCTATTATTTTGACTTGATTTTCTAATGTTTTTCTTTCATATAATAATTAATAGATAATTGTTTTTGTTATATTCTACATATATTACTATATAATACAACACATTCACGATTGATTTCATTGATACAAGTATTTTTTATATGAAGAGTACTGAATATTTAAAAAAATATATGTTGATTTTTTAAAGAAATATCAGGACATCACAACACAATGCATGTCTGTAAATGAGACTCTTGTGGGTCTGATAGTCACTCAATCACTCAAGTCAATTATTCTTTATTCTCAGCTATGGTAAAAGTTGGTGCGTGGTTAAGCGCCGCCTGATCTTCAGGCAATATTTCGGTATGAATTGGAAATCAAAGAACAGAGTGTCTTAACACTAGGTTGTGTGTACACAACAGTCTAAAGCTGCATTATATTAATCAATCTATTTAGAACTCTTCATATAACAACAAATCAAACTTTACTTTAATTCTCAAACCAACTACAATAATAATGATTAAAAATAACACCCTTCAATATCACATTCTGGGTGATGACTTTTTATATGAGATTTTAAGCTGGGGTTTTGTATGAAGGCCTGCCCGCATATATGACATCTAAAACGCCTCTCATTTGTATGTGTACGTATATGATACTGCAACGACTTGAGCCGTGGATAGCTTTTGTCACAAAACTCACATCTAAAGTTCCGTTCACCAGTATGAGTTGCTATATGCTCTTTCAAACGGGAAGGCAAATAAAATCTTTGGTCACAATACTCACATTGATGCTTTAAGACCTTTTGGTGATTTCTTCGTTGGTGTTCCGTTAATGTCTTCTGTCTGTTATACACTTTATCACACAAATTGCACGGATAAGTCCGTTTCTGTCCGTGGGCTTCAGTCAAATGTTTGTTTTTTAATGCATATGACATGAAACACTCATCACATTGTGGGCAGCGTATTATAGCTTTCTTTTTATGAACTATATCCACATGCATGTCTTTGTAATGATTGGATTTGAACACCTTACCGCAAACTTCACAAGTGTGACGTTCGTCATCTTTATGACGTTTTAAATGAGCGTCCAAACGTGGTTTCTCTAGGAAGCATACACCACATATGTCACATGTGAAATTACTGAAGTGCTCCACCATATGAGTGTTCAACGTATTGAAGTCTTCGAATATATCGCTGCACATTAAGCAAACTAAATCGTTCCACGTAAGTTTATATAACAACATTTTGTCGGGAGCTTCAAAATATATCTTTTTTTCATGCACTTGATCTATATGTTGCTTGAAGACTTCTAAATCATTGATTTTCATTGGGCAAAGTCGACAGTCGATCCTGGTTATATCAATTTTGGGCATTTTTCTATATCCCATTAATAATTGAAACGGTTTAGTGTCGTGGGTGACTGTATGCTCCCTCAAGTCTTCAGGTTTTGGGTAATAGTCCTTGCAGTAGAAACAATAGTAATTGTTTCTTCGATTCTTGAAGGGACATACATATGAATATTGTATTATTGTTAGCAGATTCTCTTCTGACATACAGTCTAGATCTCGATCGTATGTATTTTTCTTTTCCACTGGTGGTTTTTTCTGTGATAACTTTTTACTAGAACCTGGAAACGAAAAAAATATGTACACTAATTAAATATTTTTTGTAAATACTTATTTACAAAACATATAAAAAACTGAACGTAGCGGGATACGAATCCGCACCACTTGCAATCTGTCTAAGCGCTTTGACCACTAAGCACATTCTTATCCAGCTACGTCGATATTCTTATACACGCGTTTAAATATTAAATAATTCAAATCATTCAATAATAATTTGATTTTTATTCAATTCAATTCGTTCAATATTTTTGTAATTGATACAAAATGATACAAAATATCTCTTCAAACTCATCTCTTATTATAATAAAAATAAATTTTAAAAAACTAGTCATTTATGACACAAACAACTTACCTGATTTCTTCATTTTATTAACTTTATTCTTCAACAGCTTTTTCTTAGGATTACCATTCTTAACTTTAGTTTTCTTCCCTTTTGTTTTCCTTTTAATGGGTTTATCAGAGTCTGTTGATGATTCGGAATAATCGTCTTGATAATCATCATCATCAACATCATCAATGTCTACGTCCATGTGTAAATCTTGTTGTAATTCTTTAATTTCTTCCGTTTTCAGTTTGTCTTCTCCATTTTCTTCTTTTTTGGGCAGTTTCACATCTGTCAACGAATATAAATGTAATTGAATTATATTTGTGACCTATCTATAAAAAAAGCAATTAATATTTAAAATTACTATTTTATTATTTTTTACAATATTTAATTTAAAAAATATATATGGACACTTAGGAAAATAAATTCATTTCTATGTTTATTATTTATATATATGTATAGATTTATTTTCATAAACACAGTTGAATTCCACCACTCAACACATAGAGTCTCGAATTCATCTTGTATCCTGGCACTAGCTCCCGTCTTTCTACCCTGTTACATGTGGATGAAGAGTGAAATTGCAAACAAATATTTGTATTTAACTATTAATTATTCCCTGCCTTTCTATTTCCTGGGTCATACAATGTATGATCTTCAAATCTCCCACGTCACGAAAGCTTGCAATAAAGCTAAATTCATTCTTAATAGATCTCATAAACAAGCGTAGTAAAATGTCACTTAGAAATAAGCTGACACTATACAAAACTTGTATAAGACCCGTCCTCTCTTATGCTTGTGTAGCGTTCGCGCACACTAAGCTAGATCCCATGCAAAAGGTACAAAATAAATTCTTACGTATCGCATCAGGTTGTCCCTGGTTCGTGCGTAACGTCGACCTACATAGAGACTTTGAACTGGAATCGATTCACGAGCACTGCAAACGCTTAGCGAAGCGCTACTTTGAGCGCGCAGGCTCGCACGCGAATCCCCTCATCGTAAATGCGTGTGATTACATCCCTAGCGCGCTCCCTAGACGTAGACGCCCGCGCAGCGTCCTTTTAGACCCCGATGACGCCATTACTATAGCGAATGCCCCGTATGTAGGTAGGAAACACACTACTCACACACGACACAAACACCGTCGTCGACGGAATCGACGACGAAGTCCAGCTTATTCAACGGCTCGGTCGCGCCTCGGCGCGGTCGGGCCCAGCGGTTAGGGACCGTTAGCTCCCTTAGAGTAGTCTAATTTGTCCCCAGTCGCGACTTCATGTCGCGGCTGGTTTGCTTAGCATAGGTGAAATCCCAGTCCGCTCGACGGCCGCAAGCCGAGGTTCGAGTCCCGCAGGGGGCGCCCTTACAGTCGTCGACATCCTCACAGGCAGCCACTTAGTGCTTGCATTTCTTCAGGGACAGAGTACCCTCTTCCCTACCCAACCGGTGTCGCTGTAAAAGCCAATAAGGCTAACAGCATTATCCACATGCTCGAAAAAAAAAAATCTTCAAATCTACAGTTAATAGTGTAGACGGTTTAATGAAGTCAAACACAAGTTTATTTTACTGTAAAACAATAATAAATTATAGCTTTGATAACATTTGAAATACCCTCAACTGCAGGTGGATAATCCAATGATATAATATCTTGATGGTCTTCATTTGAGGAGTTGTGTTCACTGCAATCATCCTTGGGTTCTGTTTTCAGTTCTATTTCAGTATCCTTCTTAGTTTCTGTAATATATTAACAATTTTTTTATATTAATAAAAAAAATTACAAAAAGAGGCCAGTTGTGGCGCAGGGGCACAAGTGTGTGACTGTCAGTTGTAGATTTGACCCCCACTCAAGACAATGAAATATATATATTTTTTATGCCAAATCTTTGTGCAGTTGTTTGTTGGTCATGAACCGTGACGTAGTAACAGTGCATAGGGTTTTATTTTGGAATCTTTGGCTGATTTCAATGAGAAGCTGTTTCTCACAGTCATATAACATAGGTTCAAACTGGTTTTAGAATAGCTTTATATAATAGTAATTTATTTTCTAAAGATAGCTGGGATTTGTGACCTATGAGCCAAAAGAGCTATCCTAGTTGTAAGCCAAGTTGTTTCTTTTTATTGAACATATGTCTCTGCCAAGTGAGATGTTTGTCCAAGTGTAAGCCCAGGTATCGCACATGATCTGCTTGAAAAATTTCACACATTATTGAGTTTGATTATGAGACAGAATTAATTTGATAATAAAGCTAATTGGCCTGTAGGACTTAGAGTCTTCTAGATTTTTGTCAGATTTTATAATCATTATTATTTGTATAAGTTGTAAATGGACATAAGTAGCATTATTATTTGTATAAGTTGTAAATGGATACAAGTAGCATTATTATTTGTATAAGTTGTAAAGGAACATAAGGGACATAAGTAGCAATTTGCCAGTAATGAGGTCATACCCAGGAGTTTTAGGACTAGAATTGACCAAAAGTAGATTGAATGATCTACTTTTTTAGTATCTGTTCAAGCCCAATTACCATTCACATGGAGAACACTCATTGGGCGCTAATTAAATTAAACTGAGTATGAAATTGAGAGATGTGGTCATACTTATGCACATCTTAAATAAAGTGTATGGCAAGATGATATAATGTTAGTTATTCATTAATCATCAGCCATTCTTTTTTTTGTTTATTAAAGTTCCATGCTGCATCTTTTACAGTTTTTGTCTTTATAAAAACTGTAAAAGATGCATTTAATAAGATGTTTAATATATTTAATTAAGATATTTAATAGCTACAATTATGTCTGTTTCTGTTTTTAGTTCAAGAGGCTCCTTGAAAGTGGAATCGAAGAAGAACACAATGTTTTGAATTTGTGGGGGAAGTGAAGAGTGAAATGTCTTAACACTAGGTTCCCTCTATCTACTCGGCTATATGCCGGATACAGTGGAAAGTTAAAACATAATAATAAAGCTACTAAAAATCTCTTAATACTTACCATCTTTATCCCCCAATTTTGCACTCAAAAACAACTCTTCACATTGTAACACTTGTTGTCTAAACGCACATGCTTCACGTAACCGAACTACACAAGTTGCACATACACCACTGTCCTTAACATCTTCATCTATGTGGGAAAGCTAGAAATATTAAATTATTAGTAATTTTAACTATTTTATTACAACAATAATTAATTTTATAAAAGTGTATTACAAATCACTATTTTGTAGTTTTAATGCAAATGAAAATCTTAATAGAAAACCTAAAAACAGATTTTATTAATTATGTTTGTGGAAATTAATGATAAATAAGACACTATATGTTTTTTTTAATATATTTATAATAAGACTTTAAAAGTATTTTCTAAAATACCATTTTGAATAGAATAGTACCTTATTATTAAAAACAATTAAATAAAAATAAATTTATTATATAAATAAATGGAACTATCATCAAGATGTAAACATACAAGAATACCAAAGCAGTCCATTATCATGTCCGCATAAACCTCTTTCTTTTCCATCCAAGTATATTCTGAAGTCATAATCCTGCATTTCTTTATAGCCCGACAGCATCTACACAGCGCTGGGTCTATAATAGCCCCGTTATTCTTAATTAAAGCCATTTTTGTATTTTAACACTATTTAATAATATTTTACGGTTAATATTTTTGAATTATATAATTTCATTATTTAAGAAACAATTGCTTTGAAATAATTTGTATTCATTTTTATTGTTTTTTGTATTGACAATTCGACAGCTTCTCAACCCAACAAGCCCAAACAAAATGTCAAAATCAACTTGATACGGAAAAAGAAAACAGTACAGCTTATAAAATGTTATTAGCGTATAAAATGTTTTGTAATTACGGTACCGTGGAAAAAATGGTTTTAGAGTTAGTCCTCTTTTAGGGAAGTGGAGTGAATGACGCGTCGTTCTTAAATAGGGGAACGAGCGATGCGGACTTTACAAGATTCCTTGCGCCGGAACCCCGCACCATATCGCGTTTGTCCTTGCCGCCTTCTTCCACTGTAGGACCTTCCCCGTCAGAGTGGAGGGTGCAGTTTCCCGCAGCCACCTGATCGCCGCCGCGGTACCACAGGGGAGCACACATCTCCTGCCCTAAACGCTTGGTACACAAATGACCTACCAACAACGCAGGACTCGATATTGGCGCTCTACGCCGACGACATCGTCCTGCTCGCGAAGAAATTTATCCTGGTCATGCTGCGTGAGGCTCCAGCGAGTAATTGACCTGCTTCCCGGTTGGCTGTCGGAGTGGAGGCTCACCCTCAGCGTCGCTAAGACCCAGGGGATTTCGTTTGGTATCCGTTTCAGGACGAGCAGGTCCCCTGGAAGCCCAAGGTCACCTACCTCGGCGTGACCAAAGACAAGAGGTTGTAGATGTCCGGGCAGGTGAAGAAGGCCGCTGCCGCTGTGAAAGTGGCGCTATTTCATGTGCGTCCACTACTACGCTCAATCCTCCCGCCGGATCACCTGCATTTGCAAAACGTAGCACCCTGGCATACGACCAGAAAATCAGAAGATCAGAAGCGCCTACCAAGGGATATCCTTACCTCTCCCAATTCCGACTCCTGAGCCGGCTCCTCGGTCGCTGGTCGTCTAAGCTGGGCCTCTCGCGGGAAACCACGAGCCTCACCCGGCTGGGCTGACCGCCCAGGGGGCATTTTAGCTCATCCCAAATCTTAGTTTTTCTTCCCTTTTGAAGTCTGACCCACATCAGTATTTACCCGATCTCCCCCTTGGCTCCTTCATTCAAATACTAAAAAACATTTTTTTGTTTTTTATTATATTTTTTAAGTGCCCAAAATATTTTTACTGTTTTATTATATTTATGATATATAGAGATAATAAATAACTATTTTTATATTTTACAAATGACAAAGAATAAAATTATATTTACGAAACTACTTACAATAATACTTGTTATACTTAAAATATTTGCTAAAAATCGGTGTGGTAGGAGGGTTTAAGTTGAGTCTTTCGTAATGAGGAATGGTAATAGGTATGAAATAATGCTTCAAAGTTCGTTACAGTAAAGTTTTTACGTATACAAATACACTAGTTTTTGTTTCATTGAAAACAACCAAGTAGTTAGAAATTTGCAAAAAATTGAAATAATAACTATCTTTAGTACTTTACTATAATAATAACTATCTTATGTTATTTTATTTGAAATTAGATATTTAAAACTGTAATGTAATTTAACCTAACTAATTTCATATTGTGCGTGCGTGTGCGGTTTATTTGCGTTAAAAGTACCAAACCTTTTATTCAAGTTCAAAGTAGTAAGATTGTTTTATAAGTGAAAATAATATAATAATAATATAAATAAATAAATACATGCAGTAAGTTGAGCAAATGTACAATTTTTTTTTAATTTAGATTTTTTATAATTTTTATATAATATGTATATCTGAATAATATTTTTATTGTGATTATTGTAGATGTACAAGAGAAAGTTACGGTCATGATCCTATTGCGTACGTATAAGTTAAAAGAGTAGGTATTGTATGTATTGCCAAATGTAGATTACAGCAGAACACCGCACGTATTGAACGATATTATTGCAGTTTAGAATGCAATGAAAAGAACCAATAAGTTTATACGTAATCTGTGAAGATTGTGTCGTCAGCAGAGGTGATTGTAAACATACCATGGCGTTTATAATGGGCTACATTGTCGAAGCGACGAGTCTTCAACAACTGCAACCAAGTCTTCTGTCTCTTGGCATTAAACCCGGCGTATGTTGCCAGGGTCTGCCTTCCAGCTTAACCTACTCCACTTTCTGTAACACGATCTGTAACGTCCTGAGCGGATCGACCATTGGCACTCATGCCCTGCATCACGACATCCAAACACCGCATCATTGGGCGTTCGGAGGTCTAGCTCCAGGGACATGACGGACATAACAAGGAACTTGCATCCGACATAGTTCCTACGCCAGCGCGCAACGTTGCCATACCATCTTAGGCCACGCTCTTGAAGCTTATCCGCTACGTCATGGACCCCAATACTACCTCGAATGAATGTGTCACGTATGCGTCAGACCGCGTTACGCCGCCCATTCACCTTAGCATCTTCATTTCCGTGACAGGAAGCTCCTCAGCTTGCCGAGACAGTGCTGGCCAACATTTGCTGCCCTATAATAGAACCAGTCAGATGTTGCTCTTATATATCAGCCTTGAGCTTGGGTGGTATTCTGCGGTCGCAGACCACACCAGTAACCTCCCACCATTTGGCTCAGGCAGCGTTTATCCAGCCATGGACATCGTGATCGATGCCTCCAGACTCATGCATAACGGATCCCAGGTACTTTTCCAACTTAACGGCTGGCTCAGGACCTATAAGGGCCTCAGTCAGTCAGTCAGTCAGGCTATGTATTCGGTCTCCGACACCTTTTTTTTAAGATCGCCGTTCTCAAGCGCACCCTTCCAGAGGTTCACTTTACGCTCCAGCATCAGTTGGTTCTCTTCAATGAGTGCAATGTCATCGGCACACAACATCAGCCATGGAGGCAGGTCCTGGATGTGAGCCGTAACAGTACACTACATTAAATAAGAACGAACTAAGAGCCGAGCCTTGGTGAACCCCCTACTGTGATCTAAGGGTTTGGTGTCACAAGGTTGCGCTTGAGCACGTCTTTATACCGCAAATATTGTCCGCCTTGCTTTCGTTACCCATGAGCAAGCTCTGAGAAAAAGACCGTCTTAGGCACCATCGTCGTCATCCATCCGCCAGACACAGTTGCTGAAAGTATTATAATATTGGACCATAGGCTTGTTTAAAACCTAACAAAAGTTTTTTATACACCCTCTTCTCATTTCTATTCTAACAATCTCGCTTCTATTTCTTATTTTTGATGAATATTCATAAATTTTAATTGTAATTATGCTTACCAGTGTATAAAACTTATTCATGATTAATCAAAAACGAAGAACAGTCATAAAGCATAATCCTACGTTTTTAATATATAAAAAGGAATAAAATAGTAGAATTACTAGGAAGAATATCATTGTAAATAAGAAAGCTTGAAAACTTATTGCCTGATCCCCGATTTGTGTCTATTAACCTCGCAACTTCTATTCACTCCAGTTATATCGGTACCGTAGAATAAAAACATATGTTATAAAATTAACTAAGTTTGTAAGAAAGTTTTTTTAATTATAATAAGAAAGAGTACTATAGTTTTTAAAAAAAATATAGATTGCATAATAGAATATTAAAATTTTAGAATTTAACACTATGTAATATCGATTATTTATACATCAACAACCATAATTAAGTACAACACTATTAATATGTCAAAGTGAATTTGCAAAAGGCTAGTTTCCACGCCGTTGTTCCTTTAAAAATAGGTTTTAAACCTACTAGGTTTGTTTGTAAATAAAGTTTAAAATGAACGACGACACTAATATAATGATTTCTGAATATTTGTGCAGATGTAAATGTTGTTTAAATGATATAGAATTAAAAAGCTTGTGGGAAGTATACGAGGGTGATGGCGGTGATGAAATATACGGAAATATGGTTGTTGAGTGTTTTGCTTTACCGGTATGTTGTTTATTAATTTATTATACAGCTTTACGCTTTGTCTCGCATAGCAGGATAGGAAGAGGAAGCTTAACTAAATTGTGTTAAGACACTCCATTATACGTTATACATAGATTTATTATTTAAATGAAACTTTCTCTTAGATAAGTAAAATTTAATATACTTTACATAAAATAGTCTGCTACAAAGTTGTATAATTAAATTCAAATTTGTTTTGATGTGTGTGTAATTCACTGTGATCACTCCAAATAACCTTATTTAAACCTCACTGTGCGTTCTCTATCGCATTTATCATGGTGAAGAACTGTTTGATCTGAACAAGTGTTCTGAAGAACTGTTTGACACCTGTTACCTGCAGCCGAATTTTCTAACCGCACAGTACGTCACAAACTCAAGTACCATCCACACCGCCTGGATACGTGGCACTCCACTACTGTGCGGTTTCGTAGAATTTTCCTTCCACGCGCCACCGAACTGTAGAATGGCCTACACGCGGCAGTGTTTCCACGTCGGTACGATATGCCACCTCAAAGGGTGGTAACGCACCTGTAGCTCCTCTGGTATTGCACGGGTTCGTGGGCAGCGGTGATCACCATCAGGTTACCCCGAACACTTGTTTATCTTGTCCTTTTTCCATAAAAAAAAATATCTTATATTTTATTTTTCATTAAGTGTAAAACAGTGACAAAAAGAATTTACTTCCTCTTAAGAGTCATAAGGATATTGCGATTGGATATATTCTTAGAATAAGTTTAATTATAAGATTTTAATGATTAGATTAGAATTTTCTCTAAATTATGAAAAAAATAAAATATATTTTTCAGTGGGTACCATCTGATGAACCAGAACATATTTGTGAGATGTGTATATTGAAATTACGAGAAGCACTTGATTTTAAAAGGAACATATTGGCTATTGAAGATATTCTATTAAATGGTATGATGAGCTTTAAATTCAAAGGAATTATATGCATTCTAAAAAAAACCAGTCAACCGGTCGGTTGAGTACAAAAATTGGAAGTTTCTAGCTTTTTTCTGAAATTTATGCTTACCTTTTGCAGGGCCATTTCATCTGATACCTCCCTTGAACTAGTGGCTTTAATACAAATAATTTTGCCCTCCTTTTAAGGCTATTATTTTTTAGGATTTAATTACAAATGTATGGTTACACTATACTACCTATAGACGCTAGCTGCCAAATTTATTTATTATTCCCAACTATACTAATGTAAAATTTAACCAGAAATGAATAATTTTCATATTTTTTCCTGAACAAGTACTACTTGTAGATGCTGGCTGCCAAATTTGATAATTGTAGGTTAACCAGAAGTACCCTATTAATTTCGATTACCTTCATAGTGTCGAAATACTCATTTATGGTGAAATATCTTTTTTCTAAGTAAATGTAGAAGTGTGTTTCTTATCGATATCAATCGATCCCAATATCTCAAAGCATTCATGGGATAAAGGGTCTTGACAGACAGACACATGAACGGACATACAGACAGACAATAGAATAATCTTATAAGGGTTCCTTTTTTCTTTAAAAAGTACAGAACCTTAAAAATTATATTTGCAATATTTTTTTATATAATGTAAGAGCTTGATAGGTAATTTAACTGAGACTAATTTTAAATAACAAATACAGTTGCTACAACACAATGATATATGATCATATGATGGCAGACCAGCATCTGACTGGACCAGCTAAGTTTTTCAAAGATACCTTACCTACTTAGTGTGTGGTCTTGTGTCCAATACTCAACAATGAGTCACACTGACAAGTCAACATTTTACTATAACAGTTACTGCATTTAATTCATCTACCCATGCAAATAATAGTATAGTATTTGTTTCAATTAAATTAGGTCAGGAATAATATAAAGATGTTTTTTTAAATTTACGATCCTTTGTCTAGGCTGCGTGACGTCACCCGACGTCACTTCATATGTCCGATTAGGGGTGATATGGGTGACACTGGCGAAGTGATTTTGTGCTCTACTGGCACCCTCGGAACGCTTTAATAAAAAGAACAGGACAGTGATATGAAGTGTTTTTTTAAATTATTTATTTGCTATTTTATTTATTTACTATAAAAAACAATTGAGTTCATAGCAAAATCGCCAGAACTACAAAGCCAAAGTACGAATGTGCTCGCAAGCGTCGACTGGTAAGACGCAGTATGACGTCACGCGCTTAGCCTACACAGCTAGATTTTGCCGCGGAGGCTGTACTTTAATGTTTAATATCTCAGTCATTTTTGAAGATCGGAAAAAATAAAAACACATTTTTTTTCGCAAAGTACCTATTTTTAATAAATGCTGATAACAAAAAAATGTTGTGACTAATTGTGAATGAAAAAATCTTATAACCACTTTTGAAAAATATAACATTTTCATTTGTCTTTATGCTTGGAAATATTACACTTAAGGAAAATTAATTGAGAGCCTTAGGTCCTAGTAACTTATAATTTTTTGGGACTTTTTTAATAGGAATAGATATAAAAGAAGAAATAGACACTGAGTCAGATATAACATCATCAACAACACTAGTAAAATATGTTCCAATTAAAGAGGAATATGAGCATGTTGAATATTTGGATTTTGAAGAAATATCTGAAGGTAATATTACATTACTAGGTAAAAAAGATAGTTCTTTTTCTTAGCTTCGCACAGTATGAGACGCTAAGCAGGGCAGAGCGGCGTTAGAGAGTACCGAGTGTCAAGAATATCTCTTTCCTGAGTTTGAGTTATTGCATTCATCATTTAAAGTAGTGGTACTTAACGCCGTTCACTGTCTTTTCGAAGCTGATAAATGAAATAATTCATTCAGGAAATATTAAATTAACAATTATTATGTTTGCAATCAGACTCAGTCACAGTGAGCCTTGGTAGCAAATAGATAAATAATATCTTGATATATCTTTTGTGCTTTTGTTTGAGAATGACAGAACCCAGTATTAAGACTCACCACATTCAACCTTAATCGTGATGATGTGCTTGGGTTTATTAGGTTACAAAAAAAAATTAAATTACGTCCCATTTATCTCATCTTAATAAACGAAAATCTATGTTTACAGAAAAACCACAACTAAAAATTATAACACAATTGGCTAATATAAGTTCAGGTCCCTCAACACCAGGGGCCTCGAGTTCAGGGCCTCCCAGCCCGTTACGAAAATGGCCTAAAAAGAAGAAAAAACATGAATTAACTAAATTCTATAAACAATATACCAAAGAAGACTTAGCAGAAGCGATAAGAGTGGTTAGAAACGGTGAAATGAGTTGCGCATACGCGGCTAATAAGTATGGCGTACCGAAGAAAACTTTGACGGTTAAAGTTAACTCACTTAGTGATGCCGATGGTAAGCTGTCGATAAAATAAAATAATTAAAATAGTAACAGGTGTTCTGTTTTTAGTAATGACCGGCCGAAGTTTCGGTTTCGGCCAAACCGAAACTAAGTATTTGTTAGGCGACGTCCACGAGTTATAAAAGTCTGTTTATGAATTTCAAATTATAAAAATAAAATTATTTATAACAAATGCATGAAAAGATTTTCAAAGTTGAGTATCTACGTCCCAAAAATACTTTAAATTTGATTTGTTTGTAGTTGACAAAACCTATTTTTTTATATTATAGCCTTTATAGCTTCGGAGGTGATAGGGATAAGAGCATGGTTTAATTCTTGTTTTTTTAAGTTTTTTAACTAAAAATATTTCAAATTCAGATATTAATTGGGCTCTCACCCATTTATTTGATACGCTACACGATTTAAATTCAAAATTTATGATATTATTTTACCGTTATTAAGTGTTATATCAAGCCAAGCATAGAAAAATATTTTTAGTAGACATATAAATATATAAATATTTGAACGTAGTTAGACTCAAATGTGCGTTATTTGCAGACCATCTAAATGTTTTCACCAATAGGACTTACGTTACGCGTTCCTATCAAGATATCTAATCCTACAACATTCAAATTTAAATAATAAGATTTCAAAAATAGATGGAATAGAGAAGAATTTTATTAAATTGCGATTCACTATGTAGTATCGAGGCCAATCGTGGCGCAGAGTTACAAGGTGTGACTGTAAAATCGACTGGTTGTGAGTTCGATCCCCATTCGAATATTAATAAATATTTATTAAAATTTATAGTTTCATTTCTTCGCTCTGGTGTTGAGGCAAAGCGCGGCGTTGAGTTCCGCTACTCAACAAGTAATGCCCCCAGGGCGGCGGAAAATCTGGAACGGAGTGTCTTAACACTAGGTTCCCTCTGCCTACCCTGCTATGTGCGGGATACAGCGTGAAGGTGATTTCATTTTACTACGTAATTTCTTAAAATTAATAGTTGAAATATCACTTATTTTGTATCGAATGAACGAGGACAAAACGTATTTAACATATTTGGTTTAAGTTTTCCTATGTAAAATGTAAAGAAATAAAATTGTGGAACAATCATTTTGGCATGATATCTTGAAGTCAATTTCGTAAAATACTAATGTGCTGAATCCTAGAAAATTGACAGATTTGCCAAATTGGCAATTAGCATTTATTTGACACAAATATTTTTATCTATTTAATTGAAAAAAAAATACACAAAAGTACCAATACACATTGAAAAAATATTCTTATTTTATATTATCCTTTATTCTTTAACAGTTATTTTGGATAGCTTATATGGCTTATACCTCGAAAATGGTAAAGCTATGGACCATGCAATATACGGTAAAAATAGTTGGTAATGACCACCTCTATAGACAGTTTAATTATACTGTATATTAAAAAGTTTCGGTTTCGGCCGAATCTAAAATCAAAGCTGAAGGTTTGATTTCGGCTGAAAACCTTGTTTCGGTGGGACACTAGTTTTTAGTATTTTTCCTGTTTTCGCGCTTATTTTTATTATTTATTTGAATTAATTATTTTTATAAAATTGCACTGTTTTAAGTACCCTAACCGCACTTAACACTGCACTGTTAACTAACTGAACTGAAGAAGTGAAATCAAATCGAAAATTACACCCATCTTTTATATAATTTAATATTTGCTCAATGTAAATCATTTTTAATATTGTTTGTTTTTCAGGCGACGACTCCACCAATAAGCATTACAAATTAATAGAAGAAATCAAAGTCCTTCTGACACACACAACAGCCGTGCCGTTCAAAACAAAAACGACAAGATATTATTGTTTCTACTGTTCTACTGACGGCCCCTGCTTTGAAGACACTGATGAACTTAGAGAACATACTAAAACCAAACACGAACACGAATGGACTAAAATAGAATTATATATGAGACCCCAATGGCTCAATGAAGTTATAAAAATGGATGTCCAAGATATACATTGTAAAATATGTCTAACAATGTTGCCAGATTGGAATAATTTGTTCGTTCATTTGGCAGAAATACATTATTTGGAGTTTGATATGGCGTATACTAAGATTATACCTTACGGTCTAAGTGCTAATTTAAAATGCTTTTTGTGTGGGCAGGATTTTCACAATTTCGGACATTTAGACAGTCATATGAATAATCATTATAGTAATTATATTTGTTATGAATGTGGCGACACCTTTCTTTCAGCAAGTCGTTTGGACAAACACTTGAGTGTACACAAAATTGGTAATTATCCTTGTGAATATTGTGATAAAGTGTTCAAATTAGAAAAATATCGCTCAAAACATGTAAGTTTAGTGCATATACAAGAAAATACAGTCAAATGTTTGTACTGTCCAGACAAATTCCTAGGTATTTTCCAAAGACATATACATGTGACGGAGAAACATAAAGATAAAGTTAAATACATGACTTGTGAATACTGCGGCAACAGTTATACATGGAAGCCATATTTTTTAGCGCATATGAAAAGAAGGCATGGTTCTGAGAAGAAATATAAGTGTAAACATTGTGAGAAGTGTTTCTTAATGAAGTATGAATTGAAGAACCACATGGTGAGGCATACAGGAGAGAAGAATTTTGTATGTGGCTTATGTGGGCTAGGGTTTACTAGGATGGTTAGTTTGAAAAAGCATTGCCAGACTCATGAAGAAGAAAATATTGAGTGATGTAAATATATTTAAAGGAGATTATTATATCGTACCGCCAAACGGTATCACCGCGTTCCGGTACGCAGCTAGTAGTAGCCTATGTGGAGGTTGGGTCTGTGCAGTTGCATCTTGACAGTAAGCGGTTTGGAGTGCCTGACTGTCGCGGCACCGGGTGTCTGGCTCTGGAGGCTAGCGGGATCCGAAGCACGGTGCACCGCTGNTCCACCATCGTTCGCATCGTCACTTACCACCAGGTGAGATAGCGGACAAATGCTTGCCCATTGTCAATAAAAAAAATAAAAAATATATATATATAAAAAAGTGTTTTGTAGCGCTGTGCCTCAGTGTGGAGCCCACGCAATGGTGGTGAATACAATTCGAGTTCCAATTGAGGAATGATTGAAATATTATCAATTTCCTAACATATAAGAAAAGCGCGGTGATAGGTACTGTCACTCATCATGCAATGTTTTGCAATTTGAAGGATAAAAGAGTGTCTAGTTCTACCTTGCACATGCGCTAGATAAGCAGAACCAAGGATACTTCATGTAAAAGTTTTTATACTTTAATATTTTAGACTTTCTTAAAGAAAGAATTGTAAATAAATGTATGAATTATTCATAAAAAATATAGATATTATTATAAATACTACTGTTTAATTTCTGTCGTAAAAGTTTCTTAAATCTTTGTTTCTTTTCAACTAAAAAATATTCTTAACTTATAAATAATAAATTAATTACATAGACTCAGATCCAAAATTTCAGTTTTGCTAAAATACATTTTTGGGGGCCCCTGGGATCTTGGGCTAAGATAATCATTAAGAACTATTTATTTTTTAAACAAATAAAATACACATATTTTTTAAATTAAAAGAATATATCATCGCATAGACTTTATTAAATATTTACCTATTCCATCCATCGATATATTGTTTTCTTAATTTTTTTTAAAGTTTAATATACAGTTTCTAGACATCCCTAGTGTGTATTTCCCAAACTATCAATGTCATGTCAAACTAACATTAAAACTTGAAAGTCTATTAATATTCAAAATAAGCTATTTATAAATACGCCATTAATGAAGAACAACAACAATAAGCTATTTTTGGATTAAATAATGGAAATAAATTCTAACTTTGAATATATAGATAGATGTAAATGTTGTTTGGAAATAGTAGGTTTGAAAAATATGTGGTCAGCTTACAATGCAGGTGTTAAAACCGAGATATATGGACAAATACTTAATAACCGTTTTGTTTTTGACTCAAGTTAAATGTAAATATTTTATTTAGTTACCTTTTGAAAGAAATATGTTACTTTAAATGTTAATATGTTACTGTACGGTGAAATCAGAACAAAAAAAATACCAAATTATAAAAAATGATAATTAGTTTTTGAAATTGCAAGCTAATTTAAAATAAAGAAAATGTCTGCTTAGTAGTGGAAAGATACTTAATGACTAGCGGACTCGGCATCGCCCACTTGAATTGAATTGATTGTACAACAAATATTTATGAAAAAAATTCCAGTTTAGGAGATGAGCTCTAATAACGTGTTCAATTATCATTAAAATCACTTTACTTTCGTTTTCTAGACATATTAAGAAAGTAATTTATGAGAAAAAAAACAAACCCATCACATGGGCTGACCCCTTAAGTTCTGCCACTCTTAAATTATTTCAATCATAAATGAACCTTTTATTTAATAGTAAATTATACAATTTTACAATAGAATTAATTACTAATTTAAAGCAACATACATTTAGATTATTATTTACAGTGGGAGCAGCCATCCAAGGGTGATTACTCTGAGCATATATGTGAGGCGTGTATCACAAGGTTGCATAATGCTGTTAGTTTCAAAAAAGAAATTTTACTCTCTCAGTTGTTGTTAAAGAAACAGTTAAGATATGGTAAAAATTTGTTTAACTTACTGAAGTAAGTTATTTCTTTTTCTATATGTATAGGGATACAAATAAAAAAATAAATTACTAAGACATATAAAATTAATACTACTTATTTTCATATTTCTTCCTAAAATATAATTACTTTTATATTTTTTATGTCTTTAATTTTGTTAGAATAATGTATTTTTACTTCAGAACCACTTGATGAAGTAAAGCAAGAAGAAGAATCTAACACAGACATAGAGACCGAATATCTAAGTATAGAATGTTTTGAGGATGACGACAATGGAAGAGAAAAGAAGGGTATTAAATTATATTATTATATACTAGTGACCCACACACAGTTTTGTTCACATAATGTTACTGCCATATAATAACCAATTTATACAATATTTACATAAATTATAGCCTATGTACTATTCTGCTGTATCAGCTGAAAAGCTTCATCTAAATTTGTTCAGTAGTTTTTTGCGTGAAAGTGGAACAAACATCCATCCTCACAAACTTTCACATTTATAATATTAGTAGGCCAAGTAGGAAACTAGGAAGTAGGATAAGATATATGTAAAAAAATAAAAATAGGTCATCATGGTCAAAAAAAAATCATACTGCACTAGTACACAATCAGACTGTGAATGCTGTGGATGTAAGTTCTACCTTACTTATTGCAATGAATTGTATGCTAAATAACATAATTATATTACATACAATATTTATAATTTCACTTATTAGTGAAGAAGATTTTTTAATTTCACCACCCATTTTCTTTGCCCACCATGCCTATGCAGTAAAAAAGATTAAAAAAAATTATAAAATTCAGAAAATTCTTGTAAAGTCTCCAAAAATTACTCTTATATGTTTATAGAAATAAAAATGGAATCTTCAAATAGACTGATCAAAGAAGAAGAGCTACTAAACAAAAAAATTAAAAAGTATACAGATGACGACGTACAGAAATGTGTTAAAGCTGTTTTAAATAAAACTTTATCACAAAACAAAGCATCCATTTTGTATAATATACCGAGGAAGGCTATTAGTATGGCTGTCTCTAGTAAGTATAGATCAAATTTCTACTATTTTATTTTTAATTAGAACTTAGTTATTTTTCATTTTATTTTAGTTTCATTATAAAGATATTGTCCACTGAAAACCAAAAGATTGTCTCATCTATTTAAAATTACTATAATGTTGACTTTAAAATAAAGTTTTTTGTTTATTAATACATATGAAATGGAAAATGGAGTCTACTAGGTTCCCTTTGTCTACCCTACTATATGGAGTACAGTACGGTCGACGAATTGTGACCATCCTGAAGTTACGTATTATTCTAAACTGAACTAACTCTGCGCACTCAATCATCTACCGCTAACTTCAGGCTAACCATGACTTGTCTACCATACTGTATACCTGCAATATGCGAACTTTGTTGCTGGTCTTAATTGACTCAGTGTGAATAACTTAGTATCGAATTTACCTGAAACTTATCTTGTAAACTCTTGTGCATTTACGTTAATTATACTTTTTATCATTCAAAACTTAAATAATATTACGATGATTCAAAATTTTCGATTTAAATCAATGAATGGTAATAAGTATATTTAAATATTAGTGGATTCATTATTTTACTTGAAAAATAAGGGTGATTTCATCTTTAAATAGTTTTCTGCATGTACTTAATATGATTAAAATAATCATTTAACGAGTGAACAATTAGAATAAACATTGATTTTAAGATTTACCTTCTATTATATAATATTTTACTGGTCCTCAGTCAATGCTGGCGTCCCGCAGGGTGGCGTGTTGTCTCTGTTGTTTACACTTTTTATTAATAGTATTTCCCAACATATCACTTCTCTCTACCACCTATACGCAGACGATCTTCAAATTTATTGTAAATCTAAAACTTCTGAGCTACCAGCGGCGATTAATACGATAAACAATAATTTAATAAAAATATCCGCATAGAGTAGGTGCTTTGGAGTGCAATTGAATCCTAGCAAGTCTCAAGCCATTGTTGTTGGTAGTCCAAAGCTTATATCTAAAATTAGCATACCCGCCTTACCTGATATAATTTTAAATGGCCAAATTATACCGTATAGTAAATCAGTTAAAAATCTTGGTATCACCATCGATCACAATATGTCCTGGAATCCGCAGGTGAGTGAGATGAGCAGAAAGATGTTTGCATCAGTAGGATATCTTTTCAGGCTACGTAATTTCCTTCCTATTCCAACAAAAGTTGTGTTAGCACAGTCTCTACTTTTACCAATTCTTGATTATGCTGACTCTTGTTATCTTGATTTAAAAGAGGAGCAGTTAAACAAACTTGAGCGAATACAAAATCTTGCTATCCGGTTTATTTTTGGATTAAAAAAGTACGACCATGTCTCTGACCTCCGTAAAAAGCTCAAGTGGCTGCCAATCCGTCTTCGCAGGAATACTCATATTCTCCGTCTTCTTTACTGTGTACTATTTGATCCACTAACACCACCATATCTTAAAGAGCGTTTTGAGTTTTTGGGGCACTCTCATTCCCGACATCTTCGCTCTGAACAAAATTTAATTCTAAACATTCCTTCACACTCCTCTTCCTTCCTCAGCAATTATTTTACTGTCACATGTCCTCCCGACTTTGGAATGCCATACCTCTGAATATCAGACGGGCAAAATCTTTAAAAGCGACTTTAAGCGACTTCTAAAACTACACTACCATGCCCTCTAAACTGCCTTCTTGTATTGCCACCTATACTTATAAAATATAAAAATGTATGTAGGTATGTATATATGTATGTTTATTTGTATTTATGTATGTATGTTTGTATTTATGTATGTAAGTATATATGTGTAATGTGTACGTTTAATTAGGTATTTATATTTGTATGTATTTAATATATGTATGCTGTTTGCTTTATAAATTTATTATAATTATTGTTTACACCTCAACCCTTTCCCTTTTTTATCATATGCCTTAAGGTTGCCTGGAAGAGATCGCTGTTTTAGCGATAAGGTCACCTCTTGTACATTTCCGTTTTTTTTTTCTTTTTTGTTGTCTATTTTATTGTTATTTTCCTTATGGGTGTACAATAAAGAGTATTATTATTATAATTATTAGTATATTTTACTATGACATTAGCTGGCAGCTATCCTGCCTGACATTTAATAGACTTTAATTCCATACATGTTTAGCCTCTAAATATTCTTGAACAGTGTAATAAGCTTTACTTGCTAGAATTTTTTTTACAGATATTTTAAATTTTAGTAGTGGCAAATTAAGAATACACTGCGGAATTTTATTATATACACGTATACTCAGCCCCATAAACGATTTATTAACTTTTTGGAGGCGAAAACTTGGAGTAACAATCTTATCTTTATTTCTCGTTCCTATCTTATGACTGTCGCTATTTTTTTTATGACAATGTATATATTGTCGGACAAAGAGAATGTTATAATATACAAATTGGGAAGCAACTGTAATAATAACCAGGGGCGGACTAACACCGTCGGAGGCCCGGGGCGGTGTCGTTGAATGAGCCAATCCAATTTATCATCATGAGCTGGTTCACACGCTATAGTAATATTAGTTCCACGTATAAAATAAAATAGACTGAGATCCCAGGACTCTAGTAGACCTATGTAATTTTAGTAAAGCTGAAATTTTGAAGATTAATAGTCTAATAAGTAGGTAAGAGTGTATGCGTACTTACTAACTTGAAAGTGAGGCTCTTTCAAAGAAGGTACACGCTCACCTACGTTAAAGTAAAAACGCTCGTATTTAAATATGTTTTTGAGAAAAATCTAAAAACAAAATATTATAACCAAATCCTTTACGTAGGCTATACTCTTGCCAGAGATCCTAAAGATTGTTTAACATTGAGACAAAATACGTATACTTCTTCTACGCCTTCAATCAGCACCCTTATACGCATCAAGCTATTGCAGTGACCATCAGCTTCAAGAAGCCAGTTCTGAAGCTCTAAAGAAAGAACTACTGCCGCACCGTTTTTACCTGAGGGTGACCCGGTGTATATAAGGCGGTAACCCTGTCTGTTATTGCGAGGCTTATTGCCCTTCCAGCAAGCTTCCTGGGGGCAAGCACACTGGACCCGAAGTCTTATAAGTACATCTGCGAGTTCTCTGCATCGTCCGTTTAGAGCCAATATTCCACATTGAAAAGCGGATTTTCTGTCTGCGCTAGCGTTTTAAGCGGTTTTTAAATGGAGCAACTGCCATTTGACTTCCAAAACCACTTTGAAAAATTACGCTATAATTTTACATATATTATTTATGGACTATTTTAAGGCCCCTTATAAACACCCAAACCGATCTGATGGCTCAATCATCCTCCCAGATAGATATGTACCTTTATTTTGCGCCACTTTCCGGTTAGTGAGCACGTAAACGTTTATAAAATAACGTCGGTCTGGTGGCCCTAGGAACGTGAAGTAAAAAACTACGAAAATAGAACCACCTGCAATCTAAATGGACATTAGAAAGATAAAAGTAATTTTAATTAATATAATGTAAACTACTGGTACACGGACCCGAGGCCCCGTGTACCCCGTTCGTCGGGGAAAGCTACTATATCTGGTCGCGATTTACAACGTATATCATTTCTTACTAATATAAGCGAACCGCCGCGGATGGCCTTCTCTCTAACGAACGAACTTGACAATTTATAATTTTCCATATTTACTATATTTCGAGATCCAGTGCTATGTTATACACATTATATGAATATTGATTTTTTTTAGAAATAACTCTAGTTCCAGTTCTTTGCCTCCTAGGCCTTGCATATTCTGATGTACAATGTTAAATTTAAAGACCTAGGCATTGTCTTACTGTCTAGTTAGTTAAATTGGAACTTACATCATTATACTTTACAGAAGTATTATTAGTACATTTTATTTCTTTCGTTATACCATGTACAACGGGGTTTTGTATGTTATATGCTACTAAAGTAGCAATTTGTTTCTTAAAATATAAAGGTAGATACAATGTATCTTCTGTCAACTTACAGCTATTAAAAATAGATTTATTTAAATCTAAATAAAATAATGCGTCGCTATGACGTTCTGTCGTATGATATAATGTCAAGTTCAGGTTATATATACAGGGTGTCCCAGGAGTCAACGATAAAACAAAACCAGGTGATAGACCAAGTCGTGACAGTTATGAGAAAAATATAAAAAAAAATCTTTGTCATGTAATTTTTATATTTTAAAAAATATCGGAAAAACCGACACCCTGTGATGACTTTTCTAATCCTAAGACTACAAATATTACTCTTTCTTCATTTTTTTTTCTGTAATGTAATCATGAGTAACCCTTCTGTGAATTACAGTTTAAGATTGAAACATACCTGCATCAGTTTCAATAAAATGTGGTGTTTTTGCCAAACATTAAATTCAAAATATTTACTACACCCAACTTTAACCGACTGTTCTGTAAAAAAATGTACTACACTGTTTTTGCAAGTAACTTTAAAAGTTTGCGCATTTATTTGCCACGATCGGATCGCTCAAACGATGGAAATATTTCCTTCCTATAAAGACCAAAACTGCTCTAGCTCATTCACTACTGTTACCGATTTTAGACTATGCTGATTCATGTTACCCAGACTTATCTGAGGAACAACTAAATAAACTAGAGCGGTTACAAAATCTATGTATTAGATTTATCTTCGGTTTACGTAAATTTGATCATGTTTCTGATCATCGTCGTCAGCTTGGATGGCTTCCTATCCGACATCGCCGAAATTTCCGCATGCTGACTCTCCTCTATTCTATCCTGTACAACTCTCTCTCTCCCTCCTACTTAAAAGATCGATTTTGTTTCCGAGGTGCCGATCCACTTCTCCACCTCCATCTTAGATCCCGTTCTGATAATCTCCTTAAATTACCAACCGCCCATACCCTATTTTATTCCAAGTCTTTTACTATGAAATCTGCAATTCTTTGGAATGAACTTCCTAAAGAAGTTCGACATTCCAAATCTCTATACAGTTTTAAAAATCGTCTAAAAGAGTACTTATTTAATTTAGTATAATAGTTTATCTTTATTTTATTTTTTTTTTTTTTTTTTTTTTTTTTTTAATATTATGTATATATTTTTGAACACGTTTTATGTATGTATATATTTGTAAATATATATTGTTTTTCAATATATATATGTATGTATGTATGTATGTGTAAAGTATATAAACAATAAACACATTTTATGTAAGTTCATTTTACATTATTGACTTAGTTTATTATATATTATATAATATTTAATTATATTTCATAAAATTTGCACTGAGACGTTGTCCCCTTTCTCCTCATTACAATTTATCCGTAATGTTTCAAAGGTTGTCTGGTGGAGATTGCTTAAAGCAATAAGACCGCCTTTGCATACGTGTTTTTCTTTCAGTTTCATTTGTGTTGTTGTTTCTATATATTTCTTTTATGTGTGCAATAAAGTATATTCTATTCTATTCTATTCTATTCTATTCTATTAATCTGGATTCCGAAATGGTACGATACTTGCTGGATTACTTCTTTGTTGAAGAGAGAAAAATCGAAACACACGATAGTCGGGATGCCGTTCAGCGTTTTGGTATCTTTTGCGATACATTCTAGCTACAGCATTAGCGTTACATAACCATTCTCCATGTATGAAATGTATATTGGCAACATGTCAAAGACCTAGTATATGGCCTGCGAGAGCCCGGACTCAAGCACTATCCCTATAAGTCCTGGGCCAGCCCCTAAGTCGGAAAAGTTCAGATTTGGGCGGTATCCTGCGATTACAGACCACACCAGTGACCTCCTGCCACAGCCTAGCACAGGCAACACTTATCCGACCATGGAGATCGGGATCGATGCCTCCAGACTCGTGCATGACGGATATGAGATACCTATGTCTAATATACCTAATAGGCTATGAGGAAATAAAGAAGAGGAAATTTATTTTTATATATGTATATAAGAAGTAAAAATAAAATAAATAAAATACTTTAAAAAAAATAGTTGGAGAAAATAAAAATTAAGCAGTAAAATTAGTAAATATTATCAATGGGAGCCCAGTTTAGAAATTATTGATAAATTATATTACTGGTAGGTTAGTAATAAATTACTACAGTAAAATTTTGATGCCAATGTTAATTATAATTTAATATTATTTAAAATTGATATAAACTTATAGTAGTGTGTATATATAATTGAATACTGTATAGTTTTTGTATTGGTGTATTTGTCTGAGGCAAATATGTATGTATGTCTGCAGCTAAGCTCCCAACTTGTCAAGCAAAGTGAAACAATAAGGGTGCCAAAATGTGAGAAGGGACGTAGCTCACTATAAAAATGAGTTTTGTGTAGTAAGATATTTGTGGGAATATAAAAAATTAAGAAACAAATACCCCCGGGTTTTAGAAATTTTAAAAATCATTCCGTTAGCACACTGACAGACGATAGCTCACGGCGGTTACACAGTTTAACGTTCGTATTCTTCTTCGTTCGTTTGTTCTTCTTCTTATTTTATATACAAATGACACTTAATTGGTTTATTTCACAAAATATACACTAGATTATATATTTTAATACTAGTTAATACAAATCTTATAATTAAAATCAAGGAGCTATTCATTTGACATGTTGCCTACCTACCCTACCAGTGCTGCACGCCGAATTATCAATTCAATTTGATTTATAATTCATTAAAAAAACATGAGTGCAAATTATTAACATTAAGTGACAGTTTATACCAGGCAACCTTGGAATTGCGGCCGACTAAAAGCTGGCAACCCTTAGTTTTCCAATTCTCTATGCGATTTTCTTTCAAATGATGTGTCAAATGAGTTCAATTTTCTCCAAAAACGCATTACGAAAAAAAATAATTAAAGGTGATTGCGGAGGCTTCTTCTAGGCAACCCAAGTGTAATCTGTTGTACTAATCATGTATTATTAATTAATATAAGTATAATTAAGAAAACAGATCCGCAGATTTAAGCGATGGGCTCTCGACCTAATAGTAAAATAAGTATTACTTCAGTTCAAATGTAATAACTTTTTTTTAGAAAAGCAACGTTTAGACGAAGGGACCAAACCAAAGAAACGTAAGAATCCAAGTCTACAAAAGTGCCAAGAGAATTTGGATTGTATAATAAAATATACAGATGCTACTCCTTTCAAGGGATTTCTAAGAATCAGATATTCCTGCCATTTCTGTAAAGAAGATTATGAAAGGCCAAGTGATTTAAAATAACACACATTAAATAAACACTTAACCGAAAGTGTAATGCAAGTGAAAGTGTTGCCAGATACTAACGTCAAATTAGACATAGCCGGGCTGAAGTGTAAAATTTGTGATGACAACATTGACATACTTGAAAATGTTTTGTTGCACTTGAGTGAAGTGCACAATGAGAGAATACACACTGAAACAGCTAATTATTTAATACCGTTCAAGTTTAATAGTGTGTTAAAGTGTGTTGTTTGTTCTGACGACTTTCAGAGTTTTAAACTTTTAAATGATCACATGAACTTAAATCATTATACAAACTATGCATGTTCAAAATGTGGTCGTGGTTTCATAAATAAGCGGTCTTTAATGACACACAGTTACAGACACGAAACAGGCATAGTTTCATGTCAATATTGCCCAAAAGTGTTTTTTAACCGCGTCCGTAAAATAGCTCACGAGCGTTCAGTCCACTTGTTTAATAGTAAACGCCATAAATGCGGATACTGTGGTGAAAGATTTACAGACATTGTTAAGAAAAAAGATCACGAAGTAAAGATTCATAATGCGCCAAAACCGATCTATACTTGCCAAGCATGCAACAACACGTATAAAAGCCAAAGATCTCTTAAAATGCATATACGAGGATTTCATTCACTGCTGCGGCTTTATAAGTGTGAAGAGTGTGAATTTAGTGCCTTTAAAAATCGAATCATGGTGAAAGTGTTTAGTTATCTTGTCTTGTTACTATTCTAAATAAAGAATTTTGATAACGGTTCAAGATTTTATTTATCAAGAAACATTTCATACACATATACATTCAAATGATAAATGGTTCAATGGTATGCACTGTTTGCACTTATTTATACAAGTGTAGTTGGAAAACGCATGGAGAGTGTATAATTTTTTTGTGGAAAGTTTGTTTTTTTTTAATAATATTTGTTTGCTGTATGAATAAAGAGTTTTGATTTATAAGTGCCTTTTTTATTTCATTTGGGATCTAAAATTAAATTTATCAAGATAACATAGGACATTTGTTCCCTGCATATACATAAAAGTTTGTTAATGAAGTGTTTCTGAGGCCTATAGTGGTGCAGGGGCATAAGTGTGAGGTTGTAAACGCGACTCGTTGTGGCTTCGATTCCTACTCCAGGAAATGAAAATTGAAATATTTAATATTTTGTTCGTTTTGGTAACGAGTTGAGTTCCGCCACCCAACATGCAATACCTCCAGAATCCGGCGGAAAATAGAGAACGGATATGGTTTAATAAGAATGGCGTATGTTAAACGAGTTCCCAGTTCCTGCCCATCCTACTAACTGTTGGATTCAGTGTGAAGCAAAATAACATAGTTCATAAAACATATTTGTAACATTTTTTTCTAAATGTTGTTTTTCATAATTAATATAATAAATATTTCGCATACAGTGAAACGATAACATACATTTTCAGTTTTCGATACCTAGAACAGTTTTCGATTCTAGGGAGTATCTTCCGGACCAAATATATATTTTGGAAAAGAGGAATATACATATAGATAGCAGATTTTTTTTTTCTTTTTTCACCTTTTTCACCCTTTAGTTTCTTTTTTCATCTAATATTTCTACAAAGGAAAGCACGACGAGGATACCTCCAAAGCGAATGACTATCAAAAGAAAAGCAATTTACAAGAACAATGCGAAAATATAGCAAGTACTTATACTCGTTTATACTAACGCCACGCCCATACGTAACCAGAGTGACTTCGATAGGCGTGTGCGTTTTGTCCCGAGGTTAAAGCTCTATTCGCTTGGGCAAGAATATTCTGTCAAGAAAATTATTACAGGCCAGATTATATTATTATTACCTATCTGTCCGATTATTTGGTAAATTTGGATATAACAGAACTTGACTGCAAAATATGTAAAATTACTATTGAAACGTTGGACACAATGCTGACTCATCTTAAAGATCACGGCAAAACGATCAAGAAGAAAGATGAAATAAAAGTGACAAATATCAAATTATAGAAAATACATTTTTGTTAATGATAATGTTAACTGATAAAATTAAAGTACATTCATTAAAATTGTTACTTTTTATCAATTGTTATCAACCTTCAGAGATAACGGACTTTTTTAAACATTATTTAAAGGACAATATTTTTTAAAACATGGTTTTTATGTGTCCCATAAGGTTGAGTCGTTTTCTTAAAACAACAAACTTTGCAAGCTGTTGCTCAACAATCGCATAGCGACGGTTGTTATTAACATGACGGAATAAATTGCATGTCAAATTAATAAGTATTTTAATATATTAGTATATGTCGACTATATTACAAATTAGAGAAAAAAGTAACCTATATTCATCCCGAGACCCTCAAGTATCTCTATATGAGTATTTTATTACAATAAAATTAGCGGTTTGGGCTTGATTGCGTAAAAGACAGACAGACAGATAGACAGAGTAACTTTCGAATTTATAATATAGGTATGGATAGATAGATTAAAAAGTAATAATAAATCAATCAAAACGAAAAAAATAATTGGAGTTAATTTATTTTTAACTTTTTCAATTCAAAGATTTTCGATCGAATGAAACTAGTCCAAATTCCGGAATTTCTATGGCCCCTTTCAACTCCATCATTAAACCCTGGCTACGATATAGTATCAAAGTACTCGTCAAGACGAATAAAACGAGCTCAAACTCGATGGAGCTGTGTCGTTTAATGAAGTAATTACTATGGGGCCCATAGTATGGGCACGTTCAAGCTCCATCGTCAGACCCTGGTTATCATATAGAATCAAAGTACTCATCAAGACGAACCCAACGAGCTCAAACTAGATGGGGTTGTGTTGTTTAATAACTTAGTTCCTATGGCTCCTGGAAGGTATCCAGCGCCATCACCAAATCAGCTCGTCTGTCATAATAATATCGCATTGTCATCCGATTTATACATGCATGCAACGCAAATTTAACTTGCAAGATTTGATTACAGACAACGGGGACAGGTGAAGATAAATAAAAGCTTAAAAAAAGAACTGTAACTGAAAATGTATAAAAAATATAAAGCAAGTTTTGTTATCTCGTGAAACAATTTTAAATTATGAGTCCAACTACAAAAGTTACTGTACATGTACATTTTACAAAAGTTATATAATACATGTGTAATATTTGAAATGTTTCTTTAAAAAGCAAAATATCTTAAATTTTTAACTTGCGCTGTATACTTACTACATATAACAGACGGGGTAGGCAGAGGTCCGCGCAACAGAAGCAGTTCGTGCTAGCAAAATAGATCACGTTTAACCTTGATAATGGGTTTTAAGAAAGTAAAATAAAATCCACTTTGTCAACCTCTCATCAATAATTTATTTTTTATATACATTATATATGTACGTATTTGCGGCCGTTTATATATAATTTATTTTTATTATAACCATTTAACTAGTTATTACATTTTTTTTTAAAAATCTGTCAAGAAGTAGATGTTTCTCAGATCTTTTGTTTATGACATTATATAACATTAAAAAATAATAGCCTCCTGACTAACTCCTTTTAGGTAAAATATAGTGATCAGTCTCCAGTTTGTCACTGGCTCTGCTCAGTTAAATCGACTTCCTTACCTGTGGTATAGTATGGTCGAGGATTCATGTTAGCTGTAGATGATGTTTGCGCGCAGGATTTTAGGACAGGTAGTGTTAGGGATTTTTTTATACTTTTGAATATTATCTTCCCGCGTGAATAATGGCTAGAAATTCAGAAAACCTAACTTTAAGGCAGCCACAACTCGTTGACTACAATAAAGCTTTCTGTAGGAATGACAATACAAAAATTTTTTTGTAGTCTGATGATTTAAGTGTTTGTAACGTTTCCAATAAATAAAAAACTGTTTTAATTTTTTCCGTTCATTTTAGTTTTTAGCGCTGTTAAGTAACAAAAGCCTATGCTTTATTTTCTCTACATAGATTGGCGAAATTATATAAGTTGACAGATGACGACAGTGTTCGATTCACCGAAACCTGAAAATGAAGAGCTGTCCATCCACCACCCCCATGCATCCGACCATCTGTACCTCAAGAGCATCGCACCGTGGCACACCAGGTCGCCAGGCGTCGGACGTCCTCGGAGACCTTTTACCTTCCTCTGACTCTGACTCCTGAGCTGTCACCAAGTCGCTGGTTGCTTAAGCTGAACCTCCCCCGGGTAACCACCAGTTATGACAAGGATGAATGAACTAACTTAATTTATAGGAGGCCTGCCCCAAATTTCATTAATCCCAATAATAAATAACTCAAAATAATTTCAAAAAGGCCTAACTTCTCCTTATCCCTATACTATAGTCTGCATGATGAGCCTTCATGTGACCTTTTAGGCTACAATTCTGTACAAATGCCTGACCGCATACCACACAGACAAACCTACGATCATTATTATGTATACGCATGTGTTCTTTTAAAGTTTTCTTCCTAGCGTACGATTTCTTACACACACAACACTCATACATTCTTTCACCATTATGTTTGATCATATGAGCCTTCAACTCGGCTATAGTATGACACTTGTATGTACACAAATCACACTCTTTCTCCTTAACTTCCAGATGACGTCGTTTCATGTGTAGAGATAGGGCGTAACGCCGTTTGAAGACGGACATGCAAACATTGCAGCGGTACCTTAGTGGCTGTTCTCCATGCGCCTCCACCATATGTTGATGACGGTCGAAGTAATCCGTAAACCGTTCGGGACACTTTGGGCACTTATTTTTTTTAACCATTTTATGCACTGCATCGACATGACACTTGTGTTTGTATTGAGTATTGAACACTTTGTTACATATATCACAAGGGAAGACACCCTGTATGTGGGAGTATTTTAAATGCACCTTTAATCGACTTTGGGTGACGTAACCGGCACCGCACTGATCACAAACGAAATTCCTATAATGAACGTTCATATGACGCTCGATTGCACCAAAAGTTTCGAAATTAAAACCACACGTTTGACACTCATATTCGTTCGTCTTCGTCAGCTTGAAGGGTATAATTCTGTCTCCATATTCAGGGTGGAGTTTCTTTTTATGGGTTTTTGTCAAATGTGACTTCAATTCGTTTAAATTTGCTTGAATTTGATCACATATAGTACATTTTATTTCTGTTATATGAACATATACAACTAGTCGGTCCATTATACACTTGGCCAACATTTTTTTTAAATTAGCCTTACATTTATCATTATACTGATGATCTTTTAAAACTTCGAAGTTTTCATATATACGTCTGCAGTAAAAACAGGGAAAACCAGATCGTCGTCTAGTCTTGAAAGCAGTTAGATTAGAATGTTCCAGAATAGTTGATACATTGGCTATGTGGGCTAGCTTCTCCGTCATGTACACGGTGTTTCTTATTCTATT
The DNA here is from genome assembly GCA_013403645.1 of Heliconius nattereri. NCBI lineage: Eukaryota > Metazoa > Arthropoda > Insecta > Lepidoptera > Nymphalidae > Heliconius > Heliconius nattereri. The sequence goes on from JAAIXI010000236.1 coordinate 14,635,769, forward strand.
TGGTATTGTATGTGTTACTAAATTTTTTATTGACCTACCAGTTATTTTTTTACCTGTAAATATAAAAGTGTATAATTAAATTTCCGAAAAAAAATAACAGTACAACATCAATTGAGAAATTGAAGTTTCCTACCTTTCAATAATTCTAATTCTTTAACAAACTGTTTACATGTATATTCCATGGTTTTTCTGGTTGGCAATGGTTTTAATGTACCGGGTGGGAACCTTGCTAAAAGTTCTGCTTCCCCTTCTACTGGACCATCTGTATTTGATATATTATCTGGCAAAATATCTAAAATGCAATGTCATTCGCTCTGATAATGAGACAAACAAATAAATGCTTAAAACTGATTAAAATAACAAACCATCATATTTATCTAAGATGACATCATCATCATCCAAATTTCCATGTAAATTATTCTCCTTTCTTTTTAATTCAGTGTCTTTTTCTACTTTCACATCAACTTCCATTAATGGTTCTCTTACTGAAATATAATAAAAAAATTATAAATGCTTTTATTAACACAGTTAACAACACTAAATGACTGAAAATGCAAGTTATAGATTTGATTACCACTTGGGTAAATGAATTATTGTCATTTCCTTTCTGTACAAACAAGACTAAATGAGTTCCATTGGAAACTAATGAAGGTGCCAACATACAAGGAATTTGTATCTTATTGAGAAATTATCACAAGTTAGGTAACTATGATGAGCTAATTTTTCTTATTTTAAACCAAACATTAGTTAGTTTATTTTTTATACAATATAAAAAACTAGAGAATTGCCATAACTTACAATTAATAAAAAATGTCTGTTTTTCATCTAATGTATCTAATAAATGTCTTTCAGCATTGACAACCATTGTACGAAATGTATTGGCATCTCTTAATTTTTCTATACAAGATATACATATAAGAGAACTTCTCCCATTTGTGCATAACTGGAATTAATTGAATAATAATTAGTATTTATATTTTACTTATATTAAGCAAAACTTTAGTAATGAATATAATTAATTTATAACTGATTTGTAAATTATAGTATCATTCCTTTTCATTTGTTGTTATTTTGTATTAATAGTACTATCCCTCATGGTGGCGCCTGCATACCATCTATAATATATTTATTATGTAGCATTTGCCAACAGATTCATTATAATTAATTAATAATATTGAGGATATACAAGAATATAGTTGCATTGGGGCAAAAAAGAGTTTGACTGTAATGCAATGGTTGTGGGTTCAATCTCCACTCAGGGGAATGAACTAATTTTTATAAATATTTTATTTTTTTCTTTTGTTACTTGAAAAATTCGGCGGAAAGTGGGAAACGGAGTGTCTTAATACTAGGTTCTCCATGCCTAAAGCATAAGTAGGATACAGCATGAAGCTAAAAAAAAAAATTGAAAATTTGAGTGTAACAAAATTATATTATGAACTGTAACTTTTAAAATATTTATATAAAATATAAACATACATACATATAAATTGAAGCATTCTTGAAATACATCGAAATAAACCTCAGATACGCCTTTCCAGTTGTACTCTTTCATAATGTCTCTATGATTTCCTTTGCTGAAGCAAAATCTGCATTTACCAAACCGAGTACTGTTCAAATTATTTTCCATTTTAACGCAATTGTAACAATATTAATATTTGATTAAAAATAAAAAAAAACAAAAAGCAATTGTATTTAATTTTGACATTACGCCAATTGTTATATTACCATCACACATCACAGAACACATTCATTACCATAGACATTGTTTTTAAAATTCCAAAATCACTTTATTGCTTACGTTCTAGTATATTGGCAACTTAAACTATAAAGTAATCAGCTATGTTACTAGTAAAACGGTGTGAATGGGCACGAAACCAAAAAATGCATCTATTATTTTCATTACCAAGTTTACTATTTCATTTTACCTTTTCTTTAAAGAATAGTTATTTATTTGCAGAAGACGTAACGAAATTAGTGATTTCACAACATTACAAGGTATAAAGGAATAATTAGGTAAAGTAATTGAAAAGTAAAATAATATAATACTGTCTTAATATTATAGCAACTGAAATATCAAAAGTAAAGGATCAGGGGTACTTAAGGAACTTTGTATGAAAATTACAGCTTGTGCGTGCCAATAAACGATCTGTCGATTTTGACATTACGTTGGATAGCAAACATGACAGCTAATTGCGATCCGACAAATTTGGGGGTTCATTTTATCATATCCCCGGATGGCAAGATTGCATTTCTATTATATTTTATTTATAAAGTAAATATATATATATGTATATAAATATATTATTAAAAAAATGTACCCTATTTTTTTATTTGTCTCTTTTTATATAAATATTTTTTATTTCTTAATTTGAGCTCCATGTTTTGTAATTTTTAACCGACTTCTGTAAGAAAAGGAGGTTATCAATTCGACTGTATTTTTTTTTTTATTTTTTTGTTTGTTACCTCATAACTTTTGACTGGGTGAACCGATTTTGATAGTTTTTTTTTTGATTGAAAGGTGAGGCTTCTCGAATGGTCCCATTTTTTATTAGCTTGATTCTCCATACATTTCTTATAAGCTACAAAATATTTAGTGAATTTCTTGCAATGGTGACCATCACTGTTTTGTTTTTACTGAAAAAAATAAATATTTATTAGTTCATTGTTCAATAAAGCATTCATCAATATAAGTTAAATTAATAATCTAGCACTTAATCTCAAATTTTATTTTTGTTATCCAATGTAGCAATAAACTGTTTTGTGTGTATTGAAATAGCCAAACAATATTATTAATAGATATTAATATTATTATGAATTCAAAAATTATATAGAATCGCGAGAGGTAGGATCGCAAAAATCATGTATATTTAAACTTAATAAACAAAATATGAATACATACGATACTTACCTTACTATGCCGGACTCCATCGTAAAAGTATTTTAGTACTTAATTATCTTTAGTTCAGTTTAGTTGTTATTTTATAGCGATTCAAGTTATGCCTAATATATTTATTTATACATGAAAATGGGTTAGGAATAAAGTATCTTAAAAGATACGTACAACGGAACTATCGTTACCGCAGGGAGGACCCTGCAATCCACTGTTGAAGATAAGTTGACATTATCCGGATTGGTTATTGGCATGCAGGTTAGAGATTGGATAGATATGTCGAACAATCTAATATTGACGTTAACTGGAGATAGGAGATACATTATTAAAATCGGACGTTAATCTCCAGTTAGTCCTCCGAACGATAGATTGATGTTAAAGATTAAAAATGAAATCTAGGTTATTGGCAAGCTAAACTCAAAAAATGTATTGATATTTCAATCTATGGGTGCAATTTATGGATTAGGCTTGATTATTAACATCGGGCGTAAGGTAAGACGCATGCACAGCCGTAACCGCTGTTCGTAGAAACGAGCAATTTGGACCGATGTTTATTCTCGTAATCTTGACATCCACTAAGAACGGATTTTGAAAAATTTTAAACCTAAAGGGATGAAATAGGGGTTCAAAGTATGTATGGTTTTTCTGTTATCTCGGCACCGATTTTTTTGATATTTGAATTTCAAACTCTTAAAAATATTTCATTGAACACCTGTTTCATGATTTCTTAGAATTCACCCCTTAACAGTGCAAATAAGGGGTTGAGAAATTATATGGAAAAACCTTTAAATCGCCACCGATGTAACAAAAAAATTAGACTCTTTAAAAATATTTCATTGAACACGTGTTTCGTGGTTTATTAGAATTCACCAATAAGGGTGCAAATAAGCAGACGAAGCTGCGTGCGTCCGCTAGTTAATAATAAAATTTTACTTTTACTGAATTATTTTATTTGCATTTCTTTATTCAATATTAATAAATAAAACACTTATGTATGTAAATATATTATAATAACAATAAAAAAAGCTACCAAAAAAAGAATTCAGAAATTTATAATAAACTAGCGGCCCCCGTGCGGCTACGGCCACTTGAAATATACGAATGTGTATTTAAGAAAAAACCGTTCAAGCTTGAGTCGGACTCGTCTACAGAAGAGTCTGAACCAATTTTAGGATTGTAATTGGGAAATACTTCATAGGTTTTGAAGATGCAGCGAATAAAATTGATTTAAGTCTACAGGAACTACTACTAAAAGCGATGAATTTCATACAAAATTAAGCAAAAAAGATATATCAATGCTCATATCTTTTGATAACGTTGTATTAAAAGCCTAATTTCTGTGCTGCAAAAACCAGCAATCCTGAATATCTGATATCAGAAGTATAATGGTCTTCACAGACAGTCAAAAAAGTGACAAAAAAAGTGAAAGCGAGGTACAAAACCCTAAACTGGATTACTTATCTTACGAGTATATGCATTAAATAAATGGTAATTCAAGTGTTTTGGAAATTGATTTATTTTTCATATTTAATTCTCTCAATTCAAAGCCACGCATTGCCTGTTACTAAAGCGGAGAAATGAAAATACTAAATCAAAACAAATTAAATCAGCATCGCGCTGTATCACGCACACAGCAGGGAACATAGTGCTAAGTCACTCCATTTCCCACTTTCCGCCGAAGTCTGGAAGTATTGCTTGTTGAGTAGCGGAACTCAACGCTGCGCTTTGCCTCGACGCCAGAGCAAAGAAAATTTAAATATAAATGTAAACAAATATGTAATTCGACAAAACGAATGGGGATCGAAGTCACCATTACTCGCGTGTATAATCAATCACACTTTGCGTTCCTGCGCCACGACTGGTCTCAAAATATTGATATATTGTAATTAATTTCCCCGAATGGGAACTGAACCCACAATTGTTGTGTTTAAATTCACAACGCACCACGACGGCCTCATTAAGTAATTTAAGTCTTTGGAAAACTTATTTTATTTTGTTTAGCTACAAATTACTGTAGTGTTATAGCTAGTAGAAAATTTGTAAAATTAAGTACTATAAATTAACATAACTTTTAAAATTTATGAACCGATTGTAATAAAATAAACACTTTTTGGAAGCTTGCCATAATTACACAGTAAAAACCACATCTAAATCAGTTAAGCCGATTCTGAGTTTAGCGATAACAAACGCACAGACAAACAGACAAAGAGACAAACAGAGAAAGATTTTAAAAATCTTTGTTTCAGGTTGGATAAAAAGTTCCCAATAACATTTTTTGTTAAATATCTTCCAAGTACAGACACCGACCATCTTACGACTTTGTTATAAGTATAGATAAATACAAATTAGGGTGGCGTAACTAAACGCTTATCACTGTCGTGTATCTTCATGTGTTCCTTTAAACTGTAACTTCTTGCATACAATTTATTACAAATGTTACAACAATATGGCTTATCTCCCGTATGTTTTAGCATATGTTTTTTTAATCCATGATTAGTTATAAAGGCCATTCCGCATTCATTGCATTTTTTATTTTTATGTCCATGAGTTTGACGTATATGTGTTGCCAGATAATGTTTTATATTATACACTCTGTTACAAATTGGACATTTAAATGAATGAGTAATATTATGTTCCTCAGACATATGCTTTATCCTATCGTTATAATGCTTCATAGGCTTAAAACAAATTTGACATTTTATAACACGTTTAGAATGAACACTTTCCATATGATTGGCCTTGGATATTTTAGTCTTTAGTACTTTTCCACATTGAGTGCAAGGAAAAATTCCTTTTTCATGTATACGTTTATGTACTTTTAATCTTTTGGAGTTAATAAAAGATTTTCCACATACATCGCATATACAATTTGCATAATGTTCGTTTAGATGAGTTGTTAAAGTCCTAAAAACATGGAACTCCAATTTACACAAATGACATGAGTAAGGGCTGGAGTTGACTTTATAGTCTGCTATACATTCTTTGTATATTACTTTATCATGTTTCTCTAATAAATGATGTTTCATCGTGTCTATGTCTTTTAAACTCAAATGGCAGTTTCGGCATTCTAAATTAGATATATCTATTTGTAATGAGCGTGGATAGCGTTTAATTTTTTTTAATTCCTCCTCAATATTTATATGAGATTGTAAATTATGATCCCTTAATGCCTTAATTTCCATGAAATCTTTAGAGCAGAAGAAACATTGAAACCAACTTTTGTGGTGACGGAAAGGACATGCAGTGGTTTCTTTTAGAACATTGCTACATGTCAAAATTATTTGTTTACGTTCAGATATATGTTTCTGAACGTTAAGCTTATTTATGCCTAAAAAAATTATAAAAAATTATTTTTTTGCAACATTGTGACATTTTATTCAAGCATTTAGATTGCACACTGAATATCAGAATCTAGAGACAACATATTTGTTAGCAAAAAAAACAGCTTTACATTTTCCCCATAACATTGACTGAGAGGTTTAAGACACTGTTCCTCACATTTTGTGTTAAATTACAGAACTTAAAGCTGCATTTTATCTCTAAGAGAAGGGAAATAAAATATAATTTAATTAAAATCATTCCCCTAAGTGAGGATCCAATACAAGACAACCATATTTACAGTTAAATATTGTCCCAAAATAATGATACTCACCAATTTCATTTTTATTAGGAAAACTATTATCATCATTATTCTCTAAACTATTGTCAAACTTATATGAATATTTTTTTTTACAATATTCATTCAATTTAGCAGCACTTTCATTTTTATTTTTTATTATTGCAATGGGTGTATCAGAATCATAATTATGATCTTCTGTTATTAAAAGATAATTTGAATGAAAATTTTCTTTTTTACATTTTTCATCTGTAATTAAAACAATGTTATTTTATTATAAGAATCTTTAATACAAGGCATGGTTCATGAAAGTAGTAGCAAATTGTAAATATACTTGTGGATTCAAATTCCAATGGGGAATGTATTATTTTTAATTGCTTCGCTCTTGTTAAATGTGACGTTAGAAAGTGTTGCATTTATTTCATATAAATTACTTTAAAAAAATTACCTATGATATGATCCCAATATTTTTTATATAATTTTTCAGCTTTTATCACTTGTTTTTGAAAACTATAAATTTCACAAAGCTGATTTGCACATGCTTTGCAAATATACTTGCTGGTATCAGAAGATTTCATATGAGAAAGCTGCAACAATTACACAATATATTATTTATCTATTGAGTTTTTCACAATTTTTTTTGTGTCATTCACATAACAGCATATTTGTATCGTGTACAACACCAATATGGTGTTGAGTAAACAAAACATAGTTAGAGTAAATAAAAATAAAATTAAATTCAAATCCACAAATTATCGAATTCTATAAAGCATTTTTTAATTCAGAGAATATACTAAATAGTAAAGGAAAACTGCAAATTAATTTACTTTATTTCTTATTATAGAGAAATACTTACAGTTATACCCAAAGAATCGAGTAGAATTTTTATATAAGCTTCTGGACTTACATTACTTGAAAAAATATTTGTTTCTGTTAAATACAAGGTTGCGTTGGCTGATAAGCAACATCTACATACATCAGATTGAGATATCCAAGATATACTATTAAAATTCATTTTTATTATTACTCTTCTTAATTATTAGAAGAAAATATTCAAAAAAATCCAGATTTGTATCGCAGACATGATACATTTAGAGAGATGAGCCAATGACTAAACAATGAGATAACTTACAGACTGTCAGTGACAGTTACAAAACTTTCTAACAAAATGTCAACGGTAAATTTTATTGTTAAAAAAAATCACTTATATAAAATTTGGTTCCTTATATTAAATATCTTTCAAATATGCTTTAAGAAGCAAATTATATTATCACAATAGTAGTATACAATATTCTTTGCAAGAATAATTAATTCAGGACAGTTCTTAATTTATGGCGATTCGAGCGTTCCAGTTGTGCAAGAATATTCTGCATCTGATATGGCAAGTGTCAAAAACACTGGTCAATCAGTCTGTATGTTGTCTAATGTTTATCCTTTACAGTGCTGCCAACCCTACTGTTTTTACAGTAGATTCACTGTTTTTTTACCTTTTATCCCTGTTTTCTGCTTTAGTTCTCATATCTAATGTTTTTGGAAATGCGTAAAAATAATTACTGAGATAAGTGATTAATTATTAAGATTGAACAACAGGAACTTTGCTTATTAAAGTTGACAAATACGTATAAGTTTGCACTTATTTCATATCTACGTTTGTATTGTAAATTTTCACTTTTAATCAAATTTCATAAATGTAGATCCACAGGTAGTGCCTACCAGAGTTTGCACGTGGTGAATTTCATACAAAATGCAGCAAAAACTATAACCGCTCGTATTTTTAGATTGCGTTGACTTTTAATTTTTGGATACGTCTTACGTCTGGATCTTGTTATTTCATATTAATTTCAGCTTAACATATCCAATACTTGTTACTTGAGATAAGCAATCTAGAGGATATAAAAACTGACGAACAACGAAATAATTTAAGGATTAATTTTTTTTAGGTACGTAACTCAAAAAAAAATACTACGTGAATATCGAATGACTCGAAATTCAAAACGTTAAAAATTTTGGTTAGATATTTGCATTCTAACATTATTTTCTTTGTAAATGTAAATGTATTTGTATTATTTTTAATGCTTTTGTTGTATTTTACGTTTTTTTAAGTTCTATAATATGCTGTTTTTTGCTTTCCTGAGGTTGGCAGCACTGATTATCTATATTCTATATCCAGGAACATATATTGTTTATTGGTATTTGTTTGAGTAAATGTGTTCTGTGTTTGAAAGATTCCAAATCGCGTGCAAATTCTGCAACATACATTTTATCCAATATCTAAGAATTTTAATTTATTTACAATATAATAAACCCAGTTATATTTATCGTACACAAAAATGCGTAATGTAGAAATAAAAGCTAAAGTACACGACATGGAAGCTATTTGCCAAATAGCAGAAAGCTTAAGCGGTACGAAACCAACTATTATTCAACAAGACGATACATTTTACAAAGTAAATATCGGTCGATTGAAATTAAGAGTTTATGCGGACGAATCAGCTACCCTTGTAAGATACGATCGAGATGATGAACAAGGACCGAAGCTCTGTGATTATGATCTTTTACAATTTTCTGTAGATGAGAAAGAAAAAGCTAGGTTGTTGAATAACATGCTTTTAAAATGTATGGGTATTCGTGGAAGAGTTGTGAAAGAACGGTTAGTAGCTTTAATATCAAAACTAAAAGTTAATTTAAAATGTAAAATGATTGATTTTTGAAGCTGTACATATTGCTTAGGTATTATATGCATTAAAATCACTAGTCGCCTTACCACTTATTTGCAATCTATATAATGTTTTTGCACTTTAGTCCTTTAAAAGTATTTTAAACTTTGCTTCATTTATTAAATGAAGTCAGCATACAGTCAGAAATATTTTTTTATATACTGTTTTCCTAGTAGAAACCCTTCCATGGTAAGAACCAAACACAGTGTAACACATGACATACTCAGTGTGAGATATAAGTTATAACAGAACAATGAAAATCATCAGTAGTCTCTGAGATTAGCGCATTCAAACTAACAAATTCTTTAACTTTATATAATTTTTTTGCAGAAAGCTATACATGGTGGGTCAAACTCGTTTACACATTGACACTGTACAAGATCTTGGTAGTTTCATGGAGTTAGAAGTTGTGTTACGACCTGAACAAACAACAGAGGAAGGTCAGGCGGTAGCTCTTGATTTACAAGAGAAACTTGGTGTTAAAAATGCAGATTTAATTGACTGTGCGTATGTTGATTTGTTAGATAAAAAGTTAAATAAATTATGATAAAAGAAAAATTATGTAAAATCATTTTATTTTCTGTAAAATGGACCTAAAGTATGTTTTCAACTGCATTAAATATTATAAGTATTCATTTTTTTAAGAAGCAATTGTTGGAATCACATCTGAGATTCTTCAAAGGTTGGTTGCAAATTCTATTCTCATTTGACCTATCAATTTATTTTCATTTTCCTGCTTTAAAAGGATAGGATTGATTTCTGTTTGAATATTGTATTTGATTGTAAATGCAGACTAGTGTACATTGACACTAACATGCATCAGTTTTTCCACGTTCACTGCTGAACATCACTCTCCCCTAGTGTTCACCACTCTGTCCGGTTCTACCCCTTTGAATCTAGCCTGCCTAATCAGGCGGCCGTCGAGACGTGGTCGCCATTCGAGGACCTTTCTTCCCCATCAGTTGTTGATCCTCCTGACAAGCTGGCCTGCCTATTGCCACTTCAGCTTGCAGATTTTTAGAGCTATGAAGGTAACCCGCGTTCGTCTGCGAATTTAATCGTTACGAATTTTGTTGCGTAGAGAAATAACAAGCGTAGCCCTCTCCATCGCTCGCTGAGCCACAAGCCTGTGGATAAGGTTTGGGGTAAAGGACCACGTCTCAGCGCCATAAGTCAACACTGCCAACACACACTGGTTGAAAGTTTTTGTCTTCAGGCACAGGGATACTAGGTTAAAAGATATTTCGATTTTTAGAGTTTCGCAAACGCTGCCCAGCCGAGTTGGATTCTATGAGTGACCTCTCTCTAAAAGTTGGACTTATCCATTCGATCATTTGTCCTAGGTAAATGTACTCGTCGACAACTTCCAGAGGTACGCCTTCAACAACGACTGGCATAGGGATAACATGGACGTTAGACATGATTTTTGTCTTGTCCATGTTCATCCCCCCGTTGTGAGGCGCTATGAAGATCCCCTAGTATGGTAGTACTGAGTTCCTCCAGGGACTCTGCTAAGATGACTATAGACAAATCGAAGGTGTGTTAAGTGTTCGTCGTTGATGTTAATACCATGCCTCTTCCACTCCATCAGCTTAAAAACGCCAATGCAGTATTGAACAGTTTCGGGGATATTACATCCCCCTGTCGCATTCTGCGCTGCAGTGGAATAGGCGCTGTTCTTCCGTCGTGGGCACGGACTGACATGGTAGTGGCTTTGTATACACATTTCAATACCTCGATGTATCGTCAATCTGGCATCGTTGGAGAGACTATCACTGCCCAGGTCTAAATAGAATCGAAGGTTTTCTCATAGTCCACATACGCAACACATAGCGACAGATTATACCCCTCGGTCTTCTGTACGACTTGTCGCAGCGTATGTATGTGGTCCATGACACTGTAGTCTTTTCGGAAACCGGCTTGTTCGGGGGGTTGGAAGTCGTCTAGCTCCTGCTCCAATCTTCTGGAACAGTTCCGCTACTGAATACGGTATTAAATAATTTTTGTAACGCCATTAGGAGGGTAACCCTCTTAGTAGTTCTGCTGTGATATTGTCATCACCCGGTGCTTTGTTGTTCTTAAGCTGATTAAGTGCTCCTCTAATTTCGTACAGGCTAACGTCCGGAATATCTTCGGTATAGTGTCGGGTCAATTTGGCTCTTTTATCAGTCACCAAATTGGGAACGAGAGCTCTCTGAACTTCAGGCTTAGACGAAACTATAGCACCAGACTCCGCCTTCAAGCTCGTTAACTGACTTCGCCCAACACTCAGATTCCTTGTGAACCTTGGAGCCTTGGTTCCGCTTAATTATGTTCTTAACGCGCCGTGTATTATGAGCACGCAGATCACGTCGTCTGCTACAAGAGATCTGTTTATTGCGCTGCCTGTATTGCAGTTCACGCCTTTTATACTAGTATATATGTTCGTTTCTTACATATGGCAATTGAATGAATTATAAATCTTAAAGGAGTCGTAAATAAAAATTAAAAAAAATTTTTTTTTTTCTTGTCTAGCAAGTTTCTATACTATTTATATTAAACATAATACTTCAATACATTACATATTTTGTTATACTTCAGCACTATTGTTCTTCTTCCTGGCATTAATCCCGGCTATTACCTCTGCCTTCCTACTCAACCTTTTCACTTTGTACGGTTTTTTGCGTCTTCTGTGGTTAGACCATTGGCTCTCATGTCCTGCATCACGACATCCAACCAGCGCTTCCTTGGGCGTCCGGGAGGTGGCCGTGGCCAAACCATCTCAGGCGACGCTCTTGGAGCTTATCCGCTACGTCATGGACCCTAAGACTACCTCGAATGAATGTGTTGCGTATGCGGTTAGACCGCGTTACGCCGCACATCCACCGCAGTATCTTCATTCCCGTGATGTGAAGCTCTAGAGTGTGCCGAGATAGTGCTGGCCAACATTCGAACCGATCGGATGATGTTCTTGTATATCAGCCAGCCGTTCTGTTCGTCCATTCTCAAAGGTACCCTTCCAGACGTTCACTTTAAGCTCCAGCGTCAGTCGGTGCTCGTCAATGAGTGCTATGTCATCGTCATACATACTAATGGCTGATGATCCATGGAGGCTGGTCCTGGATGTAAGCCGAGAGAGTATTGAGCACTACATTGAATAAGAACGGACTAAGAGCCGAGCCTTGGTGAACCCCCGCTGTAATCTGGAAGAGTCTAGTGTCGCCAACAGCAGTCCTAACCATAGAAGCGGAATCGTGATACATGACTCTGATAATCTCAATATAGGTCTCAGAGATCGCATTGGATTGCAATGCCCACCAGATACGAGGCACACAGTCAAAGGTACACTTCACTTCAGCACTATTGTTGTCTAGTTAAAAATAAATTCAATTCTTTTATATTGAAATTTCATTTCTTCCTAACTTAACTGATATTCCATAAAATTATATTATAAACTAGAGGCGACGGGCAAAACGGCAGGCAGGCCGCTAGTGTAAAATAGTTAAATATATATAAAACGTTAAAAATATCATAATGAGAAAGTCGAAAAACTTCAGAAGATTCTTTAAAGTTTCGAGCCTACCAATACCAGCTAAGTTACTTATCGTGACACAAAAAGATACGGAAAAAACAAAATAAGTTAGTTTATATTCTTCAATAAACGTTCTTACTATAATTAGCAATAACACAATAATCCAGTTCACGAGTTTAAAAACCTACGATATCAAATGTCAAATGTCATCCATCTGACGTTTATCAGTATTTTCGTTTTGGAATCAGAATCAGTAATTTGCTTCTTGATAATGTTATAGGTTTATTGTGTTAGATCTGAATTTATTTATTTTTGTTATCCAAATAAAGATTAGTAATAACTGAAGAAAATATGATTAATGGTATAGTAAATGATAATATGGTGATAAAAATTAAATAAGGGCCGTGTTTTATAATTTTAAGTACAAATCTAATAGCTCTTCTGACGATAATCATGGAAAGACGAAATAATACTATGTACGGCCAGTGTAGATTCTGTTTAATAAAAGGCTATCACAGAGACATTATGAAAGAATATTTTACGAATACCACTCGTGAAGTGTACATTGATATATTTATGGAATGCTTTGATATATATGTAAGTAATTGTGTTGTTTCAGTTGTTTCTTATGTTAATTTGCTCCATTGTATAGTTTACTTGTTAAAAATATTATAAATTATTATTTTTATCCATAGCTGTCTACAAATAAGCAGCTAAGCACATTAATATGTGCTACCTGCATACAAAATCTCAGAGATGCAAATAAATTCCGCCTAATGGTTGTCAATGCAGAACAACAACTACTTTCTAATATGCTGGATAAAGAAACTGTTTTCATTAATAGTAAGTACTCAAAGGGCGACTAAATTGAACTTAAATTCTTTTTAATGTAACTATAAGATAAAAGTTTAATAAGAAATATGGCTGTTTGAATTTTCATATTTAGTCTGGCTTCTAAGATTTTTGTAAGACATGATTCGTACAGTGAAGTAAATTCAATGAATTAATGTGACATAACATAGCCTATAGCTTTCTTTGATAACTGTAAAAAAAAAAATCTTTCACTCCGTTCTACCCTATTTGCTCAATTCTACCATTGGTAGGATACAGTGTAAAGTCCATCGAAACAAAGTGGCGGTGGCGGGTAACCACCAATTGTGCCAAATTTATTTCATAAAATTATTTTCTTTATTTTCAGTGGGTGACATAGAAACCGATTTGGAAATTAAACCTGAACAAGAAATGGAGGTAAAGTTGGAACCTGATGATAATATTATGGACTGTGATTTGGAGTTTACATCATTTGATGATGATGGTAAGATATATTATATGAATCAAAAATAAATAGATCAGCTTCACACTGTATCCTACACACAGCAGGGTAGGTAGATATAACCCAGTAGGTGCCCTGCTTTGTCCTAACTTCTGGTATTGGTTGTGTGATGATCGGCTGGTTTTTCTTTATAAGAGGTTCAAAAGCATAGGTAACAGTAAATACATAATCCAGCAGTTCATGACTATCACTATAAAATCTAAAAAGTGGTAGAAGGCTCTCGTCCATTTCTTTGTATTCATTGGACTCTGATAGTGCACTATCGATCTGTCACACAAATCTATCCCACCCAACCAGGTGGTAATTTTTCACAACAGCAGGTTGATTGACATCTATTTTTCGCTTATGGACTTTAACACTAACGCTTGCCGCTACCTACAGACTCTTTATTTAGACATTGAGAGCATTGTAACTGCTTTTGCTTTCCATTTAAGAACACATACATAATTTCACCGCTCCTTACTTTTTCATCCTATTCACCTCTTGCTAATGGCTTGTCTGTCTTCAACTTGCTCCTAACTGGTTTAATTCTGTTCATCATAATTGTCCCTGTTAGAAAGATCTCTTTGTCGCTTTGATTCAAGAGCTCAGCTAGTTTTACACTCGTTTAAAATCAATCACTGTACAGAACACTAATGATTATTACCGCCGCCGTTATGTGGCACACACAAATCTCTATTCCTGTAGAGCTTGCCCTGATAATTTAGTGTCCCCATCATCAATAATACACCAGATCAATTAGTTTGAAATTATTTCAAATAGATTTGTTGGGCTTCTAATTCAGCTTGGGCTGGTTGGGCGTCTGGGTACTAACGTCTTTAACCGTGCCCGTACGTGACACGGTAGCCCTTGCCCACTTGTCGCAGGTGTAGGGCGATGTGCTCTATTCCAGAGGTGCCATGGGAAAGTAGTTCATCATCTGCTACATGTGGACCTTAGGAAAATATCTCCTTAGTATGCCAAAACGACCGTGATGAACTTTGGAAACTACTTCATCCGTATGTTGTTGAGACGGTGCCTCTTCCTCAGATGAAGAAAATTTTCAAGGACTTTTGGAAGCAAATATTCATCCTCATCGTTGTCTTTAGAGAATTCAAAATCACTTTCGTTCAATAATCTTTCAATTGTTTCCTCATTCATTACCTGAAACACCTATGCATACATAAAAAACTGTATTATAAGATACCTTCTTCTTCCTCGCATTAATCCCGGCTATTACGAGGGTCTGTCTTCCTACTGTCAGTGTTGCGTATACGGTCAGACCGCGTTACGCCGCAGATGCACCTCAGCATCTTCATTTTCGTGACGTGAAGCTCCTGAGTGTGCCGAGATAGTGCTGGCCAACATTCGCTGCCGTATAAGAGACGGTCCGGTCGGACGATGCTCTTGTATATCAGCCCCTTGAGCTTGGGCGGTATTCTGCGATCGCAGACCACACCAGTGACCTCCCGCCATTTGGCCCAGGCAGCGCTTATCAGGCCATGGACATCGTGATCGATGCCTCCAGACTGTGCATAACGGATCCAAGGTACCTGAACTTCTCCGACTTATCGACTGGCTCAGAACCTATAAGCATGGTGCTCGAGTCCGTGCTCCCGCAGGCCATGTACTGTGTCTTCGACACATTTAGTTTAAGACCGCCGTTCTCAAGCGTACCCTTCCAGAGGTTCACTTTACGCTCCAGCGTCAGTCGGTTCTCGGCAATGAGTGCTATGTCATCGGCATACATCATCAGCCATGGAGGCTGGTCCTGGATGTGAGCCGAGACAGTATCGAGCACTACATTGAATAAGAACGGACTAAGAGCCGAGCCCTGGTGAACCCCCACTGTAATCGGGAAGGGTCTAGTATCGCCAACAGCAGTCCTAACCATAGAAGCGGAATCGTGGTACATGTCTCTGATAATCTCAATATAGGCCTCAGGGATCCCTTTGGATCGCAATGCCCACCAGATACACTGACGAGGCACACAGTCAAAGGCCTTCTGCAGATCTAAAAAGGCCACATGCAGAGCTCTCCTTTTTTCCCTGTATGCCTCCATCAAAGTTCTGAGGGCGAAAATGGCGTCCATGGTGCCCGATCCTGGCTGAAATCCATATTGAGACTCAGAGACAGTACACTCTCGGCGGAGCCTGAGGTCGATCATGCGCTCGAAGAGCTTCATGGTATGACTCATAAGCTTAATGCCCCTATAACTACCACAATCTTGAACACTGCCCCTTCCCTTGTAAATAGGGGTAATAAAGCTAAGCCGCCACTGATGCGGCATCTTACCAGTGTTCAAGATATGGTTAAAAAGGTCAGTAAGCATGAGCACACCAAGAGAGCCCAACGATTTCCACGCTTCGATCGGAATGTCGTCAGGTCCCACCGCTTTTCCGTTCTTCATGCGTCGAAGGCAATTACGTGTTTCGTCAAGGGTTATTGGGGCAATAAGTCCGAGGTTAGGCGGTGGGTCGTGATGAAGACTGCATGGGTGCTGAGTATTCAGCAACTCCTGGAAGTAGCTTCTCCACCTCTCCTTCACAGAGGCATGACTACAGAGCAGCGTGCCCTGGGAATCTTTGACGCAAAGACATTTTGCGATATCTTGCGTCACTTTATCCCGGGAACGTGCCAGTTTGTAAATGAGCTTCTGCCCCTCCACAGTTTCAAGTTTATCATACAATGGTGACAAACTTTCACTGCGGGCTCTGGCTACAGCTCTTTTACAGGCACGTTTAGCTACTGTGTACTCCAGTCTGTCTTCAGGAGAGTTGGATTCCTGCCACTTCTTAAAGGCAGCCTTCTTTTCACGAGTCACTTCCTGCACCTCGTCATTCCACCACCATGTCTCCTTGTCGATGACACGTCCTCCCCTAGAAAGGCCAAGAACTCGCCTGCCCGCCGCAATGATTGCCGACTGAGCCCGATCCCAAGCATCCTGAGCAGTCTCGGTGTTAGTCGAAAGATCGTGACTTTTCACCTCTGCCAGGAAGTCGGTCTGCATCGGTCCATTCAGCAACCACCACTTGATCCGAGGCCTACGTTTCTCGGCTACTTTCTTCTTCGGAGTGACGTTAAAGTCCATGACAAGAAGACGATGTTGGGCCGTTAGGCTTTCGCCTGGAATGACCTTACAGTTAGTTACCCTGCCCATATGACACCGTCTGGTCAATAAGTAGTCTATTTGAGTTGAGTGGGACCCGCTCTTATACGTGATAAGGTGCTGAGAATTCTTTTGGAAGAACGTATTCACGACGGCCAGATCAGACGCAATACAGGTTCTCAGAATGTTTTCTCCCTCTGCATTGCGAAGACCGTGCCCAAAACCCCCGTGAACACGTTCATACGGCTCAGCAGCCTTACCGACGTGCCCGTTCAAGTCCCCCCCAACTAAGACCACTTCGGTAGACGGCACAGCAAGTAGCACCCCTTCATACTGCTCCCAGAATGTCTCCTTTTCGGCCGCGCTACATCCCGCCTGGGGAGCATAGGCACTGATTAAGTTTGTGATGACGCCCTCAATCAGTACCCTCACTCGCATCAAGCGGTCGGAGCGACGGTCAACTTCAAGGAGCCCATTCTGAAGCTCTTCAGAAAGCACTACCGCTACACCGTTTCTACCCGAAGGTGACCCAGTGTATATAAGCCGGTAACCCTGTCCGATGTTACGGGACTTATTGCCCTTCCAGCGTGTTTCCTGGAGGAAAGCACACTGGACCCGACGTCTCATGAGTACATCTGCGAGTTCCCTGCATCGTCCGGTCAGAGAGCCAATATTCCACGTTGCAAAGCGGGGTTTCCGTCTGGGTACTAACGTCTTTAACCGTGCCCGTACGTGACACGGTAGCCCTTGCCCACTTGTCGCAGGTGTAGGGCGATGTGCCTGCGCGTCGTTATGCGGCGATGCCCTAGCCGTACCCAGTCTTTTCTGTTGTCGGTTCTAAATGGAGTGACTGCCGTCTGACCTCCAAAACCCCTTGTGGGGAAAAACCTAATAAAACGAAAAGGGGAGGGAAAATAGAAGGAAGGATATGTTAAAGAAAATGGGAGCTAAGGAAAAGACGAGAAGGGGGGAGGACACCATTCTTACGGACTGGATGAGGATATAAGAGTGGCGGACAAACAAATATCGGACAGATATTAGTCAGGACATCCTAGGACCGAGGTACACATATGTGTAACAGGAAAATATAATTCTATCACTAGTACAAAAAACATAAAAATTAACATATTATTAACATACCGGCCGCCTTGCGGGGAGTGCGTTCGGTCCAACGACTTATATTGATCTAACAAGTCAATCAACATCACAAATCACCATTCTAATACAATCTTAATATAAACAAGTGTAACAAGTACCTTCAGAAAGATCACACACTAAAGTCCTGGAGAGTTCAATAAGACTGTTGCAGCCGCTGTCTGGTAGGACATGGTATGTGTATGAGGTATTCATGGTGTAGGGGCGGGAATACACACATTTGTTCTGGCACCCTAACATATGATCTCACATATGTAATGTCACAACAATTGCCTGCCTCCTTTCCACTTAACATGAGAAGAACTTTCTAATAATTAATGCTATTGGATTAATATAAATATTTTCAAATCATTTTTATTTTATTTATCTTAAAAGAAAAAGCTAATACTTTTTATTCCATTTCACAGATTTAAAAGAAGATGATAAATTAGATAAGGTAGATGGTGAAGCAGAATTACTGGCCAGATTCCCCGTAACATACAAGTTACCTACTCGAAAGACTTTATACACTACATCATGTAAAGGATTTGCTATACAGTTGGATTTATTAAAAGGTAATTAATGAAAAGAAATGCAATATGAGACATAACTAAATAACTTTAACTCTTAGCACATGCAAAGCGAGCGGAACACTAGTTTTCTATAAAATGAGTGGAAAATAAATTCAAAGTAAAACCCATTGTTGGCAAGGCCCTGTAATGTGGAAGATACTAAATAAGCAATATTTTTATATTTTGAATTTAAATCTATAAATAATTTTATTTATTTTCACAGGCAAACGGGTTTTCCCAAGAATGGTAGCGAAACTTCTGGAAGACGAAATTGAAGATGAATCTAGGAAGAAGGTTTATGTAACCGAAAAAATGGCTCAGATACAAAATACTACTATGCTAATAGAATATTCTAATATAACGGTGTTTAAAAGTAAAAATCGTGTTGGGTTTCCATGTTTTTATTGTAGAAGTTCCTATGAAAACTTCGATTTATTGAGAGATCATCAAATAAATGCCCACAAAAAGTCAGAAACTAGGAAAATTGTTGCCAGATACGGAACGGAATGTCTGGTCGTATACGCCGATATAACAGATTTGAAATGTCTCATCTGTCACATGGATTTACCTAATTTGAATGAATTAAAAACACATTTAATCAAAATACACAAAAAGAAAATTCATCCTGAATTCTCAGATCGAGTTATACCGTTTAAACTATGTAATAATAAACATCCCTATGAATGTTTGTCCTGTGGCTGTAACTTTGAAACATTTGGTTCGATAGAAAGACATATGAATGTTCATTATAGGAATTACGTATGCAATCAATGCGGTACAGGATTCGTGACTAAATACAGATTAAAAGTTCACATAAAAAGTATGCACGTAGGTGGTAATTTTCCTTGTGAAGTATGCAAGAAAGTTTTCACAACTCATCAAAAACACAAAAATCATGTCGATACAGTTCATAAAATGCTCAAGCGTTTTAAATGTCCCAAATGCCCCGAACGGTTTTCCGAATATTTTAGACGTCAAAAGCATTTAGTTGAAACTCACGGTTCTGCTCCTTTGCGATATAAATGTAATGTATGTGACAAGGCGTTCGATAGACGTTATACATTATCAAGGCATATGAAACGCGATCATCTTGAAGAAAGAGATTTTCAATGCCAATTATGTGCTTATAAGTGTTTCACGAATAACGAACTGAGAGTGCATATGATAAAACACAACGGGGAACGGATTCACGAGTGTTCTGTATGCAAAAAGTCGTATGCAAGAAAAAAAACGCTAAGAGAGCATATGAGGATTCATAATAATGATCGTCGGTTTGCATGTGCTGTCTGTGGTCAAGCGTTTGTACAGAAGTGTAGCTTGAAAGGTCATATTAAAACTCATCATTTAGATTATCATTTGCCGTGACTTCGTTGTTAATAAAAATGTTATTTAATCTAATTTTATTTTTTTATATAATAAACTTACTTATATTATTTGTATTAAAATATTTTTCGAAATAAAGATATCTTTAGCTCATGAACTAACGAGATCTCTATAATAATCAACAAAATATCAGTTCATAATCATTAATATAAAAATGTTCTGTTCTGTCCTTTTTATTATGACATTCCGGCGTGCCAGTAGAGCACAAAATCACTTCGCCAGTGTCACCTTAAATGGAGAACCCACGAAGGAGGTTGTACGGTAAAAAAGAGATAATAACAAAAATGTTGGTGACCCTGGTCCAACCAACTGGTACTTGGCAGCTGACAAATGCAAAATCATACAAAAAAAAATATTGCTGAGTTAAGAAGCATAATATTAAAAAGTATATATTTAATTTAAAAAGATAAAGTATGGTAATTGTTCCATTATATAATATACAATACAAATAGCAAAATTCTAGTCATCCTAAATATTTTGATTGAATATTCGGAATTATACATTACCTATATTCATTATGGTAACTGTATTAAAAGAAATTTTCTTTTACTGCTCTCTACGATCTTACGATTCTTTATCTATATGATAAATAGTGAAGCTATAAAATATAAAGTATATTTAATTTTGATTAAATATTAATTAATTAACAAACTATATAGCAAAAAATCTATTTTACATAACATATACAATTCGTAGGAACATCCCTATTTCATAGACATAAATTAAAAAAAATAGTATCTAAATGTCTGAACGAGGCCATATGTACATTGTGTTTGTGATGTTTCGTACAAATACTTGTTTATTATTAACATAAATCATCATGAAAAAATAATTTATTGAATAATATGTCTGCAACGTTAACTTTAGAGAAAGATTTATGTCGATGTTGTCATTCCCAAGGCGACTTCGATAATTTGGCGGTACCGCAAAGTTATTTGGACGAAGTAGAAATATATTCTGATATGATAAAAGATGGTTTTAATATTGAAGTAAGTAAAAAAAGTTATATACTTATTAAGTACGTGCTTTAGCTATGTCCAAGCAACTTTAAAACTATTAGTATTTTTATATAAATTTTAAATGTATTTGAATAAAGAACAATACTGCAATAATATTATACAGTAATTGTTGTGTAGTAGCGCTATAATATTTTTAACATCTTTTGGACATCAATATTTTTGATATAACTTTTATTTTATCAGATTATCATTTTGTAAAATATTGTCCAATGTCATTTTTCTGTTACAATTAGTGTTATTTCATAAGCAATGCTTAAATGATAGTTGGATTTAGTTATTTTGAATAATTGACGCCAATGAAGTGGGACATCATCTGACTTTGACTTGACATTCTAAAGAGAGAGAGAAAATTGGGCTATTAATTCTGCCACTCATCATTCAATTTTTCAAATTCAAAGTGTATAAAATTTTAGATTATTATATATCAAAGTATCTATATTCATGTTCATTAATTATTTAAAAATAAGTTACTCAAAAACACAAAGGATTTCTATAATTTTTTTATTAATTCTATTTTGTTTATAGATCAATCCAGTCCCAGGGCAATTATGTGAGCGGACATATAAAATATGTAAGGCATGTATTAAGAAACTCAGAAGTGCCAGTAATTTTAGGAAACAAGTAAAAAATTGTGAGGAGAGGTTTCTCGAAATGTATTATAAGAATAAGATAAAAGGTTAATTTACTAGCAATATGTTATCAATTTTTTTTTCTAGTTTCATGCTGCATCATTTGCCGAGTTCTGGAGGCATCATGTGTTGAATGTTGGAACTCAATGCCACAAGCAACACAATACGGGACTCATTACCAGAGCAAGGAAATTAAAATATTAATATCAAATATTTCACACCCTCGAGTAGGAATGAAAACCACAACTGTTGTATTTACAGTTGCATACATGTGTTTTTATTTAATATATTTTAATTCAAAGCTGATTGGGTGAAGATGTGATGTTTCATGTAATCACTTGATGAATGTTTTTAAACAACCAAAGCCACTGTGGCTCAGTGTGTGATGAATTATATTTTCTTGACAGTATTAAACTCCACATCAATGGTAGTTGTCAAAGAGGAATCACAAGAGTTAGTTGTTGATGAAACAGGTATGTCTTTATTAAAAGAATTATAGTTTTAGTATTGTACAAAAATATGGCTACTCTCTAAATATTCAATGTTAAGATTTAATAAGTTAATAAACTTTATGTGAAATTTTGCAAAGTTTTTAATTGGTATTCTAATATTTGATTTTATTTAATAACTTTATAGTTCTATTTAATAATAACTACTATATTTTTAGTATAAGCATAAGAAAGGATAGGACCACCTAATTTTAGTTAAATTTATTAAAAATATAAAGAATAATATATAATATTTTTAAATAATGTAGTATGGAGGTCGTCGTGGCGCAGCAGCACAGGAGTGTGACTGTAACGCCACGATCGTGGTTTCGATCTCCACTCGAGGAAATGAAATATTTTTTACATTTATATTTCAATTTCTTCGCTTTGGTGTCGAGGCAAAGCGCGACGTTAAGTTCTGCCATTCAAAACGCAATGCCCCCTAAATTCGGCAGAAAGTGGGGAACGGAGTATCTTAACACTAGGTTCCCTCTGCCTACCCTGCCGTGCGCGGGATACAGCGTCAAGCAGATTTAATAATATAAAAATATTAGCATTATTATTTATTATTTTAGCATTTAAGGAAGAATCATTTCAACAAAATTATGATGAAGGAGCAGATGATTACAATTTTAACAGTGATGAAAAAGGTAATTGTATTAATGGTTAAGTTCATAAAAAATCTAGAATTTTTTATATAGAATTATTTTTTAAATAGTAATTTTATCACAAATTTGTTTATTTTACAACTACATAATTTTATTATGAAAAAAATCTGATAAAAGTGATTCTCCAAAGTTTAATTTTACTGACAGGGAAGCAAGCAGGCAGCTAAATATATTAAGTAAGCTGAAAGTTAAACTTGAAAGATATATATTTTTGTTGATTACTTTAAATTTCAATACATACAGTTTAATATATTTTTAGATAATTTAAATTCGAGTGAGGATGAATTATCTATATTGAAAAAGGGAACTATTGATAAAAGTACAAAAACTGATAAGAAATTAAAAAAGCCTGGACGACCAAGTCGGACTGAAGAAGTCAAAGAATGTAAAAAAGAAAGACCTAGACGTAAGTGTATCTTTTTTTTGTATTATTACAAGTCCTTATATATATATATAGATTATTATTACTTTATATTGTGGCTTAATAAATAGTTATATCCGTTTTACATATATTGTATAAAAATATTGTATCGTATATTAACTAGTAAAAAAAACATTTAAATTACAAACTATTAGAGTATTTTTTAATTTCTTTACGGCAAAATATATAATAAAATATTTTTTATTGTAAGTTCCCTTGATTTATGAGGGCCTGGTCTTAATGCCGTTAATTTACAACAAATAAATAAAACAAGTAACGCGGTTATTATAAGTTTAAAAATATTTCGTGATGGCAAAAAAATGTTTTATTATTTTACAAGTGTGATATTCAATCAACATCCAAATTTGGGGATTCATCATATTATGATACAGAAGAAATCCGGAGTGTATTATGAAATTTAATAGAGATTTAAAAGAAATTACAAAAAAAATCTACATGGGAATTAAATAACACAGAATTGGGAAAAATAAAAGTTGTTCTTTTGTCACCAGGAATGAAATTTCGTCTCCAACCCGAAGATTATAGGAAAGACGGCGAGAGAGTAGTGTGTGGTCACTGCGAGAGGGTATACGACAAGATATGCTCACTAAGATTCCATATAAAGACGAAACACTATAAAATACCGCAGTACAAGTGTCCATTTTGCTCCAAAGAGTTTATGACACTAGCACCATTCACGATACACAAGCTAGAAGAGCATAATGTCGACGAAAGATTCAATTGTAACGCGTGTAAAGGAACTTTTAATACTAAAGTGCAACTGAGAAAACATATTAACAACTTTCATATGCTGGGAGAGAAATATAAATGTGATTTGTGCGATTACGAGTCGTTCAGCTTCGAAGGAATGTACAAACATAAGTTTAAACATAAAACGTCTAAAGATTATCATTGCAAGTTCTGTCCGAAGTCGTTTTTGAGGAAAACAACGTTGGATTTACATGAAAGGATTCATACTGGTGACAGAAGGAAGATTTGTAAAGTGTGCAATCAGGCCTTTGTTCAGAAATCTAGTTTGAACTATCATATGGCTAAATATCATCCTGGTGTTAATTATTGAGTGTTTTTTTAAAGACTATGTATATTTTTAGAAATCCATACTTCAAAACATAAGCGCTTATCATTTTAGAATCACTTTATTGCGTTTACACCTGCAAACTTAAGTTTGTAAACTTTTATAAGTTTAACAAATTTAATTGTTACGACTTAAAATCTTGAAATTTGTACGGAACTGAACCGAAATTTAAAAATAAGGTTGTTTTTGGTGCGCTAAGTTAAACAATATATAATGTATATCTTTATATCAATATCAGTAAAAATATTTAAAGCGCCTTGATTAATTCTGTAATTATCTAAATTTCAAAAGTTACAAAAATATTGTTTATATGCATCGAAAAATCTATTTTATTATTTAATGTAAATATTATTTTATATAAATAATAATTTTTTAATCTTAAATTATTAATTGTGATATACAAACATCACAATATGTTTATTATTTTACAATCATAAATGTATAACATTAATTTAATATTTTAAATGTCTTTAGTAATAAATAATAAAAATAATGTTTTTTTTCATATAACAGACGCACATATTTTGGTTGTTTTTGTACAGATAGGTTTAAAAAGAAGACATAATATCACAAAAGCTTTAAACTGATTTAGAAATATTAAAAATATATTTATAAATATTCAATACAATTTATTATGTTTTGTATTAATAAATATTATAACGGCTGGATATATTTTTTTATTATAATATACTGATTAATAGTTGTATTACCCGATAATGATGTTGATGCATGAAAATATATTTTTTATGACATCACATTGCTAATGAGAGATTGCACCGTTGCGCACTGGTACAAGCGTACGACTTAACGAGACGGTTGTCGACGGTTGACCATTCCCACATGGGGAATGAAATATTTCATGTTTTCATTTCTCATCACTCATTCATTTTTATTAGAGTATTTAAATAAAAGCTTTTTCAAAAAAAGATAGTTTGCTTTTAATTTATTTAGAGACATGTGCAATTAATTCTTAATCTATTCACTTGAATATAAAAATACACTATTAGACATAAAAAAGCCTAGACCTAATTATAATTTTTTTATCGATGTAAAAAAATTTCAGGTAGGAAATTCGAAGAGCACTACGCATCAAAAGATTTGGACGGCGCGTTGCACTTTACATGTAATGTATGCTCCAACTCTTATAAAACGGTCGCGTGTTTCAAGCAACATTACAGGCACGTGCATTTGAAGCAGCGACCCCGGCTGATAGGATGCTACTACTGCACCGAGAAGGTCACGGCTCATATGAGGGCTAGCCATTTGGAGAAGGTTGCCCATTTAATAAACGGATTTGACTGATAGCTATAATGACTTTTAACATATTTTCTTTATTACTTTAATCTACATTATCGTAGTTTCTATTATTTATTGCTTCGAATGTTGGTACTTCATATGTATATATATATATACTTTAAGTATTGGTTCATATATATAGCTAGGATGTAATGTGCTATCATCATTTTGAAACTGTCAAATGAGCTGATGCCAGTTAATAATTTTATTTACTCTTTCAGAAATAGCGTTAATTGTTAAACAATTGATTTGGATAACGATTGCACATTAGCCCTGGCTAACTTTGTTAAAAAATATTTTCAAGAAACAGAAACGACTCTTCTACAGATTTATTATAAGTATAGATTTTAATCATTCTTCTCTTGCTTTTTCACACGTTTGATGACATGACATTCGTAATGATTGTCACAAACTTTGTACACCCAACACCGGTAGGTGCTTGTAATTATTTACTTAAGAGGTGACCATGCCAAGAGTCTGGCAATGGACGTCATTTCTTATATTATTGTCAAGAAAATATAAAAAATTATAATTTAACGAAAGTAGGTACATTCTTTTGCATATTACTTACCTAATAACGGCCGAAGTAACCACCATCTAATATCCATATTCCCTAATAGTACTTACCGGTGTTGGGTGCATGCGCACAGAAACTTTCAGGGTTCTACTGTTGGCTCAATCTCTATACGGTAATACAGTTCGAGATGTTGATTGATCGATAAATCAAGTATATATATTTTCAAAAATACGTTTATACGCTATATAAATATCTCATCAATATTTTTCGCATAAGTGTATTGTTTTATCTGTTTAACTTTTATGACGGTGACGCCTAGAATCAATAAGAACTAAGTAAACACTTAATTTCTTTTTTTAGGTGCACGGCGTCCCAGCACCATCTTGTGGTGCTTGCGGCAAGAAGTTCTCCTACCCCTTCCAAGTGTTACGCCACCAGAAAACCTTCCACATGGGTGAAAAAAAGTTTACTTGTAAAATTTGCGATAAAACGTTCGCGACTCGCGGTAACTTGGCGCAGCACGTGGTCAAGCATTCCTCCGAAAGACCTTTTAAATGTGATGTCTGCGAAGAAACTTTCAAATGGAAGAAACATGTGCGGCGACATGTTTTGACTCATATGAATAAGAAGACTTAGTCAGTCAGTTATATATATAGAAAGGTCTTCGAATGGCGACCCCGTCTCGGCAAAAGGGGCACAGGCCTCCCTCCAACCAGGACCGACGACCTTAAGAAGACAGCGGGAATACGCTGGATTCAAAGAGCGCAGGACCAGACGCAGTGGCGAGAATTAGGGGAGGTCTATGTCCAGCAGTGGACATTGAAAGGCTGATGGATATATATATACACACACACACATATATATATATATATATATATATATATATGTGTGTATATATATATATATATATATATATATATATATACATATATATATATATACATATATATATATACACATACTCGATTCATTATGGCAAGACAACAAGCAAATATGTCAAAAAATGTTCTTTCTTAGATGACAAAAAATATTGGATATAGATTTATGGAAGTAATATACTAAAAGAATGAAAGATATAGCACAGTAAATAATATTATCTTATTATAGAAATAGCATATTAACAAAATTCATAATTTTTTTTACACGACAATATCGAATTATTTTCGTTAATAAATTCTGAAATACATACGTAAAAGTTAATGAATCGAGTATGGTTATATGTATTATAAGTCATGTGTCTGTAAATAGATCTTGTAGACTATAAAAATAAGTAGCTGAAATAAAATACAATTTAAATAATTTACTAAATTAGTCCCGGATACGGTGAATCTATGAAATGGTAAGTAAAGTACGGTCGAAGTATAATAGTAAAATAAATAAATAATATTATCAATAATTTTTATTGTTTTTTTTATAATTCCCTAAAATAAGTCAAAATAAGAAAAATGCGGTAAGAACGTAAGTATTACGTGCGGGAAGTATTAAGATATTCCATACAACGTATAAGGTGGAGGAACCCATCAATGCACTCTGCCAGTACATGTGTAAAAATTTAAATATTCCCCGTTTGTAATTGAAACAACAATAAACATAAACTTAAGTGTAACAAAAACTAAATTTATTTTATAATCTTTAACTAATTAATTAACACACACTAGAATCTAAATGCTAGCGAGACATAATGCTCATGAGATCCTCCTTATGAATTTATATGTCAATAGTAAATTTTAATTTGTCACTTAATTTATTATAGACATTGGCTGACATCAATAATAGGTACTATAAATGATTTTTTTAACTCTATATATTTATATCGTGAAGTTATCAATAAATACGCTATCTTAATCTACATTTTCCTTCATTTTATACAAATATTAATTCTGCTAATCAAGCGTGTACTTTTCGGACATGTTCCTTTAAGGTCTTCAATCGTCCGTATGTCTTGAAACATGATTCACATTTAAATTCCCTAGAACCAGTATGTTTCACCATGTGGCTCTCTAACTCCTTCTTAGCATAAAACTCCATCTCACAATGCTGACACTTGTGTGGTCTTTGCAAGAGATGCACTCTTGCTATATGCAGCCTCCAAGAATGTTTGCTTTCGAAACTCTTGTCACACGCTTGGCACTTGATTCCTGGACTCTTAACTCCATGGACTTTAACCAAATGCTCTTGTTTCTTCCAAACTTCTTTAAATCTTTCCATGCAATAACCACATTTATGAGGTAATTTTATGCCGGCGTGTCTTGATCGATCATGCAATCGCTTTTTTCGCTCCGTATCGAAGGTTTTAGAACATATTTCGCAGGTAAACGTTCCTATTTTGTGGGCATCTCCGTGTCTTAGAAGGATGTTCTTATTAACGAAACCTGCACCGCAGACTAGACATGAATAGTTACTATAATGAACATTCATGTGTTCTTGGAGAGCTTTGAAAGAATTAAATACGTTCGAACATATAATACAGTTGAGTGGTCCATTGCCAAATTTAAAGGGCAGTATATGATCCTTAATGTCCGTATAAAGTTTCTTATCGTGATTTATTTGCAGATGGTTAACTACTTTGTTTACACTTTCCATGGTTTCTCCACAAATTTGGCATTTAACGTCTGTGATATCTAATTTAACGAAATAGCCGTGCATGTCTTTGCCTTTCATAAAGGTAGATTTTTCTTCAGCGTTGTGAGATTCTTGGGTGTGTGCTTTTAAATCTTTTGGATCAGGAAACTGCTCAGAGCAAAAACAACACGCATAACCGATGCCTCCCTTACAACGAATGGGCGTAGCATTCGTATTCAATAAAATTTCTTTTATATTATTTTGATGTTTTTCCACCTCTGACACAATCACCATATTTAGTTTCTGTTCGACAGTTATTCGTATGGTTTTGCCTTTTCGGTCTTTTCTTCCCACATTTGTTGTAATTGTTAGTTTCTGGTCACCTATAACAAATAATTAATGTTATCCACCGTAGTTGTGCGTACACACATTTACGACACAAATATTCAGTTCTAAGTAAACGTAAATATTTTATGTTTTGGTTTATATATGTATGTTTTATTGAGTATTATAATATTTCTAGATTATGCTTCTGTTATTTTTTTGCATTTTGTTTTTCTATATCTTATAATAATGATTATTAACAAATATTAATAAGACGAAGTAGTAAAATATTAATAAGAGGAATCGAGGCCGTCGTGGCGCAGCGGCGCGGGGTGTGACTGAAACGCGACGGTTGTGGGTTCGATCCCCAATTGAGGAAGTGAAATATTAATTTAATTTTTCCATTTTTCCAGTTAATATTTCCATTTCTTCGCTCTGGTGTCGAGGCAGGGCGCGGCGTTGAGTTCCGTCACTCAACACGCAATGCCTCTAGAATTCGGCAGAAAGTGGGGAACAGAGTGTCTTAACACTAGGTTCCCTCTGCCTACCCTGCTGTGCGCGGGATACAGCGTGGAGGTGAAAAAAAGTAGTAAATTATCAAGTACATTAAAAATACAAATAATGTTAGACTTGAGAAGTCTAAACGTCACGAAAACTAATGTTACTTTCATTGCTTATATGAAACGAAACAAAAAATGGCAATAAAACAATCAATTTTGTACCGCTTTTATTTTTCATAAGCAAAGAACTAATCTAAACCATCTCTTCGCCATGTTTGGATCTCATGTGACTCTTCCAACTGCACTTTTGTACGAAAGCCTGACCACATCTGCTACAGGCAAACCTGCGGTCGTCTGCATGTATACGCATATGTTCCCTTAACGTAGTCTTTCTGCCATAGCATTTGAAGCAAATATCACATCTGAACTCGCGCAGTCCTGTATGCTTCGCCATATGACGCTTTAGTCCGCTAGCGCTGAAGAATCGCATATCACATTCTTCACATTGGTGCTTTTTTTCCATAAGATGGTCTTTTTTAGTGTGCCGCGCCAGAGCTCTCTGGTTGATAAACGTGCGATCGCAAGCTTGGCATTTTATGACTACTGGTGGTGCTCCATGCACTTTGACCATATGATCGACCTTCCTCCAGTAATCCATGAAACGTTCATCACATATCATACATTTGTTGCGTTTGTTGAACCCTAAATGAATCCGTCTCTGATGTTCCTTTAACCTCTCGTTATTGCCAAACACTTTATCGCACTCTTGACATTTGTATACACCATTGTCATGCCTCCTGATGTGAGTGGCTAGAAGGCGCTCAGTAACAAAGCCTCGGCTACACAGTGGGCATAAATGGTATCCAAAATGAGTGTTCATATGTTCCTGTAAAAGTTTGAAGTTTAGATATTCCGTGGAACAAATTGCGCATCTTAGTTCCGGCGTGTCGAATTTAAATGGTACTATAGTGTTGTTTATGTCTGTGTGTATTTCTTTTTTATGCTCATCCTTCAAGTGATGCATCAAGTCCTCCAATTTGGCTATACCAGTGCTGCAAAGGGAACAACTTAAGTAGGTAATGTCTAATTTAACGACATGTTCAAACAATCTGGACGTCATGTACTGAATTAATCTATCGTTGTTATGTTCTACTAAAAAATGTTTCTTAAGGTCGGTCGGATTCTGAAACTGTTCGAGACAAAACGCACAGCCGTATCCAAGACTATCCTTCGATCTGATAGGATTGGCATTGGAACAAAGCAAAATGGTCATAAGATTTTGTTGGTTTTTCCTGGCATCCGATAGTTTAGGCTGCCTGGTGCCCCGAATGATCTTCAGCTCGACTCGAGGTGTTGATAAACGCCTTTCGATTTTAATGGTTCGTATACCTATAAACAAAAATGTTTGTTAGACTCTCTCTTTTATTTATTATATTACCCTAGCAAAAACGAGTTTTGTCAAATTTGCACTAGTATCGAAATATGGTACTTATTTAAGAATTTTCCAAGGTTTTATTGCCTATTTATGTAAACACGTTCGTACATAAATATGCTTTTTTCATAAATTTAGCCTTGCAACTTACGCAAGTCGAAAACACAATTTATATGTAAAAAAATAACATTTATTATTTATACATTTTAGTCTCATATAAGCATAGTACATAAAATTGTTATCGCACAGATTTTGCTATGTCTCCATGTTTGGAACTTATGTGACACTTCAATGCAAAATGTTTGTCAAACGACTGATCGCAGTAAGCACATTTATAGAAACAATCTTCTGGGTGTTGCCTCTTCACGTGTTCTTTTAATGTCTTTAATCTGCCGTACGATTTCTTGCAAACTTCACATTTGAACTCTCTCGTTCCCGTGTGTTTGACCATGTGGTCTGTTAGCTCCCGCTTAGAAAAGAAGGCCATGTCGCATGTCGTGCAGTCATGTTTCTTCTGCAGCAAGTGATACTTTTTCATGTGCAGTAACCAAGTCTGCTGCAATGTAAACGTCTTGTCGCAAGCTTGGCATTTAATTGTTGGTCCAACGACACCATGTACTTTCGCTAGGTGTTCATTTTTGTGACAATTCTCCCTGAACCTCTCACTGCAGTATCCACATTTGTGGGGCATGTTTAAGCCATTATGGATTTTTCTTTCATGCAATTTCTTCTTTCTAACAGTGTCAAAAACTAGATTGCATTGTTCACAAGCAAAGGTACCAGTTTTATGGCCCTCATTGTGACATAATAGAAGATGACGGTTAACAAATCCAGCGTCGCAGATTTTGCAAATATAATTTCGGTAATGTGTATGCATGTGTTCTTGGAGAGCTTTAAATTTGTTGAAAATATTCTGACACATGAAGCACCTTAAATATTCATTGTCAAATTTGAAAGGCAAAATATGGTTAGGTATCTCTGTGCTGATATTCTTACTATGAGCGTCTTTTAAGTGCTCCAAAATTTTCTCTAGAGTCTCCAGCCTTGATCGACATAGATTACATTCTAATCCTGTAATATCTAATTTAACTAAGTATCCGTACATATCCCGCCCTTTCATAAATATTGCTTTCGTCTTATCGTCATGATCTTTAATCGTATGTTTCTTTAAGTCTGCAGGATCAGGAAACTGACTGGAACAAAAACAACACGCATAACCAATGCCACCTCGACACCTAATCGGCGTAGCGTTCGACGAAAGAATAACTTCCCTTATATTGTTTCTATGTTTTTCCAAATGTTCTCCTTGCCTAGCTTTAGGAACTACGTCTTCTTTATTTATAGCAACAATTTCATCCTCTTGTGAAGTGTCCAATGATGCTTTGGATGTTTTGTGAGATTTACCTACAAAGAAAATCTATATTATTTTCACTGAATTTACACGCAAATAAGAACTCCATTACAAGTTACTTGACTTATTATCATGCATAAATTAAAAGATAATTGATACACTGGTTTTGATTTATTATTAGTGCAGAAATTCTTAATTTTTTACAATATAACAATATGTTGAATAAAAAATAAATTTCATATCTTCTCCCAATATTTGAAAAAAAAACAATAAATTCTAAACAGAGCAAGATTAAATTTGTATGTGTACCTAACTTCCTACACGCCAACTAAATTCTTGTGCAAAAATGTACAGAGTTCGCATCCGAATCGTCTATCATCTTTGGTATAGATGATAGACGATTCTATGTCGTCGATGTCGAGTCGATGGACTCATGCAATGTCCACGTTATTCCATAGATCTTGAAACAAGTTTGACATTTATACTGCCTTATATCAATTAGTAATTCCGCTTTTTCTATATAAATTTGGTAGCTATATTAAATGATGCCGCTTCATATAGATCATTTATTCATTTTACTAGCGGCCCCCCCGCGGCTTCGTCCGCTTGAACTACAAGATTATTTATTTAATAAACAGAATTGACAGAAACATTATATTTTTGCTTTCTATTATTCTTTTTAAATGTCCCTTTATCCATTTCAGTCATAAATACTAAATGTACAAACAAAATATTTTTATTTATTTATTTTATTTTAATACTTTATTACACCATAATTGATATTAATTAACTAAAACACAAAACGAAAAAACAAACATAAATTAACTTAAACAAAAAAACAGAAAAAAAAAATCAAATGAAAAATAGTGTAAAATCGGCCTTACCACCACAGGTGATCTCTACTAGGCAACCTTTAACTTGAAAAAAAGAACTACTACTATTGGTGTAAAGAAAAACAGCCGAATTAATAACCTCCTTTTCTTACAGAAGTCGGTTAAAAAAGTTAACCTTACTTATACTACATGCTATAATTTACATTTATTTTCCTGTTTCATTATATATTTTGTTTGAAAAAAAACCCTTTTTCATTTTTAGCAAAATCTCTTTCAAAAAAAATTACTCTATAAAATAGAGTAGTTATAAATGTGAATGTTGATTCAATTTATCACCAATTGTGACATAGTTTACAAAAACTATTAAAACACAAACTTCTTTTTACTTTCTTCGATTCGAAGATGCTTTTATCTATGAAGTAAAAACTAGTTTGATATTCAGAATATTTAATTTATCATCTGAGAGAATCTTTAGGTAAGAATTTAAAGATATAATAAAATCAATATAAATATTTTTATTTTCTCACAACTTACAATGAATAATGATGATGCTGATATCTGTCAAAGGAAAAGGTTTAAATGAATTTGGTAGTCTTCTCTTGACCTAGTGTTTTAGGACATATCATGTACTTCTTGGTATTTGACATCTAAAGTTGAAATTTATCGAATAAATAACAAGATAACATTTTCGCGATGTATTGGTTGGTATACATTTTAAATGAAACTCTAATTCTTGCGAATTTTAATACTCTTCCGAATTGTATAGCATATATTCCGATAAGTAATGCGTGTTGAGTGGCGGAACTCAACGCCACGCTTTCGTCGACAACAGGGCGTAGAAATGGATAAATACATTTAAATAAATATTTCATTTCCTCGAGTTGGGGATTGATCCCACAACCAGTTGCGTTTAGCCGCACTTTGTGCCCCTGCGCTATACGATTGGCCTCAATATTATATCATACTATCGTCAAATATTTTTTGGATACCTCGCATACAGCCCTGGATTCTTCTTGCAGCTAATTGTATCTTGCTTGTCAAACCCACCTCGGGTTTGAAACTTAAACGTTTTTATAAGTATCAAATAAATGTCATCTATTTTTGTGTGAGAAATAGTTCTCTAGCCTCTGGTTTACAGAAAACTGATACATTCAGTATTAACTGTACAGACATGAACATCAGAAGAATTAAAAATGAATATCTATGAATCATTAAACCTGCTCGTCGTGTTTCGATTGCATATGTCGTCGCCAACTGCACTTTTGTACAAAAGCCGTCCCACAGTGTTCGCATTTGTAGCGTTTGTCGTTGTTATGTATTCGCATGTGTTCTCGTAATGTGTGCTTTCGCCCATATTTCTTGAAGCATACGTTGCATTGAAACGAACGGATTTTCGTATGTGTCACCATATGTTCTGATAAATTTCTCTTAGCAAAGAATTTCATTTCACACAATGCACAGCTGTATTGATTCTCCATCAAATGGTGTCTTTTGATATGTTTTCTTAAAGAGTCTTTATTACAAAAGCTCTTTTCACAAGCTTGGCATTTGGCCGTTTCAGATCCAACGCCGTGAACAATTCTCAAATGTTCAGCTTTAGTTCGGTATCCAGCAAACTTCTCATTGCAATATCCGCATCTATTTAGTTTGTACTCGTGGACATGAACGGTCCTAAAGTGCTGATTTCTTTTTTGAACATTATCGAAGACCTTGTCGCATCGGTCGCATTTGTATTCTCCCACCACGTGACACTTCTGGTGATTTATGTACGATCTACGATTAAAAAATCCGACACCACACAGTTCACATATAAAATTTCTACAGTGTTTATGCATGTGCTCCAGAAGCATTTTGAATTTAGTATATACGTTTGAACATATAAAACATTTCAGTTCCTCACTACCAAATTTAAATGGTACCATATGGTTTTTTATATCTGTATATATTTTCCTATCATGCACAGTTTTTAGGTGATCGATCAACTTGTCCAAATCCTCTATATCTTCCGCGCAAATGTTGCAATGCAATCCAGTGATGTCGACTTTGACGTAAAATTTCTGTAAATCTCTCTTTTGAAAGAAAGTCGGTTTAATTCCATTCCTGTGCAGTTGTATTGTGTGTTTTTTCAAATCGGCTGGATCTGGGAACTGTTCAGTGCAATAGCAGCACAAGTAGCCCAGATCACATTTGCCGTGTATAGGAGTTGTGTTGGAACACTGGAGTATCTCTTTTATGTTGTGATGATGTTTGGATAATTCTTTAATTGGTTTTAATTTAATTTTTTTAGATCCTATCGTTACTTTAGCTTTCTTTTTCATAGTGCGTTCACTGTCCACTGTTATTTTTCTTTTTCTACTTAATTTGCGAACATTCTTAAATTCTTCAAAATATACAGTTTCGGTGGGATCACCTAAAAAGAGAAAGTAATGTTACTGAACTTTTACAACGTACGTGGGAGTATACAGTAAATAGTTTAAACTTATTTATGTTACAAGACAAGAAACCTAATTGTTTTATTTATTGTTGAAAATAATATATTCGCAACAGTAACATTTAATTTGAAAAATAAAACGAATATGTAAACATTATAAATAAATATATTTTTAGCGTTATTTGATTACATGAAGATTTATCCTACACGGTCAGCATTCGTGTCAGATTCCTTTATAATTAAAAATGTGTCAGGAGTTACTTTGCAAGTTTTACGTCCTTCAGAATTCTAAGAATGTGTTCGCAAGTGTTTTTTTAAAGAAAACTTGCGTGCAAAAGACTTGGTGCATATACTGCAATGATAGTCCTTCTCTCCAGTGTGCGTCCGCATATGTTTTTTTAAATTTTCACCACAAAAGAATTTCATATCACAAAGTTGACATTGATGATTTCTTTCCATGAGATGATCTTTTCTAACATGACGCTTAAACCGATTTTGGTTGATAAAAGTTTTATCGCACAGCTCACATTTTAAGATAACTAAATCAACACCATGAAACTTCGTCAAGTGGTCGTTTTTCTTGTGATAATCATCGAAATGTTCGTTACAATATCCGCACTTTCTTGTCATGTACATTTTTTTATGTACTATGTTTATATGGGACTGTTTCTTCACTAGAGTGTTAAACGTTTTTGTGCAGAAATCGCAAGTGAAATCGCCTATTTTATGAATTCTCAGATGACTGCGCAGAATGTCACGGTTGACGAAGCCAGCGCCGCATACGTCACACACGTAATTTCTATAATGTGTGTTCATGTGTTCAGTTAAATTTCTGAATTTCATAAATTTTGCTAAACATATGGCACATTTCAAATCGTCATTTTCAAATTTAAATGGAACCATATGATTTTTGATGTCCACGTAAATTACACGTTGGTGCTCTTTCACAAGATGATTCATCAGTTCCTCTATCGTTGATATATCTAATTGACATATGCAACATTGCAAAGCCGTCACGTCTAATTTAAGTGTATAAATACGCATATCTTTGGCCACTTGTGTAATGCTGTCGTTGTCATGTTTTGCTATCGTATGGAGTTTGAGATCAGCAGCGTCCGGGTACTGTTCTGAACAAAAGTAACATCCGTAACCTATATCGCCTTTAAAACGAATAGGCGTTGCGTTTGAATATGTTATTACTTCTACAAAATTTTTTCGGTGCTTTTCTACTTCTTGCATGCCTTTTTCGTCGACTTTCTTTTTAGGAGTGCGACTCTTTTTTAGCGTGTTACTATTGGTTTCCTTGACTTTTTTTGCTATCTCTTCAGATTCGTTGATTATGCCCTTTTGACCTACAAAGAAAAGTTTTCATTGTAGAACAATTTTTATATTAAAAACCTTTTAATTGACTTCATTAAATTTGAAATTAAAAATATTGATTTTAACAACGACAGATAGAATTTTTTTTGTGAGATAATGTACTTCAGTATAAAAAGAAATACAATCAATTTATGAATTATTTTACATTCTCCAAACACAAGACACAAAACACAGCGTTTTCTAAAAAATATTTCTCATAGCATAATTATCGAGTAAACATTTTATAAACTTTTTTAGCATTGGGCCAAGTAGTTTATTGGTACGTACATCAAAATTCTTTTCCCAGTTTTCCAAGTGCATCACTACGACCACGCCCGCTACATTTTTGTTATCGGCGTAAATGGTTTTCTTATCTCATTACTCTAACCACATTTAAATTGTGGTATACTATTTCAATGACTTATACACGTCGAGATTTAAAGATTTTTCTTACACAGTAGAAACTCGATTATATAGCCCTCAGTTTCGGACGGATCCGCGATTATCCGCACTATCAACCGTGATAATTATTTTATATAATCTAAGAAAATTTATACGTACGTAAATATGTTTATCAATCGAATATTGTTAATTAATTATTTTTATTTATTTCTCCACTATGTCATGGTCCAGTACTTCTTCATTGATATGCACTTTATTCTCAGGCGGATCACTTACAAAGAAATTATTAAGTTACCGCTGACGTGAATAACGTGTCATGATCTTTCGTCGCAACAATTCTTTATCCTATTCAATATAGGTATATGAATAGATTCTTCAAGTTTCTAATTAAAGATCCAAAGTAAACTTAGTAAGTCACCTTATAATAGTTATAATATCAATTAATTTATAAGTATAATTTGTAAAAATTATGAATAAATCTATAATATTAATACGTTATAAAGCGGCCTCTTTTACTACAATGTCATATACACGATTACAATTTCAATAAAAATTAAACTTGCTTAATAGTTAATTTTAACGATCAATGACTGTAATAGGTTTATGGAAATAAAATAAAAACATTTCAAATACAAAGATAATTTATTCCGAAACATTTGACACTATTAGTCAAGAAAATATCATAAGCGACCAATTTAACAAGAGAAGAATTATTCACGAGTATTTCATTTAATATATATTTTGTAAAGTTGTAAAAAAAATAAAATTGATCGTGTTTAAAAAAAAAGGAATGCTTAAACATACATATTCAGATTAATCGGGGTTTTTTTTGGATAAAAATAAGTGGTTGTAGAATAACCTAAAAAAAAAATTAAAAGCTTGACACATAGCAATACCATTAAAACAATAACGATATAAAGATACAACAAACGTTGCCTTCTTAGGAAATTCGATAGAATCTAAATATCGATTCGACGTGAGCCAAATCAATACTTTCGTCTACGCCTACTTTATCAGAGCTACTCTTTCAAACAAAGATGGAGGGCAGTTTACGGCACTTTGATCTTGTGTTTCTTTCGCATATGAGACTTCCAACTGTACTTCTGTATGAACGCGTTTTCACAATATTCACATTTAAACTTTCGAACGTTGGCGTGAATCTTTAAGTGTTCCCGCAGAGTGTTCTTCCTCGCGTACGCCTTTTGACAGATGTCGCACTGGTAGGCTTTTAGCGGGTTGTGTTTCACCATGTGTTTGATGAGCTCCATCTTCGTGTAGAACTTCATCTCGCACTCGGCGCAGGCGTGCGAGCACTCCGTGTGCGCGCGCCGCGTGTGCCCCCGCAGGCGGGCGCGAGTGCTGAATACTTTGAGACAAATATCACACTTCGCCGACATCGGTTCCGCCCCGTGTTCCTCGACCATATGGGAACGTTTCTTCGCGTAATTGGTAAACTTCTCCTGGCAATAGGGACACTTCTTTCTCTTATAATCTCCGTCGTGCACGTACTTTTCATGATTGAGCTTTTTTCTATTCGTGTCAAAGATTTTTGGACATTGGCTGCAAGGGAAATCCCCTTTTTTATGTCTGTTGCTGTGATTTTGCAATGTTCTCTTATTGACAAATGGAGCATTACAAATTTCGCATATGTAGTTCTGATAGTGTACAGGCATATGCTCTTGAACTAATTTGAAGTGTTCAAAAGTCTTCGGGCACTGAACGCAATCGAAATTGTTGTGTATAAATCTAAAAGGAAGTATATGATTCGGTATGTCCTTGTTCATAATCTTCCCGTGAACAGCAGATAAATGGTCAAACAGAGCATCGAAGCTCTCGATATCGTTGTTACAAATGAGACAACGTAAGTCCGTAATATCCAGCTTCACCATGTACGAGTTCAGCCGTTGTCCTTCCATGAACGATGACTTGTCTATTTCGTCGTGCTCGTCTAGCACATGTTGCTTTAGTTCTGCCGGGAGGGGATATGTCTCTGGACATAGCGCGCACACATAGCTCGCACCATCGTGATACCTAATAGGCGTAGCGTTAGTGTTGAGTAGAATTGCACTGATATTCTGTAAATGTTTTTCCATTTCTAAAACTTTTTCTTTTTTGGTTTTTCTATCATTCCTTGGTAGTTTTGATTTATCCAATGGTTTTATTTCAATAGATAAAGGCTCTATTTTAACGATTGTTTGCATTTTTTTCGTAATTTTCTTCTGACTTCTCTCATAGTCGTTACATTCGTTGGACTCACTGTATACATTATATTCATTGTAGTCATTGAGTTCATCGTCAGAAGTAGGTTCCTGTTTGATCGTTATCTCAATAAATCTTGATTCAGTCTCGTCACCTACAAAGAAAAGCACTGAGTTAAAATTTTCACCTTGAGCACTGCTATCGCTATATTCAAAATTTCATGCTTTTCGTATATCACGGTAAATATTATCAAAAAAATATTTATTAACCAAACTTGATAAATTATAATAAAATTATTTTATAAACAGAAGTACAGTATAAATATTTACGCATTTGTTAAAATTATGCGATGTGAACACTTTTAAGCCACTGAAATGGATTAAGCGATGGAATTCTTAAATAAATATAACAGAAATAACAATTCCTAGCATTTTATCTGTTCTACAGAGAAAGCATTTTTTCTTACAATTATGATTAATTAGTAAAATATAATGTCAATTTCGGGTACAAAATAAAATTCAATGTGCAACAAAAGGATTTATTACATTTTATATACAGAATCTTACCACTAAGTTGGCTTGTTCACTACATTTACAGGCATTGTAGTATTTTTTGAGATCCCATGATTTTTCTTCATATGTTTTCTTCTACTGTTTTGGGTTGCATATGCTTTTCCACAAAGGTCACATTTAAATTTTCTCTCGGTTGTATGTGTTGCCATGTAGTGTCCCATCATGTGTCGTTTAATAAAGAAGCTCATACTACATACAGAACATTCGTAGGGTCTCTCCTTAAGATGAACACTCCTCATGTGCAACACTAAGTTCGATTTTAAATTAAATCTCCTATCACACATATCACATTTTATACCTTCAACATTATGCACCTGCATCATATGTCTAGTTTTCTGATAATAGTTTTTAAATCGCGCCTTACAAATTTGGCAAACGCTGTCCCCAGCGATGCCTTTGTGTTCCGTATTGACGTGAGCCTTTTTTTTTGATTCAGCAGCAAAAATTTGACCACAATGACGACAAGAGAAACTAGATTTCTTCTTTCCGTGCGTTGTTTCGTGCCTGTTCAGTCGGAAACTATTTACGAATCCCGCACCACATATTGTACAAATGAAATTGCGGTAGTGCACATTCATGTGCTGCATCAAGAGTTTCATGTTGTGAAATATTTCTCCACAGAGACAGCAGTTCATTGTCTGTTCTCTTGTGAGTTTAAATGGTTGGAAGTAGTCTGTAGTGCCTAAATAATACTTCTTATCATGCTCTTTCACCAAGTGTTCAGTTAAACTATTAATACTGTCCATATTTTGATCGCAAATTGTGCATTTAAGATCTACTATATCCAAAAAAGCTACAAAACTGCTAATGCCTGAGCCAGATTTATACGTAGGTTTTTCTTTGACATGATCGAAATGAGTGTGTTGTCTTAGAACATTGGGATCAGGATAACTTTTAAAGCAATACGCGCAGATATACCCTGCGTCATTTCTATCCTTGAAGGGTGTAACATTAGAATATTTAAGCAGCGTGGTCAAGTTATGCCACTGTTTCTGCATCTCGCGCAATTGCTTTTCGCGGTAAACTACTTTAGTTAAGACCTCACCCGCCCCGCTTTCATCCTTAACTTTAGTCCCTTTTCGTTTTTTTCGGGCTCCGGTAAGGCCTATAAAAGAAAAACAATTTGTGACTGGCCGTTCACTTCAAATATATTGCAACTAAAATTTCGTTATAATATTACATAAAAGCTCCAAAATGTTCTAATATCAATCGACCATGCATCACAACTTGATATTATATATTCCTTTGTACTGCCGAGAAAAAAACATTGCCACTTAACAAGACAACATGGAACGTCAAATAAAAAAACCTTCAATAATCGTAAAGCATTTTATTTTTCTTAAATTTCTTAATAGTAATATTATAATCAAAAAATCATATTTCGAGATCCAAAAATAATCATTCACATATTGCAATAGTAAAAACTTAATAGTATAAAAATATCAGAAAAATCTACATAATGTATATATAGTATATGATAGAAAATAAAAAAGTTATTAAATTTAAGAATCACCAACGAAGAGAACAAAATTAACGTTTATATTTTGTACACACAACTATTTTTTATTTCAGACATAATGGCCCAGCCGGCGGTCTAATACGGTGCGGGAGTACGGTAGTAACGTAATATTATCACCTTCATAATAAGAGGACTTATTTTCAATAGAAGACGTAGGGAATTCTATTCTATGCATCTAAAAAAATATTCTAGTAGTATAGTTTATTTGATCATTGGTTTGAATCAATAATAGCTCTTTTCCTTTATCGTTCTCTAGTTAAACCGTAGTGTATTTCTTTTACCTTGTAAATAGTAAATTTTGTAAGTTATATATTTTCCAAATTGAAATAAGATTGCGCTAATAGTGTCCATAATACTAAACGTGTGAAATTTAGAACTTACAAACTTTGTGCTCGCCCCCAAATTTTGAACATTCATATTACTGGTATGGACTATATTTCAGAATCTATTGCTATTTAATTGCGAGGGCTAAATAAGAACTAAAAAACTCTCTCCCGCCTGTTTTTTAAGAAAAAAATGCAATAGAAAATTTAAAAAAAGCTGGTGTTAAATATTAACGAATGGATCTTTGATTTTTTCCATTTGTGCTTTCTTCTTATTTTCCGCCGCAATCTGTTTCAACGTCATTTCACGGTTATCGATCAAATGTTTGACATCGTCAAACTCTTTGAATATGTCCAAGTCGTCTTGGTGAAGGCGAATGTGACTTTTAAGGCTGCTTTTTTGCATGAAAGTCTTTTTACAGACTTCACATTGAAATCTTTTATCATCTTCGTGGACTTTCATATGTTCTTTTAGCGTTCTTGTCCTAGAGAAAGATTTGCCGCACACATCGCAGGCGCATACTTCAGCTCCCGTATGTCTCGTCATATGATCGACAAGACCGCGTTTAGAAAAGAATTTCGCATGACATTTATCACATAAGTAACTCCTCTGTTGTAAATGGTGGTGTTTTATATGTCGGCTCAGTTCAAACTTTTTCTTGTAAGTCTTATTGCACGCGTTACATGG
This sequence comes from Heliconius nattereri, assembly GCA_013403645.1. Lineage (NCBI taxonomy): Eukaryota > Metazoa > Arthropoda > Insecta > Lepidoptera > Nymphalidae > Heliconius > Heliconius nattereri. Next base: position 14,678,645 of record JAAIXI010000236.1, read on the forward strand.
ATATACTACTGGCGCTTCGTTATGAACTTTGACCAAATGCTCGCTTCTTTCGTAGTAACTTACAAAAATTTCCGGACAATGTGGACATTTGTTCCTCAACCAACCGCCCGTGTGCACACCTTTCTCATGATTCCTCTTTTTAGTCAGAGATGTATAAGATTTGTCACAATAATCGCAAGGAAAATGACCCTGATAATGTGTCTTGCCGTGTTTCCTCAACGCTGCTATGGTTATATAGCCGGCGCCACATTTTTTACAACAATAATTTCGGTAATGGCTGCTCATGTGCAGATATAAATTTTTGAAGGAAATATGCACAACTGAACATATTACACAAGTGAAATTATGACCATCGTCTAATTTGAACGGTAAAATTATATCTTTAATATTTTTATGTATTGTTTTATTGTGTGCAGTGACCAAATGTTCTTTTAAGTCATTCAGATCTTTCATGTTAGTGTTGCACACTGTGCACCTCAAGTCAGTTATATCTAATTTAATGGGGTTGTAACTTAATTTGTAATCTAGCATCGAGTTCATTTTATCCTTTTCAGTCTGTTGCGCTGTGTGGGCACGAAAATCGTCGATATTTTGGAAATGTTTCGCGCAGTATAGACAAGAGAAACCTCTCATAGTTTTATCTCTGAAGGGGCTGGCGTTGGAATATTGCAGTATAGCTGATAGGTTCACTCTGTGCTCTATTCTTTCTGGCGTGGCACTTACATCTGATTTCTTTTTCTTTTTCCTGCGCTTGGGCTCGTCGCCGTCCGTTCCTATAACAGAAACGAGCATATCTCAATTATCTTCATCCACTCTTCTTAAATAACGTTCTTATTCTTCGTGGACGGGCGAGCTCAGTTCTTGTACTTTCGTTTTAGGGGTTAAAATGGGTAATATATTGTCACTTAATTTGTTTAAACAAAACGCTGTAAATAATTATTTCTTTCATATAATCTATGTAAATTAAAAAAAAACACTGACACATTTATTATACTAAAAATAGCGTATTATGCCTCATATATATTTAAATTTATTCTGCTTTACATGGAAATATTTGAAATAACCAATACGCATTAAAGTTCACAACGACAAAACAAAGAAAAAAATATAACGAGACCTAAAAATAGTTTTGTTATTCACATGTTGTCCTACAAGGTTCATTAAGAGATTCTGATCTTTAATTTATGTGTTAGACTCCGTTTTCACATCGCTAATTTGAGGTAATTTAAAAATGGTTTCTCTTCAACTTATTCTATATTTATACAAAATTTAAATTCAACAAATTAAGTAATACTTTACTACACTTTGTAATTCGAGGGATGCTCTTATCTACAAAAAAACCGGACAAGCGCGAGTCGGGCTCGCCCACTGAGGGTTCCGTACAAAAATTCGACGTGACGAGCTTTTTCTAAAATTCAAGCTTAGCCCTTTCATCTAATACCTCATTTGAACTAGCGGCTTTAATACCAAATTTTGGCCTTTAAAGGGTTAAGGCTATTATTTTTTAGGATTTAACCACAAATGTATAATTTTTAAGATTTGTTTTTGAACTTGTACTACCCGTAGATAAATAATCTCTCTTTTTTCTGAACTAATACTACCTGCAGATACTAGCTCCCAAATTTCATAATTCTAGGTCAACCGGAAGTACCTTATTAATTTTAAATCCCTTTAGTGTCGAAGTACCCGTTTATTGCGATATAAACGGCCATATTTTTTATTTTTGGTAAATGTAGAAATACTTCTTTTTTTTTCAGGAAATCATGAGGCCCTAGATCTGAGTATATGGTTTAAACTCTCCAAGTGTTCCTGAGATAACAGCTCTTGGCAGACAGACAGACAACAATGTCATCTTAAGTGTTTCTTTTTTCCTTAAAAGGTACGGAATATTTTTTATTTGTAAAGCTATAATAAAAATATAGTTTTTATAATAAATAATAATTTATCTTTATCTATTTACATGACTAGTATATTATATAATTACTTAACGCAATTTTTCAAGGAAAAACGTTAAAGCTAGTTATAGAATGCTTTGTAATGTTTAAGTTCATTTATGTAAAATAAATCCATCAGCGGCTAAAGTCTAATATATTCCATATAAATTAATTTAGATTGTGCTAATAATGCAAAAACATGCAAATAAACTTTGCATTTGGCGTTATATTCAAGTTTTCAGTATTGCATAAAAAAGTACCCCCAAATCTCATATAAAAAAGTAATGCAAGTATATCCATTAGAGATGATATAATCGGTCTTAACAAATGGTTTTAATAACAAAAAAATGAAGTGGTTGAACTGATGATGAATATTAACAATTATTATAAAAGAGATAACTTCGCGAAATGAAATTAAACAGTTAAAATTATGGCATTATTAGAGTCGACTATTTTTTTAAAAAGTTAACTATGATGAGAAAATATATTAAAAATGGCTGAATGGCTTTTAATGATTACTTGAAATATAAAAAACAATGCAGTTTAAACCACTATACCATCAAATGTACTTACCTCATCCTAAAAAACATTAATATATTAAGAAATCCATCTTCTTTCACATTTTCTACAAATTAAAAATAAAATATTGAATTTATATGATCAGTAAATTTTAGAGGCGTCCGAAATAAAATAAAAAAATATTTTAAATTCGAGTAAATCTTAACTAAACAAAATCAATGAGTTGAAATTTAATTGTTTAAAAAGCGTTTATAATTTCATTAAAATAAGACTATAGAAAAACCAACACTGATAACAAAAAACTTGACAACATTACAAAATTTTAGATGAACCATATAATAAAGAAAATAATACATGAATTTACTCTTAATTTAATTAAATATATATATATATATATATATATATATATATATATATATATATATTTAGTAGTTTAAAAAGTAAATGCCATTGTTTTACTTGATCTACACAATATAAAAATAAAGAAAAAAAAACAATGGAAAAGCTGGCATATTTTTAATTTATATGTTTAACAATATAAAAAATATACAAAATATGTGGTTGTATTTACATTATGTTTGGTAGTATATAATTTTAAAATAAAAGAACAAATATAGTAAACAACAAATTGATTTGTAACATATAACTTGTAAATCCTAAGAATATGGTGGCTTTGTATGGAGACTTCTAAAGAAAGAGTGTATTAATTTTTTTTACTGATATTTTTAATTATTTCATTCGGTCGAAATACTTTATATTGCTTTTAAAGAAAGTATTTTAAATGAATTTAAAAATAGCCAAAGCCCCGAAATACATACCAAAGATAGCATATTTGAGACTCCAAATGTAAAAGAAAAAAAAAGGAAATTACATTCCTAGATAAACAGATGTTTTTACATAAACCAAACATTTAAAATAAATTTATAACTGGTTTGTTTTCATGACTGAATGCAGCTTATCCTTTGCTTTTAAATGTGGCAGACTGATGTTGTGTTCAAGTGAGTATTTCTATTACATACCAAACAATTTATATAATAATATAACCAACATTAAAAAACTACCCAATTATCATAATCATAAAAATAAAAACTCGTTATAATCTGTATTAACTGACATTTGCCATTTCTCAGTTGTTCGTGACAATTGACAGTTCTCGCGTGAACACAACGCCAATTTGTCCAATAAACAATATGTCACTTACGTTTAGCCGAGTGCTCTCCATCTGCGGTCTTCGTCTTTTTAGTTCTGGAAGTGGACGCTTTGGCTTGACGTTTCTTTGGCTTTTCATCTTCTTTCTCCATTTTCAATGGCATTTCGTAATCTGGAAAAGGAATAAATATTATAAAAGTTTTCGTTTTTTAATTTATTAGATATTCTGTAAACCTATTTAGAAAATAATATGGATACATATCTTAGTAAATAACAAATTTGGGTGATTATAATTTAAATTTACCACTTAGGAAAGGCAATTCAGTGTGAAACTCAGAACTTTTACAGACTACAAACTTACACATAATACAATAAAATAAAACCGCACTCAACAACAAAAAAAATAACAAAAAGCTCACCATTTGCAGAGAAATCGTCCGACATATTATGATCTGACTGTTCCCCTTCATCACGCACCGGTTCGATTTTTATGGGATTTGCTATAAAGTGAAAAATTAATTAATATCTTAGCAACATAAAGCAACAAAGTCAAATTTAAATAAGTTAACTAACTATAGATGCGTTATAGACTGCGGATATTTGATTTTTGGATTATGGGCTACAATTCGTCGATGGTACCTACTGATTAATTTTCTGAACGAGCTGTCTAATTGTAATACGAGGGGAGGTCCAGATGTCCGTGGAATGAAGGGGACGGAGTGGGGATAGGGGGCGCTCGCTTAATGCCATACTACTTGGGGACTCATCATTAGTATATAAATAGAGTTTCAGCCCTTTGCGTGGCAAGACTTGTCGTGTGAGAGTTGAAGGTAGCATCTCCAGGAGTCACCCAGCCACAGCAGGCGTGCCGCAGGGCAGCACCTGGCCTCCAGCGCTCTACTCCAGCTACACCGATGCCGTTCCGACGATCCAGGACACCACGCTGGCTTTGTATGCGGACGACATCGCCCTCCTCACCAAATCGCTCAACCCCTCTCACGCCGCCGTCAAGCTCCAACGGGCCACAAGCTGCCTCCTCCGCTCAGCCTTCAGGGCCAACAGATCCCTTGGAGCCCCCAAGCCACCTACCTGGGAGTAGTGATAGATAGGAGGTTGACCATGACGGGGCACATCCGCAAAGCTGCCAGCTCCGCAAAGACAGCGCTGTTCCTGCTGCGTCCGCTCCTTCGTTCACACCTGCCGCTGCGCACAAAACTGGCGTTCTACAAGACATGTGTGAGAACTCGCCTCACATACGCGTCACCGGGGTGGTACTCCCTTGCCAGCCCACGCCAACAAAACATCCTGCAAGTGGTCCAAAACTCTGCCTTAAAGCGAGTCACCCAGGCCCCATTTTTCGTCCGCAATTTCGGACGCTCCACCGCGAGGATGGAAAGCCTGGAGGAGCACATAGCCCGGCTCGCGTCCAACGCGTTACGCCTTGTCGATGTGTGTGGCTCTCAAGACCGCCAGATGCGCGCCGTCTCCCCGGGATCTCCCCTCCCCCCCCCCCCTCCAACTACTGCGCTATCGCCTCGGTCGCTGGTCGCCTAAGCTGGGCCTCTCTCGGGGAACTGGTCGGCTGGGGTGACCGCCCAGGCGACTCTAGTTCATCCTCCCCCTTCTAGCCCCCATCTTCCCCAAAACTACTCCCCCCTCGGAGAAGTAGCACCTTCACAGCCACAACCCGAAGACGCACCTATTTTAATAGGTGCTGAGTGAAATAGGGACTCTCCCTGATGCCGCTCTCTTCGCTCCCTCATGGTGAGCAAGAAGGAAGAAAACACGCTGTTTGCGTCATCCGTTTACGAACACTCGCCTCCTAAATAAGTCTATCCGGAAAAAAACTGAAACTAACTAACTGAACTAACTTTTTAAAGTTATAAAGTAAAATGTATTTTTTTAATACTAATTTTTTTTCTGAAGATATAATATATAATTATAATATGATATCCCGATAGTCCAGTGGTGTCCAGACTAATATATGTCCGATATCGGTTTGTGGGCATACGGATATGAGACCCCGGATCCTCGAGCCGCCACCGTTATACCCTCATCCAGTCCGTAAGAGTGGTGTACTTTTTCCCGCCTCCTTTCCTTAACTCCCTCCTTTCTTTTACCTATCCTTCTCTCTTATTTCAGTTTTTCCATTCCCCTCCCCTTGGTTTTTCCCATAACTGGGTTTTGGAGGTGAGATGGCAATCGCTCCATGTAAAAAACCGCCTTCCGCGGCTTTAATGAACAAACACAGGCAGAAACTGGGTACGGTTAGGGCGTCGCCGCTAACGACGCGCAGGCGCTACCTGTCAAGTACGGGCACGGTTAAAGACGATGCAGGGAACTCGCAGATGTACTCATGAGACGTCGGGTTCCGTGTGCTTTCCTCCAGGAAACTCGCTGGACGGGCAATAAGTCTCGTAACATCGAACATGGTTACCGGCTTTACCGGCTTATATACACTGGGTCACCTTCGGGTAGAAACGGTGTGGCGGTAGTGCCTTCTGAAGAGTTTCAGAATGGGCTCCTTGAAGTTGACCGTCACTCCGACCGCTTGATGCGAGTAAGGGTACTGATTGAGGGCGTTTCCACAAACTTAATAAGTGCCTATGCTCCTCAGGCGGGATGTGGGAGCAGTATGAAGAGGTACTACTTGCTGTACTCCCACTGTATTCCCAGGGCACGCTGCTCTGTAGTCATGCCTCTATGAAGGAGGTGAGAGAAGAAGAAGGAAGCTACTTCCAGGAGCTGCTGAATACTCAGCACCCATGCAGTCTTCATCATGACCCACTGCGTAATCTCGGACTTATTGCCCCAATAACCCTTGACGAAACTCGTAATTGTCTTCGACGCATGAAGAACGGAAAAGCGGTGGGAACTGACGACATTCCGATCGAAGCGTGGAAATCGTTGGGCTCTCTGGGTGTGCTCATGCTTACTGACCCTTTTAACCATATCTTGAACAATGGTAAGAACCCGCACCAGTGGCGGCTTAGCTTCGTTATCCCTATTTACAAGGGAAGGGGCAGTGTTCAAAATTGTGGTAGTTATTGGGGCATTAAGCTTATGAATCATACCATGAAGCTCTTCGAGCGCATGATCGACCTCAGGTCGCAATATGGATTTCAGCCAAGATCGGGAACTATGGATGCCATTTTCGCCTTCAAAACTTTGATGGAGGAATACAGGGAAAAACGACTCAAGCACTATCCTTATAGGTCCAGAGCCAGCCGTTACGTCATAAAAGTTCAGGTACCTTGGATCCATTATACACGAGTCTGGAGGCATCGATCGCGATGTCCATGGCCGGATAAGCGCTGCGACCGCAGAATACCGCCCAAGGGGCTGATATATAAGAGCATCATTCGACCGGGTCTTTTATACGGCAGCGAATGTTGGCCAGCACTATCTCGGCACACTCAGGAGCTTCACGTCACGGAAATGAAGATGCTGAGGTTTATGTGCGGCGTATCACGATCTGATCGCATGAGTAACACATTCATTTGAAGTCCGTGACGTAGCGGATAAGCTCCAAGAGCGTCGCCTGAGATGGTATGGCCACGTTGCGCGGCGGCCTAGGAACTATGTCGGATGCAAATGCCTTGCTATGTCTGCCCCTGGAGTTATACCTCCCGGACGCCCAAGGAAGCGCTGGTTGGATGTCGTGGTGTAGGACATGAGAGCCAATGGTCTTACCATACGGGATGTTACAGATCCTGCAAAGTGGAGTAGTTTAAGCAGGAAGGCAGACACTGGTAACATACACCGGGATTAATACCAGGAGGAAGAAGAAGAAGGAAGAGATCCCCAAATTGTTGCTAAAACAAGATATATTTCTAAGCATGCATACAACATGCATAGGCTGTACGTTCAAATATTGTATCAAAAAACAATTTTGAAGTTTTCTGTGTACACCTACTCCACAAAAACAAAGTCGCAGGCGACAAATAGTTGATTTACATAGATTTCTATATATGAGTTGAGTAAGTGAAGTGAATGAGAGAGTGAATATTATTTAATAATTTTTCTAGGTTAGAAAATTACTATTAGCACCTACTTTGAATTTTATTGGTTCCCTAGCAGGATTACAAAATGCTACAGAATTCATTGACCTACTATACAAATATATTTGAATACTTTATGAGTCAAATAAAATATTATTTTACAAAGCGATCTAAGAGATAAGTGCCAAGTGTTTAATCACAATCAGATAAGTGTAATACTACCAGAGTAGTAAATGTAAGTATTTTAAATTAAATTATCATCAACCCAAGTGGGGAAGTGGATTGTCCCCACAACCATTGTATAATATACAGATATATTATACAACTGAAGCTACAATAACATCAAATCCTTAAATCCATTAAATATATACTTAAAGTATAAAGCAATTTAATTTTTTTTATTAATAAATATAGAAATAAAATAAATACATACATTTAAGTAAAATGCCTTGGATCTGTCCCTTGAAATGCTCCTCTGTCTGTAAAACTTGTCTTTTAAAATTACATGCATTTCGTAAATGTGTGATGCACACTTCACATATTCCACCATTGCTATAATTCTCTGATACACTTAACTGTGGACAAATAAATTATATTAAAAAAAATATACATTTTTTTTTAAATATATAAAAATCTTAATTTAATGACATTTGAGCCCACACCTCTCTCCTTGGTGCTGACATAAACACTGTCTATTCTGTAATGTTTTATAATGTCATAGTAAATAGAGTATAAGTAAATCATAATTTACTTTTTGTGATAATTTATTGGTATTTAAAAAAAAGTGTTTAGTTAGTAACTAATGATGAACTATAAGTGAAGTAATTAATAGTTACTATTAGTTACTTCACTTATATAGCGCAGGGTGAGCGCAAAATCCCGTAAGAATTTCAGGATAAAAAATATCCTATATGTTGCTTCCCTACCTCCCATCGGGACAATTGCACAGACAAAATCGTGAACAAATGTGCAGACAAAATCATTGTTTTGGGTTCTATTAGATTAATAAATGTCTTCTTCTTCTTCCTGGCATTAATCCCGGCTATTACCAGGGTCTTTTGCGTCCTCGGAGGTTAAACCATTAATAAATGTAATATATTTAATGTAATACTTTTTCTGATTTAGTAATTAAGTCAAAACATTTCTCAAATAATAATATTTAAAAAATAATAATAATAATATATTCATTAAAAATATATACAGACACTTTATATGCTTTAGATTTTTAAACATATATTAATATTATTAGTATTAATAAACTGTAATATAACTTGAAGAATCAATGTTTTAAATAACAAAATTTCTACACTACTTAAAGTTATAATGTGGAATATTTAATTCCACATTATTTATTGAGCAATTTCTATTGAGTATAATCGAAATTGCTCAATAAAAAAGAAATGCTAGATAAAACATTATTATATCATTTACTCCAATATAATATAAGTTTACAAAGATTTAAAAAATATATATCCCATCGCTAAAAAAATATTTGTGTATTACACTCTAAATATATTGAATAAAATCTTATAAGAATAATTACTGAATCAAATAATAAAAAAAATATTGTACTTACCGAAATAGAAAAACAATCTTTTAACATGTCGGCATAAACTTCTTCCTCGCCCATCCAATGATACGATGTTAGAAAGTCTTTGAAACTGCCCTCGGAAGCACAACACCGACATATGCCATTATTTAATAGAGGCTCCATTATAACTAAATACACTAAAATAACATTAACTCTTAGATGTATATAGATCTCAGTAAAACAATATTGTAGCAATCGATGCTACACGATCGAAGCTCCGCCATTTTATAAGGGACAAGCGTGAAACGTCTAAAAGGGGGAAACTGCAATGCAATCTCTCAACGTTTAAAGAAATATAAAAACAAAATAATTAAATTAACTCATTTTTACTATTATAATTATCTAATAAAGCTTATATTTTATTGTATTGTTGAACCTATTTTATAATTTTGCCCTTAATGTGAAGTCATTGTTTTATTACGGTATATAGAAACATAAACTAACATATTAACTAAATCGATTTAGTATTTTTATCCATTTAATATTATATTGTCAAAGCTATTTAGTTTTTTTTATCCATTTAAAACGGAGTATTTTTTATACTATGCCAGTACAATATACTGCAATAAAATAACTCATTTCATTTGTCTCTGCTGATTTGAATGTCAATTGTTAATGACATTTGTCAACGTCAAGTTAATTCAGAAATAGCTCCTATAATATAAGCTAAGCTTTCTATCATAATATGGTTTTGTAGTAAAATACAATATAAACATTATCCCATAAATAAAAAGTAACAATGAATATAAATGTTACGTGTCGCTGTTGTTTAGCGCGGCCTCCGGATAAAGATCTTAAATCTGTATATACCTGTTTAGGTAAAACTGAAGTGTATGGAGACATGTTGAAGGAATGCTTCGAAATACATGTAAATAGTAACGAGTGTTTCTTTTATTTTATTAATATAACAAAATTAATGGTTTACTTGTATAAATTTACTAAGATCTCTTTTTGCTTAATTATTTTAACTAACGATTTAACTTTAATATGAATAATGTTATTTATATACATAATGTCCCAGGAGTCAACGATAAGACGAAAACAGGTGATAGACCAAGTCGTGACAGTTATGAGAAAAATATAAAAAAAATCTTTGTCATGTATTTTTCATATTATATTGATTTTAAAAAATATCAGAAAAACCTACATCTTAGATGATTTTTCAAGTCCTAAGACTATAAATATTACTCTTTCTTCATTTTTTTTTCTGTAATGTAATCATGAGTAACCCTTCTGTGAATTACAGTTTAAGATTGAGACATACCTGCTTAGGCTCAGTTTAATCGGTCTGTCAATTACCATTGACTCCTGGGACACCTGTATATGTTCAAGATATATTGTTAAGTAGATAACTTGATTGTTTACTTTGTGTCAATGAAAAACCTTGAAAAAGAACTTTATTATCATACCTGTAGTTCTTTTAGGTAACTCTGCTGTTAAATTTTTATTCTTGTATATATCTTTATTTTCAGTTGCCATTAGAGTCTTGTGAATCAAAGAATGGTATATGTGAGGTATGCATAGCTCGCCTCCGAGATGCTTGTGATTTTAAAAATCAGGTGCAGAAATGTCAAAAGGAATTTCAATGCCAACTCTCTAATATGGATGAAATTAAAAGTAACAGTTTTTTTACAAAAAAGTTCTATGTTTATGCATTTTAAAACATTTTTTAGCTTCACACTGTATCCAGCACATGGCAAGGTAGGCAGAGGAAATGCCATGCAGTGCCTCATAACCAAAGCGGGGAAATGAAAATTTTTAATATTTAATTTCCTCCTTTGAAACCAAACCCTCAACACAGATGTTTACGGTTACACACTTGTAGGTATTTAAATATTTTTTATTTTATTCTGTTAGTTAAACTATACTTGATTCACGAAAGGCAAGAGATAAAATGTACATATGTCAAAAAAGGTTCTTTTACATGACAGGTTTGATGGAGTTATTATATTAATTTAAAAAAATATTTATCTGTGTAATATACTAGATGAATGAAAGATAGCACAGTAAATAATATTATCTTATTATAGAAATAGCATACTGGTAAAACTCAAAAAAAAATCATAATAATTTTTTTACACTACAATATCCAATTATTTTCGTTAATAAATTCTGAAATACAGTTAAGAAAGGGTTAAATAAATGCAAAACATATGTCACATTTGAATATCGTCGGTTTAATTGCATTAATTTGTACTATAGAAAAGTTATACATTTTTCTTATATTATACTGTTTTCAGTGAAAAAAAATATAGATTTATTATTATGTTATTAATTAGGATCTAGTTATAAGTATTGATTATTAAAATGACTATTTAAATTTGTGGACATTGATGACAAAATTTTTATATTTTTATTTTGAAATTTTATAGAATAGAATATATATTTCTTAAAAGAAGTAATTATATTAAAAGAAACGAATACAAAAAGAAGCACGTAGAAAGAAACGAATACAATAAATAAATAATAAAGATTGTTCTTTTTAATTAAATTTAATAATTTTTATTAAGTATTTACTTGACATGTAAAAACACCCAAAAGCCAACTGCTTCTCAAACTTAATACATATTTTAATAGTTTAAAAAAAAATGACATACTGTAATTATGACGAGTGAACATTTTATATTAAAATATTTTGTCATCTGTCAGATTATATTCACCATTTTCAGTTATTTTCATTGAATTTTCGTGATTTCGTCGTTACCTTTGTTGTTTTTATTAATATAAACCTAAACAGTAGAAGCTTGGCAAAGGTGCATTAACCATGGTATAAAAGAAGAATAAAAGATGCAAAAATTGATCATATAATATGTTGGACAGATTCGTCATGAATGTAGGTGATTCCTCAGAATCCTCCCAATTCTAATAAATAATTGAATTATTTATATATTTAGCTTTATTAACCTCATAATATAGTACCGTTTAGTAAAACGTATGCATAAATAAATATGAATAAAAAAATACGTAAAAGTTTGAGAAACAGAATTGTTTTATTTACATTTTGTCTCATGCCATAATGAAACGAGTATATGCTCACAACTAAATATAATTATCTTTAGAGATAAAATTCCTAATAGACTGAGACCCCACGGATCCCAAAAATTTTGCATAATATATTATTTACGGACTATTTCAAGATTCTATTATAGTATAACCAGCAAGCTTAAATGTTATATATATTATTTAGGATAGTATCCATTTCAAGACATATTGTAAGCAGTCAGACCAATCCCAAGGTCCAATTACCATCCCTGACATTTCCCAGAAGTTTCGATAATTATATTGCAAGTGTCTGAGCAATGCTCATGTAAAGCATGCCAACACTCTCAGACCTAAGATTAATGGGTGGTTACCAAAAAGCTATTTTAAAATTCCTGTACCAAATATACCAAACATAGGTTTGGAATCTTGGACTATAATTTTTCAAATAAATATTTTTTAATTTGAATTGTAATTTATTTTCCAGATGAAGGTCTGATTAAAGTAAAAGAAGAATATTCCGATGGAGATGAGAATGAAATATACTTTTTAGGTAATTATTCTCTTTTTACAAAATTGTATAAGTAATATAAGATAAATATTTCTTACTTCTTGAGAGTGGAGACTATCAACACGATGTGTTGATAGTCTCCACTCTCCTCACTTCGTATGGTAGTGTCTCTGAATCAGGATAGAAAAAAAAGACAGAAGGTCTCTACCTGACTTACTAAGGGAGTAGCATGAAGCTTATTATATTATACTACATACATATTTCTTTTAGTCCAGAGGATGTCCTGACTAATATCTGTCCGATATTTGTTTGTGGGCATACGGGTACGCGACCCCGGATCCTCGAGCCGCCACTCTTACATCCTCATCCAGTCCATAAGAATGGTGTCCTAACTCCCCCTGTAAAAGGAGGGAGCTAAGGAAAGGAGGGGCCTTTCCTTAGCTCCCTCCTTTTACCTATCCTATCCCTTTTATTTTCCTCTCCCCTCGGTATTTCCCCACAAAGGGGTTTTGAAGGTCAGACGGCAGTCGCTCCAAGTAAAAACCGCCAACCGCCACTTAAATGGACCGACAAAACAATAGACTGAGTACGGCTAGGGCGTCGCCGCAAAACGACGCGCAGGCACATCGCCCTACACCTGCGACAAGTGGGCAAGGGCTACCGTGTCATGTACGGGCACGGCTAAAGACGCTAGTACCCAGACGGAAACTCCGCTTTGCAACGTGGAATATTGGCTCTCTGACCGGACGATGCAGGGAACTCGCAGATGTACTCATGAGACGTCGGGTCCAGTGTGCCTTCCTCCAGGAAACACGCTGGAAGGGCAATAAGTCCCGTAACATCGGACAGGGTTACCGGCTTATATACACTGGGTCACCTTCGGGTAGAAACGGTGTAGCGGTAGTGCTTTCTGAAGAGCTTCAGAATGGGCTCCTTGAAGTTGACCGTCGCTCCGACCGCTTGATGCGAGTGAGGGTACTGATTGAGGGCGTCATCACAAACTTAATCAGTGCCTATGCTCCCCAGGCGGGATGTAGCGCGGCCGAAAAGGAGACATTCTGGGAGCAGTATGAAGGGGTGCTACTTGCTGTGCCGTCTACCGAAGTGGTCTTAGTTGGGGGGGACTTGAACGGGCACGTCGGTAAGGCTGCTGAGCCGTATGAACGTGTTCACGGGGGTTTTGGGCACGGTCTTCGCAATGCAGAGGGAGAAAACATTCTGAGAACCTGTATTGCGTCTGATCTGGCCGTCGTGAATACGTTCTTCCAAAAGAATTCTCAGCACCTTATCACGTATAAGAGCGGGTCCCACTCAACTCAAATAGACTACTTATTGACCAGACGGTGTCATATGGGCAGGGTAACTAACTGTAAGGTCATTCCAGGCGAAAGCCTAACGGCCCAACATCGTCTTCTTGTCATGGACTTTAACGTCACTCCGAAGAAGAAAGTAGCCGAGAAACGTAGGCCTCGGATCAAGTGGTGGTTGCTGAATGGACCGATGCAGACCGACTTCCTGGCAGAGGTGAAAAGTCACGATCTTTCGACTAACACCGAGACTGCTCAGGATGCTTGGGATCGGGCTCAGTCGGCAATCATTGCGGCGGGCAGGCGAGTTCTTGGCCTTTCTAGGGGAGGACGTGTCATCGACAAGGAGACATGGTGGTGGAATGACGAGGTGCAGGAAGTGACTCGTGAAAAGAAGGCTGCCTTTAAGAAGTGGCAGGAATCCAACTCTCCTGAAGACAGACTGGAGTACACAGTAGCTAAACGTGCCTGTAAAAGAGCTGTAGCCAGAGCCCGCAGTGAAAGTTTGTCACCATTGTATGATAAACTTGAAACTGTGGAGGGGCAGAAGCTCATTTACAAACTGGCACGTTCCCGGGATAAAGTGACGCAAGATATCGCAAAATGTCTTTGCGTCAAAGATTCCCAGGGCACGCTGCTCTGTAGTCATGCCTCTGTGAAGGAGAGGTGGAGAAGCTACTTCCAGGAGTTGCTGAATACTCAGCACCCATGCAGTCTTCATCACGACCCACCGCCTAACCTCGGACTTATTGCCCCAATAACCCTTGACGAAACACGTAATTGCCTTCGACGCATGAAGAACGGAAAAGCGGTGGGACCTGACGACATTCCGATCGAAGCGTGGAAATCGTTGGGCTCTCTTGGTGTGCTCATGCTTACTGACCTTTTTAACCATATCTTGAACACTGGTAAGATGCCGCATCAGTGGCGGCTTAGCTTTATTACCCCTATTTACAAGGGAAGGGGCAGTGTTCAAGATTGTGGTAGTTATAGGGGCATTAAGCTTATGAGTCATACCATGAAGCTCTTCGAGCGCATGATCGACTTCAGGCTCCGCCGAGAGTGTACTGTCTCTGAGTCTCAATATGGATTTCAGCCAGGATCGGGCACCATGGACGCCATTTTCGCCCTCAGAACTTTGATGGAGGCATACAGGGAAAAAAGGAGAGCTCTGCACGTGGCCTTTTTAGATCTGCAGAAGGCCTTTGACTGTGTGCCTCGTCAGTGTATCTGGTGGGCATTGCGATCCAAAGGGATCCCTGAGGCCTATATTGAGATTATCAGAGGCATGTACCACGATTCCGCTTCTATGGTTAGGACTGCTGTTGGCGACACTAGACCCTTCCCGATTACAGTGGGGGTTCACCAGGGCTCGGCTCTTAGTCCGTTCTTGTTCAATGTAGTGCTCGATACTGTCTCGGCTCACATCCAGGACCAGCCTCCATGGCTGATGATGTATGCCGACGACATAGCACTCATTGCCGAGAACCGACTGACGCTGGAGCGTAAAGTGAACCTCTGGAAGGGTACGCTTGAGAACGGCGGCCTTAAACTAAATGTGTCGAAGACAGAGTACATGGCCTGCGGGAACCGGGACTCGAGCACCATCCTTATAGGTCCTGAACCAGCCGTTAAGTCGGAGAAGTTCAGGTACCTTGGATCCGTTATGCACGAGTCTGGAGGCATCGACCACGATGTCCATGGCCGGATAAGCGCTGCCTGGGCCAAATGGCGGGAGGTCACTGGTGTGGTCTGCGACCGCAGAATACCGCCCAAGCTCAAGGGGCTGATATACAAGAGCATCGTCCGACCGGTTCTTTTATACGGCAGCGAATGTTGGCCAGCACTATCTCGGCACACTCAGGAGCTTCACGTCACGGAAATGAAGATGCTGAGGTGGATGTGCGGCGTAACGCGGTCTGACCGCATACGCAACACATTCATTCGAGGTAGTCTTGGGGTCCGTGACGTAGCGGATAAGCTCCAAGAGCGTCGCTTGAGATGGTTTGGCCACGTTACGCGCCGGCCTAAGAACTATGTCGGACGCAAGTGCCTTGCTATACTAGTTCCTGGGGCGCGACCTCCTGGACGCCCAAGGAAGCGCTGGTTGGATGTCGTGATGCAGGACATGAGAGCCAATGGTCTAACCACCGAGGACGCAAAAGATCGTGCAAAGTGGAGTAGGTTAAGTAGGAAGGCGGACCCTGGTAATAGCCGGGATTAATGCCAGGAAGAAGACATATTTCTTTTAAGGAAGAGCGATATATTGGTGACAATAGCCCTTGTACATGGATGCCACCATCACCATGCACAACCTGCACATTTGATAGCTGGCATAAGAGTGAACCTACTTACACTACTAATGCTTATTATTTAAATTGGCTTGCAATATTTTTGCCATAATTTAATAGTCTGTATGGTCACCAATTCATATGCAAAAAACATCATATCAGTCAATAAATTGTTGTTACAAGTTTTACTTACTTTTAGACATTACTCTAATATATTTTATAAAAAACATCAGGGCTAAAAGAAGATTTTGAAGAATTAAAGGAAGAAGACAAAATAGCGGAGATACTTGGATTCGATGACGTCACACTCGAACAGAAGGGAGTCAAAAAGAAAAACGGAAAAAAGCGGGAGCTTCTTTTGGATAAGTCCAGTAAAGGTATTCTTTATCTTTGATATATTTTTTTCTTCACGCTGAATCCCGCATGTAGTAGGGTATGCAGAGTACCAGAGTAAGAAAATCAAAGTATTCCATCCAAGTGATACTCTGGCACTGTACGGATAATTAAATAAAATTAATAATAAAAAAATTATAAACTTTATTTTGGTCCAACAATTTTTCATTTATTTACATATAAACATTTGTTTTTCAGATCGCAAATCAAAAAACCGAATGAAATCATCTATAAAACTGTCACTGTCAACATTCTCCCAATTACGAAAATCACTGCCCGAAATTAGAATAGTCAGCGAAAACAAAAAACACAGTTTAAACGTAGAGAATATTTTAAAATATTCAAATTGTACGCCATTTTTTAATAAAACGCTCTCGGGTATAATCTGTGCGTATTGCAAAGTGATTTTTTCGAATCCCGCCGACTTACGTCATCATACCCTAGAAATACATCAAAAAGATGAATTGAACTACAATAAACGCCTGGACAAAAGCAATTTATCAATAAAAATGGACATAACAGACTTAAAATGCAATATTTGCGAAATTAAATGCGATACTATATCGAATCTAAAGAAACATTTGACAATCGAACACGACATAAAATTCTTTCCCGATATCAACGATTATATAATGGAGTTTAAGTTGACTGAGGGTGAATTACTCAATTGTGCGCTATGCCATTCAACTTTCGAGACATTCAAAATGCTTTTGCAGCACATGAACGGCCATTACCGCAATTACATATGTGACGTTTGCGACATGGGCTTCATTAATAAACACAGATTAAAAAATCATCAAAGAACTCACGAAATCGGGACTTTCAAATGCGCCTTTTGCGATAAAGTTTTCTCCACACGTGTCAGAAAGATGTGTCATGAGAAATATACGCATAATACTAACGCTAGATACACAACGAATTGTCCGCATTGTGAATTATCGTTTACTAGCTATTATCAAAGGAATAGGCATATGTTTAAAGAGCATAATATTGCCGCAGCCACTTATAAATGCAATGTATGTGACAAGTCGTTCATATTAAAATCTAAATTAACATCGCATATTAAAAAAGTACATTTAATGGAACGTAATCACATTTGTTCGGAATGTGGGCAAGGTTTCTTTATAAAACAGTCGCTAGATGAGCATATGATAAAGCACAACGGCCAGAGAGTATTCAAATGCACAGTATGCCAAAAGGCATATGCCAGAAAGAAAACTCTAAGAGAGCATATGCGGATACATAATAATGACAGGCGGTTCAAATGCGGTGTTTGTGGCCTAGCATTTGTACAAAAGTGTAGTCTGAAAAGCCATATGTTGTCTAATCATGGAGTTACGTTGGCGGAGTATGAACACGCGAGGAGTGACGTTTTAAGTCCGTAGTATTAATAAAAATGTCGAGTTGGAAAAAAAAATATAATATAAAATTAGAAGTATTTTTTTTTACAATTTTCTAAGATTGAAATGCAATGTCTTAACATAACTTAATACAACTTAACATAACTGTCCGGATCTTCAGATATAAATAAACATAAAATTTATAAAGAAATTTATGTCGCTTTCGCATCTCGTCTATGTCACATAATAAAGAATTGCTAAGAAGCAGTAGTACTTGAACAAACCGTCTAAAAAATTTTTAGCTCGTATCGTAGTTTATACAGAGTGGAATTGTCAGCACCACTTTAAATGAAACCACAGTTTTAACTACTTTATAAAAGCCTAATATAAATATAATTCAGAAAAAAAATAATTCCCAAAAATAAAGAAGTTATTTTTTCAAACAAAATAAATAATAAAATTATCGTTTTAAAATAAAACGCCATTTGTAAAGTATAACATAGGCACGCACACACTTACCTGTCAAAGTTGCAACGTTGCACACGTATGTGTGCGTCATACGAAATACAGGTATGGATAAAAATCGTGAAATGAAAAAAAAAATCCTACGTCAAAACTGTTGAGGTACCTTGATTAATTTTTTTAGCTCTGGGTTTGAAATATTTTACCCTATATGCAGTTTCAGTAAAAGAAGCGCTGCCTCTTCCAACCTGTATATTGGATTGTAAAACAAAGATTTTTTAAATTAAGAATATATAGGAATTTTAATCTCAGATAAATAATAGTAACGCAAATGAGTATCTAAATACGTATTTTTTAAATACTTACTCTACGTATTTTGCTTTTAAAAATATATTACTTTATATAGGTAGTGAAAAACAAAATAATTTGTCATTATACATGAATTACACGAAATATTTTTATTCATATAGCTGGGTAGGCAGAAAGAACCTAGTATTAAGACACTATGTTCCCATTAAGACGCTTCAGTTCCTCACTTTTTCCCGAACTCTGGAATATTGCGTGTTGAATGGCGGAACTCAACGCCGCGCTTTGCACCGTTATCAGAGCGAGGAAATGAGAAAAATTTCATTTCCTCTGGTGGGAATCGAACGCACGCATCGGAAAAAATGTGAAGGTGCTTTTTTATTTACCTTCAGGATGCTATAGTCTTTCTTTTGAAAGGGGCCTGACCTGATGTATAAAATTGTTTTTGTTTTATAGAAAAAAAGTAAATTTCAAATTTATTCTTATTTTAATGTCTATATAAAAATGTATTTGTTAATGTAAATGTAATGTATATATTAGAATATTACAATTGCAAATAATATTGTACTTAAAATTACTATTACAAGTGACTCTTTATGTTATATTAAATAGATGAAGTAATTAATGCTTTCTAATATTATAATAAACATTTTTTATTAACAATTGTAAAAAAATGTGTTGCAGCAAAAATTTTTAAATAAGATTGAAAATATATATAGGTATATAGTTTTTTCACATTATCGATGTGTTAGTGAATTATTTATTATATATAATTATTTCTTAAATATTATTATGATTTTTTTGTTACTATTGTAATAAATAATTTATTTATACCATTGTTGTTTAATCTAAGTTGGGTATTCTAAGCTTTTGCGTACTATTCACTCGGGAAGATAGTAATAAAAAATAACAAAATCCCTAAAATTAAATCTGTGCAGCCATCTCCAGCTAACTTTAGGTTTAGTTTAGAGTTTGAAGTACTAGTATCCTGTGTACAGCTAATGTGTCCTTTTGTGTTTGATGGGCTGTTAGTCAGTCTTTTTCCTTTAGAGTTACGCCGAGTTGGTGACCTTTGCCATACAGGATGGCAAGGTTTAGCGTCATTGTCAGTAGGAATTGCCTATGATAAAGAGTATGGATTTCCTTTGTGACATGCTGAGCTTCCTAGTGAAAATGATCTAGGTCTTTGGATAAATAGGCTCGGATGGAATGCCTTTATGGCAAACTAACGTGGGTGGGACATACTAGGGGCACTTTCCCCAAGGTACCGCAGTCACTCTTTTGGTCACTGTGGTCAATCCTACGGACGCGAGCAGCTCTACCCCCTCTAGAACACATAATAAATAAAGTTTTATTTTATTGCCACCTTTTTAGATTCTTAGCTCTATGATCATAACGCGTATAAGGAATTTGTTGTAAAAGCGACCAATCAGGGTAATTTTTAAGAGTTTACAAATTTAACATAGTTTATAATTTCGCGAGTAAAATTATGAATAACAGTTTTTAATAGTCTTACTTACTTCTTACTTTAATAGTCTTATTTTTTATTTGTAAAAAATAAAATATATATGAAAAAAATTATACATTTTAGATTCAGGTCTCGTAGCTAAAGTAGATAAATAAACAGACATTATTTGTTTTTTTAATAATTACACATAAATGTACGTAGAACTTTATTTATTCCAAATGTTCCTGTCCCATATAAAAATAAAATGCCTTTTTATTGCACTGTTTATTAACAAGAAATTGAGGGAAGTCGAGTCACATGCGTGCGACTGTAAACGCGACAGGTTGTGGGTTTGATTCTCACTCGAGGAAATTAAATATTTCATATTTTCATAGATAACCTTCTATGATAACAAGGCAAAGCGCGGTGTTGAACTCAGCCACCTCCAGAATTCGGCGGAGAGTGTCATAATGGAAAAGGAGTGTCTTAACACTAGGTCACAATCACAATCTTTTCTCTAGCTACCTTACTAGGTGTGGTAAAAAACAAAAGTCATTCTAAAGAATTGTTGCATGTTTTCCATTTTCCGGCACTCGTGTTAACTGGCGGAATTTTACGCCGCACTTTATGTGCATGAGCGGAGAAATGTAAATAATTTTAATACAACCATCGCATATACGGTCAGTTGCTGTGCCACTGCGATACCACGCTGTAATATGTTAAAATACTTTATATGTATCATAAGATAAAAAAAATCGAAAAAAGAAAAGAAAATTAAGAAATCATAACGGTTTTTCTCAAAGAATTGATTTGAATTGATCTTATTTAAATGTTAATAGAAAGATTGTTAATTGAGAATTACAAAGGGAATATTTTCAATAAGGTACCTGATTTTTAATATTTACTATTTCTTCCAAAAATATTTAAAAAAAATACACAAATAAAAACTAATAGTTTTAAATAAATTTCAAGAAACACTTATATCGCTTGCTGCCATACTGATTCCGTGGTGCGACAACAAGTGACTTTTCAAACTGCACTTTTGCACAAACGCTGTCCCACACACTTCACACTTGAACCGTCTGTCGTTATTATGTATCCGCATGTGCTCCCGCAAAGTGTACTTCCTTGCATACGCTTTGTGACACACTTCACATGCGTATTTCTTCTCACCACTATGCTTTATCATGTGGGCTTTCAAAGCTTTTTTCGAGAAAAATCTATAACCACACTCGGTGCACTGACAATTTTTTTCCATTAAATGATTTTTCTTTATATGACACATCAATAAAGACTTCAGTATATAACCTTTATTACACACATTACATTTGTATTGAGCTTCGGAATTATGCACTTTGACTAAATGTTGGTTCCTTTGATAATAACTCCTGAATGGTGTATCACAGAAGGGACAATTACTTATACTTCTTGCCCCCAAATGTTTCGTTTTCTCATGATATTGTTTTTTGGTGCGACTTGAGAATATTTTGTCGCATAGATCACATTTAAAGCTGCCCTCTTGGTGAGTTGCTTGATGAGCATTTAAAGATCTCTTAGTAGCGAATGAAGTCTCACATTTAGTACAAGCGTAATTACTGTAATGCTTGTTCATGTGCTGTTTAAGCATTTTGAACGTCTCATAAGTCGAAGGGCACATTGCACAATCGTAGACCTCTCCTTTCTTTAGCTTAAATTGCATCAAATGATCTTTTATGTCGTTGTGAAATATTTTACTATGCGAAACAGTTAGATGATCTTTCAATTGATTCAAATTATTCATTTTACCATTACATATAGAACACGAAAGGTCAGTTATATCTAACTTAACACTGTATTCGGTCATGTCGAAGGAAGATTTAAAGTCTAAACGTTCTATTTCATGGTGTTTTTCAGTATGGATCCGTAAATCCATAGGGTCTGGGTATGTAGCTTCGCAGTACCCACAAATGAAGCCCAATAAGGATTTATTCTTGAATGGTATTGCGTTGGAGCATTCTAGAATGGTGATCAAATTCTCTTTATGCTTTTTTTTATCGTGAGCTGTCCTTCTTGTCCACGACAAGTTGATTTTTAAGTCTTTTTTTATTGATATTTTGCGATTTTTTATTATGTTCATTGTTTTTGAGTTGGTGCGTTTTAAGTCTGGAATATTGCAAGCATCTGGAATTTTAGAAATTAAAGATAGAAATTGTAAAAATATTCAATTAAATTTAAATTTCCTGCTGCAGTAAAACTAAAAGCTTGCAAAATTTACATACCTATTGAAGAAAATTTTGTAACTAAACTTTTAATTTCATAATTGTCGTCAGAGCCTTTTTTTGACCTATTTCTTGCGTTCGCTATTTTCTTTTTAATGGGTGTGTTTGATTCTTGTTTTACTATAAATAGGACAATAGATATGAGAAATTTAAATAAATTTGTTTATAACGCCAAATGTGCTTGTGGGTTCGATCCACACTCAAGGAAAAGAAATATTAATTTAAATTTTCATTTCTTCGCTCTAGTGCTAAGACAAAGTGCAGCTTTGAGTTCTACCACTCAACACGCAATGCCCCCGGAATTCGGTGGAAAGTGGCGAACGGAGCGTCTTAACATTACATTCCTTCTGCCTACCCTGCTGTGTGTGGGACACAGTGGAAGCTGATTTATTTATTTTTTATTTATATTTTCTGGTCTGGTTTGAATTTGAGTATAAACATGAAAAAGAAACTCACATGCATCAGCTAAGAAACAATTATCTGAATCATTTTCATCACTATCTGGGAATGGTTCTTCCTTTACAATCGGTTTTGCTGAAATAAAATAATGCTTTTTATCTTTATCTTTTACAAGATAGACAAGGAGAAACTAGAGCACAGACATTCTTTTATAAATAGCAGGACAGGCAGAGGGAACCTAATGGCAAGATACTCCATCAAATCAAATTTGCTTTATCGAATCAAAAAAGTGGTCTATGGAGAATACCCCATGCATCATCCAATTTTTAAGACATTACACATTGAGAATGATATAAAGTAATATAAATTAATGAATTGTCAAAGATTGATATGTAGTTTTAAATTTTGAAGGTACTTATTTGCTTTATTATTTATAAAGTGAATTCAAGTGGGTAAGCTGGAATTATGTATGACAAGTTTAGTTCATGTTAGGCTACTTCGCTAATACAATACTTATTGCGAACTCAGTGTTTTATTTATGTTACATATATTATGTCATAACTCACCACCATCCTTTGTATACCAGACTGGGAATTGAATCCACATTATATTGCTTAGAGTAAGAACCTATTCTACTGCTTCTAATAAATGCCAAGTCTATTTGATAGCAAACTGGTAAATATAAATATTATTTGTCACATACATTTAAAAATTCTATTAAGAATCATTTTTATGTAATTAAGTAATTACGAAGTGAAGTCATCATGGTGCAGGGACAGCAGTGTGAGACTGTAACATGATGGTTGTGGGTTTAATTCTCAATCAGGAGAATGAATTATTATTTACTAATATTGTACCCTCAGTAATATAAAGACACAATTCAAAAAAGTAAAATTTTGGAAAATCATAATTAAAGATTTTGGATTCTCTCATTAAAGCATTTTTTTCAAATTACACACTTACTATTAATGCTATGTAAAACTTGGTAGTTGTTCTTTAAAAAATGCACTATTAAAAGCATTGAAAAAGTAATGATTATGTGAATAAATTCCATAGTTTATAAATTATTGAAAAAACATTTTGAAGTTAGGCCCATATAGTACAAAACAATAGAATGCAAATATGATAGTTCTATATTTAAGTTTAATCCAATATATTATTAAAAAATCAAATTAATTGATGTAGTATAGGGAACCAATAAGGTCCCTAAATTCGACCCAATAATTTATAACTAAACTCGCCATTTTTTTTGTCATAAAAGAGCACAAACACAAATTGCACATATTTTGAAGACTCCATCTTCGGTAAATATAGGCATGTTACCGTTTGCTACCTTGTACAACACAAATGTATTTGCCGAGTAATTATTGTCCTTTTTCTGTTTTTTTTTTTCAGTGCTAACCAGTAGAGAATTTCATTTTGTGCCCTTAGCATTTAAATTCCCAGTTTTCAAAAATGTTTACTTAGGCCCTTATATCAATGGGGGTGCAATATGTTTATTTCTTTGCTCTTGTACCAATGCAAATGCACGGTATTGAATTCCACTACTCAACAAGCAATGCCTCGAAATTTTGTGTAAGAGAGGACCGGAGTGACTTCACACTATGTTCCCTCTGATTACTTTGCTATATGGATACTATGTAAAGCTGAAAAAAAAGAAAAAGTGAATTGCTTAAATTTGGGTGGAAATTGGAAAATGAAAGTGAAGTGAATATATTAATGACAATGAAGTCTATTAACACTAAGTTCCCAGGTTTTGTCTGCCTACTCTGCTATATGTAAACAACTGCAATATGTCTAGAATTTAGACAGACAGTGAAGTATATAGCATATTGAAACTAAGTTCCCTCTACCTATCCTAGTACATGTGGAATACAGCTAAATAAAAAATACAAAAATTACTTTCTAATTCATCTCCAGCAAGTTGTTTCAGGAACATTTGTTCAGAACGTAGCACTCTTTTTTTAAAGTCAAGAGAATACCGCAGATTTTTCACACATATGTCACATATGAAATTACTTTCATATTTCTGGCTTAACTGGAAAAGATTTAAATTAATATCTCATTCATGATTTAATATTTCACTTTAATTGTATGATTTATTTCATTTAAAATATTTAAGAACATGTAACAAACAATATTAAAATTTACTATTTTGAATTTGTATATATTTTTTATTTGAAATGAAATATTACAATACTGTATATATATGTAAAAGACAGCGGGAATCCGCTGGATTCAAAGGACGCAGGACCGGACGGAGTAGCGAGAATTAGGGGAGGCCTATGTCCAACAGTGGACGTTGAAAGGCTGATGGATGGATGGATGGATATATATATATTTGAATAAAAAAGATTGTTGAGTGTAGTTTAGGATTTTCAATGGATATTTTAAGAAGAATGAGTTGTATAATACGTACGACTATATTAAAACATTCTTGTAACATATCGGAATATATTTCCTTTTTCTCCATGTAATTATATTTAAAATTCAAATCTTTATTAGCGCCGTTGGATAAACAACAGCGGCACACCTTAGCACCATCCATTTTATACAATTAGATATTGTAAGTTTCATAAAAATAAACTTAAAATTACGTAAATAGAATATTTAGTATATTCTTAATCGACAAAATCAGATTTAGGTGACTTTGTTTTTTTTTACTAAAATTCGTAAGTAGGGCAAACATTAGAAATTATATTTATAAGCCAATCATTAAATATATAAGCCACAGAGTATAGAAGGATTGAAAAGCAACACAGCTTCATTTTAAGAAAGAAGTCACTGTGACTTCTATCTAATATTAAAATAAACTATGAAATTTACAAACATGCATTCTCCTATTATGTAAAATAATCTTTTAGTACAATCTCCTTCGTTTGTTCCCCATAAAACGTGACATTGGCGAAGTGATTAGTGCTCAATTGGCACGCTCGAAACGCTATTAATTAAGAACTAAACTAACTTTACAAAAAAATATTTTAAAAAGTGAGAATTTTCAATATTTTATGAGATATTCGAAGTTGTTAGGTCTAACTAAGAAGAGCCGTTTAAATCGATACAAAATATATACGGTACTTATTTATAATAATTATGCTTAAAATGGATTTTATGCTGAGGCTAGCCTCACATCATACACACACAATATAATTGTCAATATCATTTTGGGAAATACAGTTGAATATTATGGCCTCGCATACTACACAATATTATTGACAATATTTTGTCGTAAAATCTGACGCAGTCGCTCAACTAAAGCTTTATATGTGTGCAGACGTATTAAATCTAAATTGCATAGAAAGCCATTGCTTTAGTTTTTTTTATCAAAGACTGGATGAGGAAAAAAGCATAAGCGTCCGCCTCCCTTGAAGTCTTTTATTCAGTTAAAATATTGCCGCGTGTGTGGGCACATAAAAATATTATTGACAATACGTAATTTATTGACAATATTATTGTACGTTTTGGCTTATAATAATCCTATGTTCACATGGCCGTGCGGTAGGCCCGGCGTGCGGCTTGAGATTGTAACAAATCAATGTTGTTTGTTCACACGACCGCGCGCCTCCGCGCGGGTTCGCACGCACCGCCGTGTACCACGAGCAAGATCTTGAGACAAGATCTACCATTCTGTATCGACTTGTTCAGTTGTTCAGTTGAGTAATTGTGTTCTGTGGTTGACCCGCGCGGTTTGAGGCGGACGGACGCATGGAGCTATGAAAATGAACCGAACCTTAATATTACTATCACTGTTTCTTTTTGTGAAATGCAATATCTTACAGCACTTTTCAACGCAAGCATAAAAAAGTCAAAGTCTTAAGTCTGGAATGTAAAGACAAGGAGGCTTAAGAAGATGTTTAACTCAA
Organism: Heliconius nattereri; assembly: GCA_013403645.1. Taxonomy (NCBI): domain Eukaryota; kingdom Metazoa; phylum Arthropoda; class Insecta; order Lepidoptera; family Nymphalidae; genus Heliconius; species Heliconius nattereri. The sequence continues at coordinate 14,705,395 of JAAIXI010000236.1, forward strand.
AATAGGGTGAACCCAGTATCGTTATTGCTTTCGATGACGACGTCCTAATTTGCGGTATAAAACTCACAAGTAAATAGCCTCCTCCATGTTCATTCTCGATGAATGTATACACTAGAATGCCCCCCGCGAGCCGCCGTCACATGAATAGGTGAGCCGCGCGGCAGCGCGCCTCGCCGCGTAATTTTACAATTGGTACAGTTGGCAGTATTGTATTACACCGAACTAAATAAAATGGCGAATCTTAAGCGAAATCGATGCTGAGCCTTGTGTCATCATTGCGTTTTCAAACATCAATTAAAAGTATTTTAATTTGTTAAGAATGCTCTAAATATACAAAGTAAACATGGAGTTTGATGAAATAGTGGTGAAGGAGAGTCCGGGGCTATGCCGGTGCTGTCTATCCGAAGGTTGTTACAAAGACTTGGGTACTGAGTACGTTTGGATGGAAGAGGCCGAAATTTACGCCGATATGCTTTTAGAATGTTTTGATATTAGTGTAAGTACCCCTATTACTTACCATCCTTTTTATATTATTATTATTTCATTTAGGTTTATGTAATATGCAATGTAATATGTATTTCTATTATGTTTACATAATAAAAAACAATGTAATCTTATAGGAATTTATTTAATTTATCTGTTATACATTTTGTGTATTTAAATATTGCCTATTGCAATGTAAGTAAATAAAAATCATACAATTTATGTTCAAAAATCTTTTGTGCAATATATTATTTCCCACTGCTAATGCTAAGGATAATGTTTTTCGCGCGTATCTTATATGTCTGATATTCTTACCTCATATCTCCAGAACCGTTGAACGGGTTTATATTAGTAATTGAGGTATCTTTAGATTCGTCTTAGCAGCCCAAGTGTTCTTAAAGGTGATGTTAAATAAAAATAATAATAGCTGTAGGACTTCATTGGACTTAGTGATAAAAAGAATGTTGTTTTCAAACACCACAATATGGGTATCAAATTCATGAACTCAATCTGAAGATTTCAAAAATGTATATCATGATTATCATTACCGTAATAGTAATAAAAATAATATAAATAAATAAAAAATAATAAAATAATGAGAAAGTTCAAAAATATAGACTTTGCTCTTTTACTTTCTGAAACCAGTGGAGTTCCAATGCGATATGACCGGAAAAGCGAAAAGGGGTCAAATATTTACATACTTTAATAATCCTAATGAATCCTAACAAGAGTGAAAATAAAAAAATAAAAACCCGACTGCATAAAACTAAAAAGAAAAAAAACAAGCCCAATAGTTTATTAGGATTAAAAATCGGGATGTATAAGTAATTCTTCAATTAATTAAATCTTTACCAGGGACCCCGCATAATTTAGAGAGGTTCTGACTGTTAATCCTAATAAACTTGTGGGCTTGTTTTTTTCTTCTTAGTATCATGCAGTTGGGGGTTTTTGTTTTTAAAAAAATATTTTTTTTTATAATTTGTAAAGGTTATCTAATGAATCAAATTCCGTTTTGATTATTTTATAATAGCCTCTCGGGAAAATGATAAATCACTACTTACTAGTGTGGTGTTAGGTACTGCTAGTATACAATGTCTCTTTCACTCGGTATATGTGGGAGATTTGTCAATCTAAAAATATTACATTATCAGAAATTCTTACAGATATCACAACACATAGAAGGGCCAAATGGTCCAAACCGTTTTATCTGTGAAGTCTGCATAACTCGTCTCCGAGATGCCTGCAACTTTAAAAAGCAAGTGCTGGAATCTGAAAAGAAGTTCATTGATATGCTTGGCAGGGGTGAATTTAAGTCAAAAGGTTAGTTTTTCAGCTTAAACTTAGTGTAAAGACTGCTCCATTCTGCTTTCTGAACAAAGTTTTAGGGGCTGATATACAAGAGCATCATCCATCCAGTTCTTTTATACGGCACAGTATGTTGGCCAGCACTATCTCAGCACTCTCAAGAGCTTCATGTTGTGGAAATGAAGATGCTGAGGTGGATATGCGGTCTGACCGCATATGGAACACATTCATTTGAGGTAGTCTTGGGACTTTTTAGCAGATAAGCTCCAAGAGCGTCGCCTAATATGGTTTGGCTACGTTACTCGCCGGCCTAAGAACTAAGTCGGATGCAAGTGCATTGCTATATCAGTTTCTGGAATGTGCCTCCCAGACGCCCAAGGAAACGCTGGCACTGGATGCCGTGATGCAGGACATGAAAAACATTGGTCTAACCACCGAGGACGCAAAATAACCGCACCGTGCAAAGTGGAGTAAGTTGAGTAGGAAGGGTCTGCACCCAGGCAATAGCCAGTATTAATGCCAGGAGGAAGGGGAATAGCTCGTATAATTAATATTTTGAAACAACGGTAAGCTTAAGGTGTACTTACATTTTACTTAGGCAAGAAACACGTAAAAAGTGATGACATTTAATTTTTTATTGTTTTGGTCTATTTTAGAGACTACAATAATGTTTGGCTTAAACTGTGCTTTATTTTACCTAAACTGGGCTAAAAAATATGAGCTATGGGGGGGGGGGGGGGGTAATCCTGCCCTNGGGGGGGGGGGGGGGGGGGGGGGGGGTGTAATCCTGCCCTGGGCGCCGCTCATAAAAGGGGCACCAAAAACTATTTAAACAAATATACTGGCACGCTGGAAACGCCATAAATTGAAATAAGCCATATAGCCATAACGCCATAAATTGAACTGAACTGAAATAAGTAACTGTTATAAGTATTAAAATATTTGAGAATAAATTAATGAAAGCAGCTGTAAATTGTTATATTATTTCCTGAACAGTGACTTAAAATGAAATTTGAAAAATGATGAAAGTATATTTTTCGTGTACTTTTATAGAATGTTTTTATTTTCGCATATTATGAATATGGTGTTAGGTTGTTTCTGTTGTGAATTTTGAGATCGTCATGGTGCATGGGCAAAAAGGTATGAATTATTATTTATTAATATTTTCACCAAGGCAAAAGCACAGGGCTGAGTTCTGCTACTCTAGATGGAATGGGATGTAACTAAGATTGACACTTGGTTTCCAGGTTTTCTCTGTCTATCTACCTTTGAAAGCTTAAACAATAACATACAGTTACCAACATAGATAGACTAATAAACACATTATCCTCCTTTGCGTCACACAGTCGGATAAAAATATATTAATTAGTAATCAATTGTTATTTTCAGTTATAGCATATCAAGATCAAATGAAAGCTGAGGTACAATCTGGTATGGACACAGAAGTAGAATTTCTTGAGGACGATTATGATGGTTGGCTTTTAATTTTTTTTTAAATAATTATATTTTATTTTAAAGTTTTGTTATTTATAATAATAATAGATAAAATTAGAAAAATCATTAGTATTTCGTTTGGCGTTAAATAATGTATTTAGCCCCTGGGCGTACCTAGAAATATTTTCTGGAGGGGGCCATATGTTTGTGTAAATGTTTTTTTCTCAGTGCAATTTTTTTGTTGGTGAATTTTCTGGGGTGGGTCCAAGACTACTCTAGGGTGGGCACGGACCACCCAGTCCCTCCTATTCCTACGATTATGACTGAATTCACACTTAATGAGCAATAAATGGTTAATGAATTGTGTTCAATCTTAGTTCTGGTTATTGTTTCTCTAACTTCTGACAAAGAAATTCGATATAAATATAATATTAATGTAAATTTTCATATCTGTTTCTGTCTATAATTTTATTTAAGGCCGTCGCGAAGTAGCGTCATAGCGTCTCACTGTACGCGACGGTCTTTGGTTCGATTCTCACTTGGAGGAATAAATTATCACTGCCTGAAAGTGGCATTCAACACAAAATGTCTGTCTCAGAGATTGGATATAACGTGTGTATAGTGTTTTAACATTAGATGCCTATCCTGCTTTGTGGGAAAATTAAATTAAAAATGCTATTTAGTATTCAAAATAATATTTCTATGTATTTTTTAGATGGGCCAGGCAATGACATAACGGAACCAAGTATATCTGAAGATATAACGGTAGAGACTTTACCCATTAAAAGCAAAAAGGGAAGACCCCGTAAAAATGCAGTCAAACCGGAAAAGAAAAAAACTAAAACTGAGGACAAACCTAAGTCTAAAATTGTTAGAGGTATGTATTTGTTTTTTATTTTTTTTATCTATAATTGTAGATTTGAATGAGTGAAGGTGATAAAAATAGTGAGGTAATAAAAAAATATAGTTTTCTTGAAAACAGGATCAAGATATATAATTTTTAAGAAACAGAAGATAAAAAATAAAAATAAAAAATCCTTTTTATAATGTAAAGTTTTAATATAATTTTAAATATCAATGGATTTTTAAAAAAATACATTTTAAAGATGTATAATCTATATATATATATATATATATAAAAGGGCATGCTCCCACTGACTGAGGCAAGAAGCACGCACAGCCGTAACCGCTGTGCGTAGAAACGTGAAATTTGGACAGATGTTTAGTTTCGTAGTCTAGACATTCACTAAGAAGGGATTTTGAAAAATTTTTGCCCTAAAGAGATGAAATAAGAGTTCGAAGTTTGTATGTTTGTATGGTTTTAAAATCAGCACCGATTTTTATAAAATTTGAAATTTAGACTTAAAAATATTTTATTAACACGTGTTTCATGGTTTTTTAGAATTTACCCCTAAGGGCGCAAATAAGCAAGTGGTCTTATATATTAGGCACTCTTACAAATATCAATGCTTAAAATTGTTAAAAATATTTTTAAAAAATTGTAATACCTTCATACATTTATGTCAATAATAATCTGTAGTCAAAATTTTGTATTTTTTTGGACTATTTAAAAAAAATACTTTATCACAGATATTTTTAATTTAAAATTTAAAATTTATTTACGATTTCTTCTGTTGTCTTTTTATTTTTTTTAATACCTTCTTAAGGTATTGATTGTTTTATATAACTATAGTAACATTAAGTAAAAAAGTTTTTATAGAATATATTTCAATTCCAATGACATTTCCTATCAACAACAGCAAGATGACTGTACATATTTGAAATTTTATTTACGTTGCTAAATATTGACCCTCTAATGATTATTATCACTAGACAGTCACTAGTACAAAATATATTTATATTCTAATAACAACTGAATTTAAGTAAAAATATTATTATGCACTCGACATTGGTTGAATTTTAATTTTAATTTATGAAAATAAAATAAAGGATAATGTTGTATAATAAGAATTAAACCAACACTAGTATATAACATATTAAGCCTCTTTTTAATTAAAATTATAATAAAAAGAAAATAAACAAATAAATGAAGCAAACAATCTTAACAAATCTACTTCTACATCCACATGTGAAAGTAGTATCAACCCACTAAAAATAAATCAGCATTATTGATTTATTAAATAGTCCTACTTTTAGATATTGCCTCCATCCAAACTTTAACAAACAAATTTTATATGAGTTTAATGTATTTTGCTTATTCTAAGTTCTTAATTCATTATTTTAATGAATATCAATAAAAATTGTCAAACAATTAGATTATGTAGTATTATTGACTGATTCATTGAATTTTGAGAAAAATACAGCTTGTATGGCATCTAAAATCGACTTGTATATCGGAATAAAAAGAAACCGAGTGAAATAAGAAGATACAAAACAAATATTGATTGAATTTAAATTTTTAGGTGATAAACGCCCAAAGCTGGCGCCAGAGGCCGTGAGTAAGTCCTCGATGTCCACGACGAAACGAAATCGTCTTATGAAAAGAAACGCTATAATCATTCTAGAAACTTCTACAGTTGTTCCATTTAAATGGCACAGACATAACTATCTTTGCTTCTTTTGCCACAAAACGTCTAAAACTTTAGAGCCATTAAAAGAACACACAAAGGTTGATCATAAAGATTCTGGTATTAAATCTGCCGTTTTATACTTAAAAGGAGACGAAAAAGTAAAAATTGACATTTCGACAGCAAAATGTCGGATTTGCAACAGAAATTTCGATGAAATAAACGACTTTGTAGATCATTTAAAGAATCAACATGATAAAATTTTTACGGACGCTGATTATGGTGTGATCCCATACAAGTTTCAAGATGATAAATATAAATGTGCTATATGCGTAAAGGAATTTGAGTATTTTATTAATTTGAATCAGCACATGAATGAACATTTCGGTCATTATGTGTGTGAATTGTGCGGAAAGTCATTTTTGAGTCAGGATAGACTAAGGTGCCATTCACTCTGCCACGCCTCTCGGTTTAAATGTCAATTATGTTCAGAAATCTTCGTCTCCTTAACACAAAAGAACAATCACGAAATAAAAGTTCATAATAAAAATTCCACAGTTAAGTGCCTTTTTTGTCCAGATACCTTCCAAAATTACACATTGCGTAAACGCCATCATCACGACATTCACAATTTAGAAATATCTTTAATAAATTGTCCCGTTTGCGGTAAAATTTTTCACATTTTAAGTAAAATGGTCGCTCATTTGAAGGAAGTGCATGTTAGGGAGAAGAATTTCGCATGTACTATTTGCCATCAAAAGTTTTTTTCGCGTACCCACGTACAAAAACATATGATAAAGCATGTAGGTGAAAGGATTTATCAGTGTGAAGTGTGTAAAAAGTCGTATGCGAGGAAGCAAACGTTGCGTGATCATATGAGGATACACAGTGATGATAGGCGTTTTGTTTGCTCATTTTGTGATCAGGCGTTCGTAAGAAATTATAAATTGAAATTGCATATTAAAGTGCATCATACTGATGCCCAATAAATCATTTGGTACTCGTCGGTACTACCTTTTCGAGCCAGTTTTTGAGACTATTATATTTTATCTTTAACACTCTTAAACGAAGGAAAGATATTAGTGCGCGTCTTTTAGTAATCATCCAAGCGCATAGGCAAAGGAATCGAGTGTCTAATTATCATCTACAGGTGTCCCAGAAGTCAACGATAAGCCGAAAACAGGTGATAGACCAAGTCGTGACAGTTATGAGAAAAATAAGAAAAAACAATCTTTGTCATGTATTTTTCATAAAAATATTTTTAATAAAATATCGGAAAAACCGACACCTGTGATGATCTTGCAAGTCCTAAGACAATACAAATATTACTGTTTCTTCATTTTTGTTCTGTAATGTAATCATGACTAAACCTTCTGTAAATTACAGTTTAATATTGAAACATACCTGCATCAGCTTTCAATAAAATGTTGAGTTTTTCCAAACATTACATTCAAAATAATAACTACACCCAACTTTAACCGACTCTACTGTAAAAAACTGTACTGTGATGTAAGGAACTTTAAATGTACCCTGCGTGTAATATTTGTGAGACATTATTTTATATCACGTTTTAAATACATTTTCTTTTATTTTTCTTTTCTTTATCGTAAAGGGTACATTTACAGTTGAGAATTTTTTTTCAGATATAGAACCTCGGAAACTAAAAGGCAGCGAATCATCATCGATGCGTAGAAGGAAAAACCTTCAATTGCTCTTCAACAATACGACGGTTATACCGTTTAAATGGAGAGGCAAATATCTTTGCTTCTATTGCAGTAAAGATATTTCAGTATATTCGGAACTTAGAAATCATACTAAGTCCCACGGTAATTGTTCTACCAAAGATCATTCGTTGAAAGTTCTCAAAGGTGGACAGAATATGGAAATTAAAATCGATATATCAAAGCTTAGCTGCGAAATTTGTAATGAAGAATTTACTATTTTCGATGAAATTGTGACTCATTTGCTTCTTAAGCATAAATTGGAGTTCGATAGAGAAGTGAATATGGCTATAGAAGAGTATAGGCTGGTGGACTTAAGTTGCTTGCTTTGTGATGAAAAATTTACATATTTTGGCTATTTAGTGTCTCATGTAAATAATAATCATCCGAAAAATTGTTTAGTATGTGATAAATGCAATCAAAAGTTTAATAAAAAGCGCGATCTCTTCTCTCATATTAAAAATTATCACAGGGAGGGTGGTTATAGGTGTGAGATTTGTCCACAAACCTTTAGTTCTCTTAATATACTGCGCAAACATAGAAGTAACAGACATCTTACTAGATGCGGCATTTGCCATTTACGGTTACCTTCTGCGGTATTGAAACAAAAACACATGGAAATAGAACATCCTGATGATGGTTCACTTCAGTGTCAGATATGTCTCAAAGATTTTCACACAAAACAAGGCCTTAAAATGCATTTACGTAAATGCAAAGGTGACATTTTCAATATAGCAATGAAGAAAGAAGAGTGCCAAGTAATGGACCTCGATTGTGACTATGAAGGCGTTAAAAGACCAAGCGTCAAACAAATTCGTGAGAATATTGTCACAGTTATAAATATGTCCACAGCGATACCGTTTAATTTCTATAAAAACAAATTTAATTGCTTCTACTGTTCCAAGGATTTCCCAGATTCGGATTCTATGAGAGAACATACAATTTTAGAGCATCCTATATGTGATGTAAAGGAAAAATGTATCAAAAAATGTCGAGAATCCGTCGCCTGTGTTAAAATCGATATTTCATCACTAGCATGTAAAATTTGTTTTGAATCAATGACTGATCTCGATACTCTTTTGGACCATCTCATATTAAAACACAGTGCGAATTATGATAAATCAATAACAACTTGTTTGCAACCGTACATACTAATCAAAGATCACATGGCGTGTCCGAACTGCCCTACTGAAGTATTTCGTTTCTTTGGAACATTATTAAAACATATGAATAATAAGCATACTAATAATAATATTATCTGTGTATATTGCGGTCAGACGTTCAGAAGAGATCAAAACTTACGTGTCCATATATGGAGACATCATAGAGATGGCAGATTTAAATGTAATATATGTGGAGCAGAATGTAATATACCGTCGAGGTTGTATATGCACATGGCGAAAACACATGGAGTCAAGGCGGCTAAGTGTCCTAAGTGTCCGGAAAGCTTCGCCACGCAGTATCTAAGACAGAAGCATTTGATCGAAGCACACGACTCAGGCCACAAATGTTCCTACTGTGGCAAACTTTTTACTAGAAACTCCTTTATGCGAGATCATATAAGACGAACGCATCTGAAGGAGAAGAATGTGGAATGTTCTATTTGTAATATGAAATTCTTTAATAACATTCTGTTAAGGAGACATATGGTTAAACACAGTGGCGAGAAGAATTTTCACTGTGACATCTGTGGTGAAAGATTTTATTGGCGGAAAAGTTTGTGTACGCATATGGCGCGGCATAGTAAAGTAATCAATACTATATAGATGGCATCCGAAGTATACTTGTTTGATCTATGGCGTAGATGTAATATTTAAATTACATTACCAAAGACGAGTCCAAAGTTTTTTTACTTCTTGAGTGCTTGAAAATAGTTATAAAATATTGATTATAACTGATACATTAGTACTTAGATTAAAAACTTATAACGTCTACATAAGCGTAGTTCTTACGCCATCCAAATTTATATACAGGTGGAAGCGTCAGCGCTCCGTTTACGGAAACTTCATAATATAGGGTAAAATATTTCAAACCATCCTTAAAGAAAATAATCAAGATACTCAACAGTTTAGACGTAGGATTCTTTTTTTATTTCACGATAAAGACGCATACATATATACAAATAACGTTAACACATACTACTACAAAAATACTACTAAACGTTGAACAACTTTGAACTTTGCGACGTGGCGTGTGCGATGACTTTCCTTTGATAGGTTTATGTATGCGTGCGGCGTTCGTGACAAAAAATGGCGTTTTATTTTACAATGATAATTTTATTATTTATTTTGTTTGAAAAAAAAAAAATGTATTAGGCTTTTATACAATACTTCAAACTGTGGCTTCATTTAAAGTGGTGTTGACAAAAACACAGTATATATTTTTTATAATTATATTAATTATAAAAAAATCTTGCTAAAGTGTGTTATAATTTTTTTCTAATTGTATCATAAACAAGTTCCCCATCATTCTGAATACAAGACAAATTTCCAAACATACAGTATAGCATTTTGTTTTCAGATTGTAAAATGCAATCGGACGAATGCTCTACTGCACTAACGGCGTCGCAGCGTCAATGTCTCCAAACATTATTTAACACTACCACTATCATTCCTTTTGAATTAAACAACGGTTTCGCTTGTTTTTTTTGTGCAAAACCGGTATCTCAATATGATGATCTCAAAAAACATACAAAATCTCATGAAATATTCGATATAAGACAAGTTTCCAACGATTTTTATTCAAAAATAATAAAGGTAGATGTGTCTGATAGTAGTTGCGAAATTTGTGATATACAATCACATTCGAATATGGATTACAATTGCTTAATAAATCATTTAACATCCGTTCATAATTTGAAAGATGATATTAGTTTTGTTAAATATTTTAATTTAAAAAGACTACAATGTTTGGAATGTACTCAGTGTTTTACAGAGTTATCTCAATTGGAAATCCACATAAAAATTAAACATGACAGTAACAAAAGTTCTGTACACGTTCTGCGTAAATTAGATTCAGGACCAGTTGTAAACAATTCGACAAAATACCACTTTTCTTGCCCTAAATGTTCAAAAATATTAACTTCAAAGTTAGGTTTTAAAATACATCTCACTAACTGTGGTGTTAAAAAAGAACCGCGGTTATTAAAAGAAAGAAATACTAGAACATTAAAAATTAGGCAAAATATAGCGTCCGTTATTAAAATGTCAACTGCTATTCCTTTCAAATTCTTCAAAAATAAGTTTCGCTGTTTTTATTGTTCAAAAGATTTCACAGATTTTGATAATTTAAGAGATCACAATGTTAATGATCATCCTAATTTTAGTGAACATTGTAAAGCTATGAAGATGATTAAAGGTAGAGATGTTAATGTTAAAATAGACATTTCAAATCTCACTTGCAAACTTTGTTTTGAAAGTGCACTTGAATTAAATGACCTCATAAATCATCTAATTTTAAATCATGAAATAAATTACGATAAATCCGTACATTGTCTGCAACCTTATAGGATTGTAAAAGATAATATTCCTTGTCCGATTTGCCCAAATACGGTGTTTCGGTATTTTAAAAAACTTTTAGAACATATGAATGAGTTTCATTCGGATAACAATATTGTTTGCGCTCAATGCGGCTTAACATTTAGGGGCCACCCTAATTACCGCGCTCATATGTCCCGTTATCATAGAACTAAAGCTTGTAAATGTCCCGACTGTAACATGGAATTTTGGAATTTGGAAAAACTTGCTCGTCACAGGGCTAATATACATGGTACTAAGAAATATAAGTGCACACAATGCGTAGAGAAATTTATCACTCAGCATCTAATGCGTAAACACCAAATTATTGTGCATGGCTTTGGACATAAATGTCCCTATTGTGAAAAAATGTTCACACGCAATTCTCATATGAAAAATCACGTAAGACGTCTTCATTTAAAGGAGAAAAATGTCCAGTGTACTGTTTGTCGTGAGAAATTCTTTGATAGAGCGCTTTTAAATGTTCACATGGTAAAACACGTGGGAGAACGAAATTATCATTGTGATGTTTGTGGCAAGAAGTTCTTGTGGAAGAAGAATTTACGTGGTCATATGTCTTCACATGAACGAAACAGCTGAGTTTCGTAGAGTAGATCTAAATCGGTGTAAAAGTACCCTCATTTTTATGGTCATAAAATGTTTAGGCTAATTGATCGTTTATACGTCTTTAAGGGTACATTTTACAACCCGTAAAATTTATTTTCAGATATAATACCATCAAAGGTGCCTAATTCTAATACATTGAGGCGGCGAAATCTTCTTATTTTGTTCAACAACACATCCATAATTCCTTTTAAGTATCGAGGGAAATGTAGGTGCTTTTATTGCGGAGAGGTATTGCCCGAATATGCTGATTTACGTAAACACACTAAAGCCCACGGTCCGTGCTTCGAAAACGATCGTGCTATACGATTAGTTAAAACTGATGACGCAGAAGTAAAAGTTGATATATCAAATATTGTCTGTGAAATATGCAACGAACCTTTTGCTACTTTTGATGAAATAATATCTCATTTGATTATAAAACACTCATTTTGTTACGACAAAGACGTCAAACTTACAATAATGACATACCGTCTTATAGATTTACAGTGTCTTTTATGCGATCAGAAGTTTAATCAAGTCAATGAATTAGTTGTACACGCTAATCATAAACATCCAATTCATACTCTAGATTGTGAAATTTGTCATCAAAAATTTATCAGAAAACCATATTTAGATGCTCACATGAGACTAAAACATAAGGATAACTACAACTGTTTAAAATGCTCCCAAATGTTTATATCGCACTCTGCTCTTCAGGAACATAAAAGCAAAGCGCATGTTGCTGTTTGTAACATTTGTTTTCTGAAATTCTCTTGTCAAAAGAAAAGATTAAAGCATATGAAGTTAGAGCACGCGAATGAACCGCTCAAATGTGGCTTCTGTCTCAAATATATGAACACAAAGTTAGGATTTTTAAGACACGCCGCTAAATGTACAGAACATGGAATGAATGGAGACGATATTTATATAATAGACGATGACGATGACAAGAAACCAGCTGTAATTCAAATCAGAAATAATATTGCCTGCATACTTAACATGTCTACAGCTATACCTTTTAAATATTTTATGAATAGATTTAGATGTTTCTACTGCCCTAAAAATTTCACCGATTGTCAAGAGCTTAAAGAACACACAGTAATAGAACATCCCGTTTGTGATATTGATTTTAAATGCATGAGATTACGAAACAGACAGGAAGGGTGTGTTAAAATTGATATATCAACGCTTTCTTGCAAAATGTGTTATAAAACAATATCGAATTTAGAGTCTTTAATTGATCACTTGATATCTGAGCACAAAGTGTTTTACGATATATCCATAGACAGTAATATGCAATCTTACAAGTTAATAAAAAATAATTATCCCTGTCCAATTTGTAAGGAAGTTTATACACACTTCAGTACGCTATTGAGGCATATGGGCCAAATCCATACGGATAATAATAATATTTGTATGCATTGTGGAAAATCATTTCGAAATTTGCCAAATTTAAGAGTACACATTTCCAACCATCATAAAACAACGGGCACGTATAAATGTAATCGATGTGACCAAGAATTTTCCTCGAACAAGTATTTGCAAACGCATTTGGGTCGCTTACACGCAGTCAAAGTATTTGAATGTCCGAAGTGTAAAGAAAAATTCACATCGAACTACACAATGCAAAGGCACATGATTAATATGCACAGTACGGGATATAAGTGCGCATACTGCGGTAAACTGTTCACCTCCAATTGTTTTATGTTAGATCACGTGAAGCGCACTCACTTGAAAGAAAGAAATGTCGAGTGTCATATCTGCTATGAGAATTTCTTTGATATTCAATGTTTAAAAACTCATATGGTTAAGCACAACGGTGCGAGAAGCTTTCATTGTGATGTTTGTGGTAAAAAGTTTTTATGGAAAAAAAATTTAAGAAGTCATATGGCTTTACATTTGAAAAATAATTATAATACTCATATTTAATAAAAAAAAATATTAAAGAATATATATGTACATATAATGAAATGTTTTTTCATCTAACTTGGAATCACATCACTTAACTATACTAATCTTGGAAAACATAATCAGAACATAATCGGCTATTAAAGTTCGAAAATTTTTAAGTCAATCATTCAATTTATCATGAAAATTATATGAAGCTCGAAAAGAAATAAGAATATTTTAATTTTTCTTTAAATACAAACGTCAGAAAGTCTGAAACAAGAATTAATTTCTTTTCAGATGAAAACATCCCATCCAAGTTACATAGTGCCAATAGATTAAGAAGGTTAAATCTAAAAATATTATTTAACAATACCTCAATATTACCATTTAAATGGCGTGGTAAATACATGTGCTTTTACTGTGGGGAAACCCCAAAAACATATGAGAAGTTCGTAGTTCATACTGAAGAACATGGACAATGTTCAGAAAAAGATCGAGCATTACAGTTAATAAAGGCGGCAGATGTTGAAGTGAAAGTTGATACGTCTAATATACTATGTAAGCTGTGTAAAGAATCCTTTGCGGACTTAGAAACAATTGTAAATCACTTAGTTACAATACATCATTTACTTTATAATAAAAATGTAAAACTATCGATTGTTCCGTATCGGTTATTCGATTTAAATTGCCTTTGGTGCGATGAAAAATTTACATATTTAGGTAAATTAATAAGTCATGTTAACATTAGACATCCTAGTCAAAGTATATTTTGCCCCAAATGTAAACAAAAATTTAATAAAAAAAGAGATTTAGATACTCACAATCGTACTAAACATAGAACTGAGTATATTTGTTTGAAATGTTCTTGTAACTTCCTAACAAGTTCTGATCTTTTAAACCATAAACGAAATTGGCATCCGTCTAGGTGTAACATTTGCTTAAAAACATTTTTGTCTTTTAAAAAGTGCTTAGAGCATATTGAAAACGATCATATAAGTACAGAATATACATGTGGTTTTTGTTACTATTCTACTACAGTTAAGAAATCTTTTGTAAAACACGTAATAGAATGCACAGAAAGCATTAAGATGCCCACACACAACATACAAATCATAAACAAAAATCCAAAAGTGAAGCAAATTAGATATAACATGTCATGTATTTTTAACATGTCTACAGCGATGCCGTTTAAATATTTTATGAGCAGATTTAGGTGTTTTTATTGCCCTAAAGACTTTCAGGAGTGTGATGATCTCAAAGAACACACAATATTAGAACATCCGTTATGTGATACAAAATTAAAATCTATGAAATTACGCCATAGACAAGATGGTTTAATCAAAGTGGACATTTCGACACTGTCCTGCAAAATATGTTTTCAAAAGTTACAAGATTTAAATACATTGATACATCATTTGAATTTTGAACATAAAATACAGTGTGATAGTTCTGTTACTGTAAGCTTGCAGGCATACAAATTAATAAAAGATAATTTCCCATGTCCACTTTGCGTGGAAGTATTTCGTTATTTTCGAACATTATTGTACCACGTCGGTAAAAGTCACTCAGATTATAAAAATATATGTGTACATTGTGGACTCGCTTTTCGAAATTCACCCAATTTACGTGCACATATAAATCGTCACCATAAATTGGCCAGCTTTAAATGCTCGGAATGCGATATGCGATTTTTTACAAATAATTACTTGCAATCACATTTAGGTCGAGCACACGGCACTAAAATAGTGAAGTGCCACGAATGTAAAGAAAGATTTAAATCTACCTACGATATGCAAAGGCATAAAATAGAAACACATGGTTCTGGACACGAATGTTCTTATTGTCACAAATTATTCACTGGGAAGTCTGCAGTTAACAATCACATACGTAGGACTCATTTAAAAGAGAAAAATGTCGAATGTACAGCATGCCATGAACGATTCTTTAATTCACAGAGTCTAAAACAACATATGATCAAACATTACGGCGAGAGAAACTACCACTGTGATGTATGCGGGAAAAAGTTTTTATGGAAGAAAAATTTAAGGGGACATATGTCTTCGCATACAAAGTCATCAGAAAATCATATAATATTACAATAATATAAAATGAACTAACTTACAACTAACTAAACGAAAGAATAAATAAAATCATAAAACGTAGATTCTTAGCAAGAAAATTTCTTTACAGATGAAGTCCCGTACGACGTCTGCCCCTCTAAGCGCAGACGAAAAAACTTGCAAACACTGTTCAACAACACAACAATAATACCTTTTAAATGGCGGGGGAGGTATATTTGCTTTTATTGCGGTCAAAATTATAATGAATACCAATCGTTCAGAAAACATACGAGAGCTCACGGTCTTTGTAGTACAAGTGATTATGCCTTGAAGCTTATTAAAGGAAGTCATATAGAAATTAAGATGGACGTTTCAGAGATAGCATGTGAAATTTGTTACCAGCCGTTAACTAGTATTGATGAAGTTATAGAACATTTGATAAATAAACACGAGCTGGAATACGATAGAAGTATAGACATACCTATACAGGAGTATCAGCTTTCAGATTGTCGGTGTCGAATATGCGGTCAAGAATTTCCTTATTTTGGCTACTTAATACAACATACTAATATAGTCCATCCACAAAATACCGTTATTTGTGATAATTGTGGTGAAAAATTTAACAAAAAACGAGATCTGGCCATTCATATGAGACGCTATCACCAAGAAGGTGGATACCCTTGTGATGAGTGTCCAGATTTTTTTGAATCCTGCACACTTTTAAGTAAACATAAGAATAATTTTCACTTAAGAAGATGCAAAATATGTGATTTACGCTTTCCGTCCTACGCTCTTTTAAGGAGACATATAAAATGTGATCATTCTGATGATAACTGTCCGTATTGCTCAAAAAAATGTCAAACTTCTCAAGGACTTAAACAGCACATTACAAAGTGCAGTAAAAGATGTCATGTAAAAGTAAAACAAGCCTTCGATGAAGAAATAATACAACCTAACAAGAAAAAGAATGTTAACCAAATAAGGAAAAATATACTGTGTGTTCTGAATATGTCTACTGCAGTACCTTTTAAGTTTTTCACGAAATATTCTTGCTTTTACTGTTCTAAAAGTTATGTGGAATTCGATGACCTCAAACAACATGTAATAGCAGTGCATCCAACTTGTGATCTGAAACAAAAATGTATGAAAAATTGTAAAGGGGAAAGAATATCGGTTAAAGTCGATATATCGTCGTTATCGTGTAGAGTGTGCTTTGAATCCATAGATAATATAGATTCTTTAATAGACCATCTTATTACTAAGCATGGAGCTGAATACGATAAAGCAACAACCGGATGTTTCGAATCATTTAAAATAGTCAAAGATAATATTCCTTGTCCAATATGTTCTACTGTTTTTAGATATTTTGGGTCCCTTCTAAGGCATATCAATTCTGAACATAGTAATAATAACAGAATTTGTGATTTTTGCGGTCGTAGCTTCAAAAACGTGGCTAATTTAAAGGTGCATATAACTTATGCGCATACCGGTTCGTGCGAGTGTGACGTTTGCGGCGTAAAGTATAAAAATCAATGGTGCTTAGGTCGACATAAAGCGAAATCTCACAACGCTAAAGATTTCCAATGTACGAAATGTTCAGAGCGGTTCCAATCACAATATCATAAACAAAAACATCTAATTAAAGTCCATGATATAGGTCATAAATGTTCGTACTGTGGAAAAATGTTCACGCGAAATTCTTTTATGAAAGACCACATACGTAGGACTCACTTGAAAGAGAAAAATGTGCCCTGTACAGTCTGTAATGAAAAGTTTTTTGATAATTATCTACTTAGGCTTCATATGGTAAAGCATAAAGGCGAAAGAAAGTTCACTTGTGAGATATGTGGTAAAGCGTTTTTGAGGCGCAGTAATTTAAGCGCTCACACAGAAATGCATAAAAAATATGGCCATGTTTAATCTGTATGTATATTTAATCTTAATTATTCGTCTTATAGTTTTAAGTAGACTGATTATGTTTATAAGAACACATTCATTTATAAGTATACTTATGTTTTATTGCAGATAACTTAGGTATAAATTACATTTAATTTAAATTGATTTATTTTGGTTAAGACTTGCCATTATATGATAGGTTTTAAGGCGTATATATTCGATACAAAAAATATGTAATTACTGCTTAATTCTATTATTTTTAAGAATTTATATAGCTTCGTAAAATTATTGTAAATAATAAATTTATGTAATATTATTGTATTTACATAAGGAACATACTTGAACTGATTAAACCCTCGTATTTGTAAGTGATATAAAATAAATATAATTTTAAAATAAAGTTCTTCTCATTATTTCTACCACCAATTAACTACATATGAAAACCTAATGCAAATAAATGGATTCTACTAATATAGCAAATGATAATAAGTTAAAATATTATTACTAATGTAAAAGGCCAAAATGTGTGTATATATCACGAAATACGAAGTTGAATATATAAATGAAGTTCGCAAGAGAGACGTTTAGTATAGAAATATATAAACCGCACATTTTTTTGCAGGTACAAAATTGTGTACAGTGGAGGACAAGTATAAGAAAACTGAAATGGTGCGTAAATTGTTACTTAAACGACGTAATGTCGAATATGTAGCAATGCAATATAGCAATGTTACTCCGTTCATGTGGTACAAGGGCAGGTATAGATGTTTCTATTGCGCCGAACCCATGAAAGATCCAGTCCTCTTACGTGAACACACGGCTAATGAGCATCAATTTGCTAATTTAGAACTTGTCGTCCATGATCGTACTAAAAATAATAGAAACAAAGATGCAGCTGTGAAAATTGACGTAACCGATATATCTTGTAAATTGTGCCCAAAATCAGTTACAAATCTAGAACAATTGATAAACCATTTGATAATAGCTCATGATGCGGAATATGATGTTAGCGTGCCGAACTGTTTCCTTCCCTTCAAGTTAGACCGAGGTCAAC
Source organism: Heliconius nattereri (assembly GCA_013403645.1). Lineage (NCBI taxonomy): Eukaryota > Metazoa > Arthropoda > Insecta > Lepidoptera > Nymphalidae > Heliconius > Heliconius nattereri. The sequence goes on from JAAIXI010000236.1 coordinate 14,723,887, forward strand.
CGACCTGTCCAATTTGTGATATAAAATTCGTTTTCTTTGAATATCTACTCCGTCATGCTAATAAACACCATTTGGCTCATGATTATATTTGTGACGTATGCGGAACGAGTTTTCAAGGCGAGAATCATTTGAAAATGCACAACAGGTACTATCACAGAGAAGGAGGATACACATGCGACATATGTGGGATAAGCTTATCTACATTGTCAAAAAAAACACTCCACGAAAAAAACGTGCATATGCTTAATCTGTCTACTTGTCCACATTGCCCTGAAACATTTAAAAGCCCATATTTCAAAAAGTTACACTTAGCTAACATTCACGGAGTTGAGGAATTAAAAATCAAATGTCCATATTGTCCAAAAGTGTATCCTCAAGAGAGTATAATGTCTCGGCATATGAGAAGAGTTCATTTAAGAGAGAAAAATGTTGAATGCCAAGTCTGTGGTGACAAATTTTTCGAACCATATGATGTGAAGCTGCATATGTTGAAACATAATGGTGATAAAAAGTTCGTTTGCTCATTTTGTGGAAAAAAGTTTTCAAAAAAGGGTAACTTGAACTCGCATTACTCGTGTGTCCATTCTGAAAAGAAATATGTATGTTCTTTGTGTGGCAAGGACTTTAGCCATCGCCATAATTTGATACAGCATATCACGACTTGGCACCCCCAGAATACGGTTGATCAAGTTATGAGTGTCACCGATGCAATCGATGGTAGTGAACTAATCCAAATGAAATTCGTTAGTGCATTGAAAAATGTGAAACCAATTGTGGGAGATGTTATTTAGTTTCTCTAGTTGTGATTTTTACAAATAAAAAGCATCAAAATTAAATTTATATAGACTACCTTTAGCTATTTAAATATCATGTTACTATGTTTTTTAAAACTAAATCAATTTTATATAAATATTTTTACTTTGTAACATTTCTATTCCTTATGTTTAATCATTATGATTTATAATTATTATAAAAAGACATTTATTTATATAAAAAAAGCCTCGTAAATGAAAAATGTCTTTACAGGGATAAGAACCAAGAAATACCAAGAGTCCTGTCTAGAACGTTTGACTATTCTACGAAGAAATATAATAATGCTACTGTATTACGGAAATGTTGTGCCATTCCTCTGGAACACAAGATGCTTCAGATGCTTCTATTGTCATAAACAAATAAAGGATTGTGATTCTCTCAAGGAACACACCATCGTTAATCACAAGGCCGTAGACTTACAATCATTTGTATCGCAAAGAATTATAACCAAAGATGTTCCAATAAAAATAGATATTAAGAATCTGTCGTGTAAGCTCTGCGATGTACCATTATTATCTATTGAAGATCTAAAAACACACATAAAGGCTGTGCACGAAGAAGAATATGATAATTCCGTGGGAGTTTGTGTATTTCCATTTATATTAACAAAAAATATTCTTGAGTGCACTCTGTGTGACGATAAATTTAACAATTATACGTCTCTCATGGGCCATATGTATAAGAAGCATATCGCCCATCCCTATATGTGCCAAATGTGCGGTCTCAGCTTCATAGATCAAATTAGATTGAAACGACACTTTAGTAACAGCCACATTGGGTACAGATGTAAAGTTTGCGGGAAAATTTTAGATGCTTTACATAAACTGGAAAAGCATAAGGCAAGAATTCATGGCATGCGGAGGATAGTAAAATGTAGCCTTTGCAGCTTAACTTTTGATAATCAGTACCAAATAAAGGTGCACATGGGAAAGATACATAATGTAGAAAAATATAGAATCAAATGTGATTATTGTTCTAAAATATGCACAACAAAAGGAGCGATGCTATTACACATTCAGTCTCTGCATTCGGATATTAGATTTGAATGCGATATTTGTGGTTATAAGACAGGTATCAAATGGATGGTCAAATTACACAAGCGTAAGCATTTTGGGGAGAAAAACTATGTATGTAGCATGTGCGAAAAGCGTTTTGGAAGATCGAGTAACCTGCGAGCTCACATGAAAGTGCACACTGGTAACTTTGGCAGAGTGTGTCGTTCGTGTCGCCATGGATTTGTGGATGCCGAAAGTTTGGAGAAACATGAAAAAGAAACTCATTACTACAGTCAATGTAATTGATAGCATCATTCAAAAAATTAAGCTTTACCTTATTTACCATTATTTATATCAATCATAGGTTTTATTATTTGGTGCTTAGCTATGCCATGTTATAATTATTTACAGGCTATGATTTTTTTCATGCATAACATATCAACCATCTTAGTGTTTTGTCTTAACTATAAAATTTTGATCTCATACCGTTTTTTATTTCTATATTTCGTTGTTTTAAGTCGTACTTTCTTGTTAGTTAAAATTTTATTAAATGGTTCCTTTTTCATATACTTATTCTTATTTTTTTGTGTTAATTTATGTTATTTATTAATTTTAATATTTAGCGTTACGTGGTGTATATAACTGTAAAAAGGTAAATACTAATTATTTAACGCCTACGACCGAAGAGATACGAGTTCCCTGGTAACGTCTACGAGGGCACTCGTCTACTCGTCTAAGAGGGCCGTACGGTTCCTTTCTATGAATAACATTAAGATGACACCAGTGCCGAGAGATCTTAAATACACGCTGTACCTCAAGTTTATCCAAGAGGAGAAAGAATCTCTGATCGGCATGGGATGGGGAGGAGAAACAGGTTCGGTTCGCCAGCGCGACTATTATAGTTGTAAACACTAAATCCAATAGGCTGCATTTACATGATAGCGTTTCGCACGCCGTCGTAGCAATATCTCGGTACACCGACAACTGCACTATAGTGAAGACTAAGATGACGCAGTCAAAATGTTAATTCGGACGCGACAGGGGTAACGCATTGTGGAATATAATTTATAGATGGTTTTGAAAGATAGGGACGGCAGTGACGGGCAGTGCTACAGATATAATAAATATATATAAATTGAATATTTATTCTCCAAAAAAGAGCCGTGAGATATATTTATAACCTAAGAGCGTGAGAATTTCTGCGAGATGTTTTCAAAGATGCAGGTATTATTACAGTTGCTTCCCAATATAATAATAATCTCTTTGTCCGAAAAAATATACATACAATGTCATAGTAAAAATAGTGAGAGACATACGATAGGAACGGGCAATAAAGATGTTTATCTTTGTTACGCCAAGTTTTCGCCTCCAAAAACTTAATAAATCTTTTATGGGTCTGAGTATACGTGGATATAATAAAATTCCGCAGTGTATTCTAAGTTTGCCACTACCAATTTTCAAATTTAATGTATTTGTAAAAAAGCTCTAACTAGTAAAGCTTATTATACTGTATAAGAATATTAAGAGGATAAACATGTACGGAATAAATGCTATTGAATGTCATGCAGGATAGCTGCCAGCTAATGTAATATCTAAACTAAGTATACCATTGACTTTGAAAAGAGCAACTGTTGAGTTTCTTGCTGGCTCTTCTCAGCAGAACTGCCTTCCGAACCGGTGGTAGCTTTTTGTTTATATGTTCATTCGACGATTCTTCTTCAAAAGTGCTTATAACAGTCTATTTGAATAAAGAATATTTTGAATTAGATTACATTTGACAAAATTTACACTCGACAAAATGGCAGACACGTTGCTATGGCAACGCTAACGCGTATAATTATACGAGTCAATTGGCTAGTATTATAAATTATATAAACACTCGTTTATCACCTTGGATCTTAGCAAAATTTATAAAAATAATGTTAAGATAAAAATAATATTTATTTATAATAGGTAAGATTAGGTATTTAATTCGATTAGACGGAAGCCTAAAGAAATTAATCAAGATACGTCAACAGTTTAGCAACAAGGTTCCACATCAGGTATCCAGATTTTCAAAATAAAATATAGATAGAGTAGATAGATTTTGCCAAGACCTAATAATAATACAACCAAAAAAGTTTCATTCAAATCCGTCCAGTAATTTCGAAGATTAGCGTGTACAAACATACAAATAAAAAGACATTTTTTATAGGCTTTTTTTTGGCTCTAATTCTATTATTAAACCCAGGGAGGGTTAATTATTATTTTGTAAATAGCCAATTATTATTTTGTAAATATATTCAATGTACAGACGCGGCGTTTTGTACTCTCTTATTATATGTATAGATAGATTTTGTTTGAAAAAAACCCTTTTTTAGTTTTGGGAAAATATTCTTTTAAATTGTATTAGGTTTCCTATCCTATCCTATACTATCCTATCATATCCTATATCTTATAAAACAAAGTCGCTTTTCGTGTCTGTCTGTTGTTTCTAACTCTTCTTCTAAACCAACCAACGGATCTTGATGCGGTTTTCACCATTAGGTCGAGTATTTTTCAAGGAAGGTTTATATATAGTTTATTATTTGTACATTCTTATGTAAATTAACATAAATAAGATAAATGTGTATAAACTCCTACCCCTTGAGACACTTTCGCGCATGCGCTGCTTTAATGGTAAGTACTACATGAAAAAAACTGGAGTATTGTTCCTCTTAATGAGATCTACAAAAAAGTCAGCGACGGCATATTCGTATCTTTTAAGAATAACGTGTGTGATAATTTTTCTGTCTAAAAATAATAATTCCAATATATTTTTTAGTGTGAGGGATATTTTTCCATAATGGTATTAATCTTTATCATTTAAAATACTTTATTAATTTTCTAGGTTAAACGAAGATAAAATTTGCTTTTTACACTATTTCGAAATTGCGAATAGTTTTAGAGAAAAACGCATTTAATTGTTGACACATCACGCCGTTGACACATCAGCTGTATCGACTCAAGTTTTACTTATCCCTTACTCTCAGCATATAAATAAGTATATTAGTTACGTTGGCCATTTAATGTAGATCAAAACTGTCTTTTACTGTTTTTAATCTTAATAAGTACTTTAGAAGTTGTTACAATATCAAAAAACCCTTGCTGCGAAACGGCTCGCCACTCGCCATGCTTCCCTCCGCGCCCCGCGACGTTTTGCTTATCTTCTTACACGCATCGGTGGTTCAGTGGTAGAATGCTCGCCTACCACTCGGGCGGCCCGGGTTCGATTCCCGGCCGATGCATTTTATTTAATTTTCCTCACAAGCAGCCACGTAGTGCTTGCTTTTCATCAGGGACAGAATACCCTCTTCAGCATTAACCACAAGCTCGAAAAAAAAAACCCGCCTGCCTTTTTAGCAACGAAGATTTAGATGCGTTTGCACGTATTGGATAATTGGAGTTGAATGTATTATTTCAGCGCGATATATTTGGTTTCATATTTTTTGTAATAGTTATTAGTAGGTAGATTTTTGTTTATAATTTCTTCCGTTTAAAAATAGTCATTTAAATACATTTCAATAAGTACTAGAAAAGATTAGTAGCACCGATTTAAAATTACGGTACCTACTAAAAAATCCTTGCTGTGTAAAACAATTGGAAAATCCTTATTGAAACTACGAAAATGCGGGTTGCATTAGGGTTTAATTAATTTTCACATTATGTTAAGTGCTTTGCAAACATGCATTATATGAATAATTCAATAGTAAAAGTGGGCGAAGCCGCAAGAGGGTCGCTAGTTTATAGAGAAATTAAAACTGTTGTTTCATTTAAAGTGCTGCTGACAAAAACACTCTGTATATGATAAGAAAATTAGATATTTATTAATTAAGAAAATTAGAAAATTATGACTATGAATGTAAATGAGNGTAGAGGTATTGAAGTAGATATTCTAATATAATATCTATACTTAATATTACATGTATAAAATTTATAGTAAAGCTGGAGTAAAGGACACTGAGTTTTTTTGAGCAAAATTATAATTTATATGTAAAATCATTACATTTGCGATTACGATTATGAAACTGCATGACGCCTGGCTGCCACTAGAAAATGCTTCGAAAATGATTTAAACAAGCACGTTTTCCTTGCAGGGGAACCTAGGGGTGGCCAGAATGCCGTTGATGATACAATGCCTCACGTGGAATTGATTCCGGTACAAGTGACTAAATCTGCACTATCAGCTAAGGATAAAAGAAAGATAATGAGGAGCAATGTCCTCCAAGTCTTGATAAACTCAACAGTAATGCCGTTCAGATGGTTGAAAAGTTCCTATAGATGTTTCTATTGCTACGATATATTCCAAGAATCTTCAGATTTGAAGAATCATCAGCATATCCACATTGGTGACGAGATTAAGGAACAAGCTATGAATAATTATTGGGAATCTGTAGTTTACGTGGACATTTCAAATTTATCTTGCAAATTATGTCTGGATAATTTTTCAGATTTGTATGATTTATTAGATCATTTGGTGCTAAAACATAATGTGGTATACAATAAGGATATAGGAATTTGTATGGTTGCGTTCAAACTGGACAATTTTTCCGTCAATTGCTTGGCTTGTGGAGCCAGTTATTATACTTTCGGGCCCCTGCTACATCATACTAATAAAGATCACAAGGGAACTTCGGCGATTTTATGCGATATTTGTGGCCAGCACTTCAAAGATGGCAATTTACTACGGACTCATGTTAAAACAGTACACGAAAATACTGGACTACTTTGTACTGAGTGTGGAGAAAAGTTCGAAACTCGATCCAAATTGAAAACCCATCAGAAAAATCAGCACGATTTGGACAAAAAATACAAATGTCTAGTATGTGCTCAGACGTTTCAAAGTCATTATAAGCGATCGAGGCATATGGCCACTGAACATAAGAATAGGCAGGAGATAAAATGTTTGCATTGTCCGAAAACTTTCGTATTTCGGAGCATGATGATGACCCATTTAAGAGATACTCATTTAAAAGTGAGGAACCACGTGTGCGGAGTTTGCGGCTGGAAGGCTTTTAACAGCAACCGCTTGAAAAACCATATGTACAAGCACAGTGGAGAGAAGAATTTTAAATGTGACGCGTGTGATAAAGCGTTCACTACTAAGAAGATTATGAAGGCTCATTTTATAAGAATGCATAAAGCTATACAACCACCAATAATTCCATACGAACATCCGTACGCTGCTCATTAGCGTCCTTATGGTTATAGTCAGAAAGGGCTGTTATATTTTCTCTGACATTTAAATACATTTGCGTCTATTTGTGGTAATTTTATGTCAGTTCAATCAAATTTGGAATTTGTTGTTCTTATAAAATAAGTATCAGGGAATCTCAATTATAGCACTAATATCAGGAACAAATAAGGTGCACTAATATAAGGTGGCTATAGTATTGATAATGTACTGTTTGTACAATAGAAAAATATAAAACGCGTTATTTTTTATTATTACTTTAGTTCTGAGCCATATTAATTATATCGACATGAAATCTTTCGTATTATGCGGCGTGTAAAAAATACAATACTAAGACACTCCTCTTTTTATTTTTCTCTTGGTTACGATGATTGCGTGTTCGATATTCGGGGAATTATTATAATTTCTCTGTTCTGGCCAGACAAAACACGTACGTCTCGAGATCGGGCAAAGGGTGAAAGGAAGAACGGACACTTAAGTAGTTCTCCTTACTTATATTGTAACTATGATGAAACTGACATTTTTTTTTTTAATTTTATTATTATTTTTTTTTAATTATAGTGACAACTTTGTTCTGGACATCGAAAAATTATGTTTGAAATGGAATGAAATTTGAGTCATTTAAAAATTATTCCAAGTTAGAGTTGTAAAATAGTCTAAATAGCTTAAGTTTCATATAATAAAAAAAAATCTTAATAAAATTATATTAAGTCACTAAATTATAGTAAATATATTGTTCTGGACACTGACAAAATTGATGCTTTAAAAGTGCAGGTCTTCATTTTTATATTTAGAGGTCGCGATTTTCGATTTCCCATGCAAATAACAAGGCGAATTTTGTATTTTTGATTTGAAGCTTTGCTGCGATTAAATTAATACTATAGATGTGAAAGCCAATATATAATCATATAAGACATTAAACGATCTACAAAAAAGGTCTAATATGTGTTTTTGCTAATTTGGCTCATTTAAAATTTACTCAAAGTTAAGGTTGAACCTAAAATGTCATATGACGACTTGCACAAGTATAAAAAAAAACAACAAAATTTAAAAAGTCTTGCTATATCTAATATGCTAGTCTTGCTATATACGAGGTACACTTGAAGCTACAAAATGAGTCGTCTTCCTCAAATTGGTCTGTAATTATTATAATTTAACCTCAGTAAGATAAATAATATTTTATATAATGTAGACAAACAATAAATGTTTTACTTAAGTTACCATTAAGAAATAAAATTTCCTTAAAGGTAATGTATGCTTTTATAATTGGATGATATTAGATAATTTTATTAGTTATTTCAAAAAGAATAACTAAATATATTTCCAAATATTCAAATTATTATTTGCCATTATCAATTCAGTGAGCACTAAATAAATTAATATGACGAAAAAATTACGACTAAGAACTTTTGCTTTCAGGCAAGAGCCGAAACTCAAAATGCAGTTTATATTCCAAAATAATTGCACCTTCGGACAGTGAGGACGATTTACCAATTAAACATCTAAAATTAAAACTATCTACACATGACAAGTTACTGATTATGAGAAATAATGTTGTTCAGGCGGTGTTAAAATCCACAGTGATGCCTTTTAGATGGCTCAGAAGTTCCTACAGATGCTTTTATTGTTATGAAGTCTTTAGAGATCCAAGAGAACTCAAATTTCACCAAATCGATCATAATGCTGAGGATGAAATACGCAAAGCAATGGAGAACTATTGGGAGCCAGAAGTCTATATTGACGTCTCGAACATATCTTGTAAAATCTGCCCGAAATCTATTACTGAGCTGTATCAGTTAGTTGACCATCTAATAGTTGAACACAGTGTTGATTTCAACAAGGATATTGGGATAGGAATGTATGCATTCAAATTGGATGAGTTCTCAGTGAGATGTGCAGTTTGTGATCAAAGATTTAGCACCTTTGGCCATTTGTTGGTACACACAAATAAGAGCCATAAAGGCTGGTCAGAGGTACTGTGTGATATTTGCGGTCAACATTTTCGTACTGCTAAAAATTTAAGGCACCATAAAAGAAACGATCACACACCTAAACCGGTTACTTGCATACACTGCGGCTTAAGAATTATTAGCAAGAACAAACTAAGAACCCACATGCAAAATTTCCATAATCACAGATACAAATGCTACGCGTGCTCAGATTTGTTTGAGACACACTATAGGCGATCTCAGCACATGATGTTGGTTCACAAAAGTAGAGAAATCGTACACTGTTCTTACTGTCCAAGAACGTTTGTTTATCGCAGTTCTATGATGAGGCATGTCAGGGAGACTCATTTACAAGAAAGGACGGCTGTTTGCAGTGTTTGTGGATGGCGATCCTTCGCCCAATATGATCTTCAAAAGCACATGATGAAACACAGCACTGAGAGGAACTTTAAATGTCCATCGTGTGATAAAGCGTTCAAGACAAAGAAGACTATGAGGCAGCATCATAATAATATACATCTAAAAACTAAAACGCCAGATCATGATAATAATATTAGCGCTCATTTTTGTCCGTAAATTAAAAATAATATTTTATTATACAGGAGCAGGATATAGGGTAAAAGATTTCAAATCCATACATAAAAAATTAATCAAGATTCGTCTACAGTTTAAGACGTAGGATTTTTTTTTTCATTTTACTATGTTTAGCCATACTACGTTACGAATAGATACCAATAACGTAGTAGGTAGGTAGGAGGTGACTACTACAAAAATACTTCTAAACACTGACGATCTGCCACTTTTCACTGTCTAAAAAAAACCTACCAGAACGAGAAAGGGATCTGTAGTTCTATTTTACGCAATTCAACTTCAGCGCCAATACCTGCGACGTGTGCGGCGTTATCGCTTTGACGGGTCTGTGTCTGTGTTGGTCATTCTTGACAAATGGCGTTTTATTTTACGACGTTAATCTTATTAATTATTTAGTTTGAAAAATCATTTTAATTTTTGGCAAAATCCCTTTTGATTTAATTCTATTAGGTTTCATTTAAATTAAAGTGGTGATGATAAAAACACTATGGCTGCGAAATATTTGTTGAGCATTACGCCTTGAAATCTCATCAAAGAACTATATGAATTTTTAAAAAATATATATGAGACGATGAAAAAAAAATATATTTTAACTTGTTGACCATTAAATACGATGTATCAAATAGATTTCACATCCATACATACATACATACATACATACATACATACATACATACATGCATACATGCATACATACATACATACATACATACATACATACATACATACATAGCTTCAGTTGTCAGAGAGAAGGAAGCTAAAAAGAACACACATTGAATATGTCATGTTGTAAATACGGCGCCCTTAAAATGCGTTATTAAATGCCTATTCTGCTTGGGTTTTAAACACATATATAGATATCACAAAAGTTGTTTGAAATCAATTAACAATGATAATATTAGCTAATGATAATATTAACTAATGAAATGTTTTTTGCAAAATAAAAGTTTAATTTTATTATATATCGTTTTTTTTTGTTTTTGTTACATCTGTTTACATCCTTGTGGAATCGGTGAACTCTCCTTTGCTGTTAAAGTATTAACATAATTAACTTAAGTGTTAACAAAGTAAGCAGTTAAGACAGAAGTTAAGAAGATATTTTACTTTCAGGCGGAAACCATAAAGAGCCGGTGAAAGTTACGAGAAAAAGACTTAGTACGAAAAAAACACAGATAACCAAACAAGATTCTACATTAGATTTTTTTAAGAGAAACACAACACATGTCCTAGAAAATTCGACTGTGATGCCGTTTATATGGTTACGGACTTGTTTTAGATGTTTTTATTGTTACGAAATGTTTGACGAGCATTCTACTTTGAAATCCCACCAGAAGAGTCATACACTTACAGATATACACGATACTATGAACAAATTTCACGAAAATGTAGTCATTATAGACGTTTCAGAGATATCATGCAAAATATGCCACATGGCAATGAGTGATATATTTCAGCTGGTTCATCATTTAGTGGTGACGCATCGAATAGACTACAACACAAACATTGGGGTGAATATGGCTCCTGTGAATCTAAACGAAGGCATGAAGTGTGTGTTCTGCTGCATGCTGTTTAAAACCATCAGTCATTTGATCTTGCACATGAATAGATATCACAAAAATTGTTTAAAATCAATGTGTAATCATTGCGGTGTCCAATTCAAAAGCTACGACGATTTCTGCGAACACGTTAAAAAAGACCTCGCAGAAGATCATTTAAAATGTTCACAGTGCGACCTCTACCTTAACTATGGAGTCCTACGGACACATATGAGGGAAGTTCACGGAATGAGATATAAATGTCTAAGTTGCTTTGAATTCTTCCCCTCTCACTATAAAAGATCCAATCACATGGCTGATATTCATAATAGAAGAGATAGAATTAAATGTTCTTACTGCTCTAGAAGTTTTATATTCCAAAGTATTTTAATGAGACACGTTAGGGAGAATCATTTGAAGCAAAAGAACATCGTATGCGAGGTCTGCGGGTGGAGGACGTATGGGAAGCACGAGCTAGATAACCACATGGCCAAACACGACGCTGTTAGACATGTCCGCTGTCCATTATGTGATAAATCGTTTAAAACAAATAAGTATATGAAAAAACATCATCTGAAAGCCCACAAATAAGGCGTCTAGGAATTAAGTTAAATCACATTTACTAAATTTATCTAATGTATAACAATAGAAAAGTAAATAACTGAATATTTGTACACGCATATCTTCGGAAGTCCCGAATGTAAATAAAACTTATTTTATTGTACGAGGATCTGAAAAGCTTTTGATCTAACAAAAAATACTACATACTTTTCAACATAATCTTCTTGTATATCTAAGCTATCTATCATCATCGGCGTGTCCTCTAAGGCACTTAGTTGCTGGACATTGACCTTTCAAATTTCCACCACTCAGCTCGATCTTCGGTTTTTCGCATTATGGAATGCCAATTTCCGCATGTCGATAACTTTGGTTCTCGTTTCGTATCCGGCCCTGCGGAGACACTTCAATATAGCCCAAAGCACGCTAAGCAACTTTAAATTGGTTGACCCGCGATAGGACGCCCTCATTCAGTAACTGTCAAAGAGATGAACAATGTAAACAAAGTAGCGATCAATATAATTTAAATATTAATACGTAAAGCAAAACCTTTGGCCCTTTTTACGTGCGAATTACTCGGACGACGACGACGGAGTGTGAAATTTGGCACACTTGTAGTTCATATATAGTGCAGAACGCATAGATTTTTCAATAAGAATGCTTATAAAGTACTAGCGGACCAGGACGCGGCTCCGCCTGCTTGAAATATACGAATATTTATTCAATTTATTAATAAAATTATAATCAGTTATCAATAGAATTAGTAAGAAAATATAAGCCTAAATAATAAAAAAGAATAATAAGTGGAGATACATTATTAGAAGAAATATTAAATCAATAAATAATACATTACACACACTTATGACATACTTAGGTACATTTGAAATTATGTACAACACTTGTAACATACACGTTACTATGGCAACGCGAATTATTATAATACATGTCAACGGGCCCTTTATTTGATTCACGAAGGCAAGAGATAAGAGGTAAACATGTAAAAAAAAATTCTTTTACACGACAGGTTTGATGAAGTTATTACATAAATTTAAAAAAATAACGATCTATGTATTTCTTCTTCTTCCTGGCATTAATCCCGGCTATTACCATGGTCTGCCTTCCTACTCAACCTACTCCACTTTGCACAGTCTTTTGCGTCCTCAGTGGTTAGACTATTGGCTCTCATGTCCTGCATCACGACATCCAACCAGCGCTTCCTTGGGCGTCCGGGAGGTCGCGCCCCAGGAACTAGTATAGCAAGGCACTTGCGTCCGACATAGTTCTTAGGCCGGCGCGTAACGTGGCCAAACCATCTCAAGCGACGCTCTTGGAGCTTATCCGCTACGTCACGGACCCCAAGACTACCTCGAATGAATGTGTTGCGTATGCGGTCAGACCGCGTTACGCCGCACATCCACCTCAGCATCTTCATTTCCGTGACGTGAAGCTCCTGAGTGTGCCGAGATAGTGCCGGCCAACATTCGCTGCCGTATAAAAGAACCTGTCGGACGATGCTCTTGTATATCAGCCCCTTGAGCTTGGGCTGCATTCTGCGGTCGCAGACCACACCCGTGACCTCCCGCCATTTGGCCCAGGCAGCGCTTATCCGGCCATGGACATTGTGATCGATGCCTCCAGACTCGTGCATAACGGATCCAAGGTACCTGAACTTCTCCGACTTAACGGCTGGGTCAGGACCTAAAAGGATGGTGCTCGAGTCCGGGCTCCCGCAGGCCATGTACTCTGTCTTCGACAAATTTAGTTTAAGACCGCCGTTCTCAAGCGTACGCTTCCAGAGGTTCACTTTACGCTCCAGCGTCAGTCGGTTCTCGTCAATGAGTGCTATGTCGTCGGCATACATCATCAGCCATGGAGGCTGGTCCTGGATGTGAGCCGAGACAGTATCGAGCACTACATTGAACAAGAACGGACTAAGAGCCGAGCCCTGGTGAACCCCCACTGTAATCGGGAAGGGTCTAGTGTCGCCAACAGCAGTCCTAACCATAGAAGCGGAATCGTGGTACATGCCTCTGATAATCTCAATATAGGCCTCAGGGATCCCTTTGGATCGCAATGCCCACCAGATACACTGACGAGGCACACAGTCAAAGGCCTTCTGCAGATCTAAAAAGGCCACGTGCAGAGCTCTCCTTTTTTCCCTGTATGCCTCCATCAAAGTTCTGAGGGCGAAAATGGCGTCCATGGTGCCCGATCCTGGCTGAAATCCATATTGAGACTCAGAGACAGTACACTCTCGGCGGAGCCTGAAGTCGATCATGCGCTCGAAGAGCTTCATGGTATGACTCATAAGCTTAATGCCCCTATAACTACCACAATCTTGAACACTGCCCCTTCCCTTGTAAATAGGGGTAATAAAGCTAAGCCGCCACTGATGCGGCATCTTACCAGTGTTCAAGATATGGTTAAAAAGGTCAGTAAGCATGAGCACACCAAGAGAGCCCAACGATTTCCACGCTTCGATCGGAATGTCGTCAGGTCCCACCGCTTTTCCGTTCTTCATGCGTCGAAGGCAATTACGTGTTTCGTCAAGGGTTATTGGGGCAATAAGTCCGAGGTTAGGCGGTGGGTCGTGATGAAGACTGCATGGGTGCTTAGTATTCAGCAACTCCTGGAAGTAGAGGAGGAACTCTGTGAAGGAGAGGTGGAGAAGCCTCCACCTCTCCTTCACAGAGGCATGACTACAGAGCAGCGTGCCCTAGGAATCTCTGACTCAAAGACATTTTGATCTATGTATTTATCTATATAAAAGATACCACAGTAAATAATATTATCTTATTATACAAATAGCAAACCGGTAAAACTTGAGAAAAAAATGTATTCACAAAATACACAATTTTTTTTACACTACAATATTCAATTATTTTTGTTAATAAATTCTGAAATACAGTTAAGAAACGGTAAAATAAATGCAAAACGTATGTCGCGTTTGAATATCGTCGGTTGAATTGAATCAATATGTACTATAGAAAAGTTACGACATTTTTTTTATTATAAACGCTGTGTTTAGTGAAAACAAATTAGTTTTATTTATATGTCATTAATTAGGATCAAGTTTTAATTATTGATTATTAAAATTACTCTTTAAATTTGTAGATATCGATGAAGTTATTTTTATAAAAATGAATATATATTTCTTAAAGAGAAGTAATTATGTTAGAAAAAACGAATACAAAAAGAAGTACGTAAAAAGAAACGAATACAATAAATAAAAAATAAAGATGGTTTTTTTAAATTAAATTTAATAATTTTTAAATGCATGACATGTAAAAACACTCAAAAGCCAACTTCTTCTCAAACTTGTTACATATTTTAATAGTATAAAAATAAATTACATACTGTTATTTTAATTTTTAATTTTGAGTTGTTACTTTTGTTGTTTGTATTAATAAAACCTTTAGCAGTAGAAGCTTGGCAAAGGTGAATTGACCATGGGATAAAAGAAGAGCAAAAGATGCAAAAAAATTGATCATATAATAGATAATATGGTGGACCGTTTCGTCATTAATGCTGCAAAAGTTGATGTTTGCAGTTGAAGTTTGATGATATTTAGCTTTATTAACCTTATAGTTAAGTACCTTTTAGTAAAACGTGTGGATAAATAAATTAAATACAAATAAAAAATACGTAAAAGTTTGAGAAACTATCTCATGCCATAATGAATCGAGTATAGTATATTTAATTCCGAAAATTTATTTAAAAATAAACAGATGTATTGCCGTCCTTATTCACATTATTGAATATAATTATAAAGTAATTATTAACGACGTGCGTCTGGACTTCAGCTTTGAACATGACCATCCGCTTCTCCCTATTCCGAAATATAATGGTAGACGAATGAGAGAATGGAGAATGTTTTGTTGGTGATCGATGGTCGGTCGGCAACAAGGGCGTATTTTGTAGAATAAAGTTTCTACAAAATTGATAATGAAACTTTTAATGTCTTATATTATTTTATTACTTATAATTTGACTAATACTTTATTTATTATTTATTAGTCCATGAATAAGCAAAAATATTCATGTATTATTATTATTTTAAAGCAATTAGAAACCTATGAAAATAAAGTTTTTGTTTACATGTGTTATAAGCGCCCTAAAAAATCAAAATTTAACGATGTTTTAAAATTTTATTTATATATGTTATGATTATTTAATTTTTTACTGTGGATTTTATCTCTTGGTAAACGAGTGTCAACATTAAACGTTAATTGTAAAATCATATATTAGAACCCACGATACAGGAGTACCTAGTGTGGGTACCATCAGATGTAACAAAAATTGTGCATGACATTTGTTAATAAATATCTTTTATCTTTATCTTATTAAGAAATCAGATAAGATGTTAATTTTATCATTAGTTTTTAAGGAGAATAAATAACAATTTGAATACTTATATACTTAAAGGAATTAATCATGAAAATGTGAGTTAAATAATCGTATACTATAGTGACTATGATATGTTAATCAGATTATTGAAAATATTCACTCGACTAAAGGAAATCTTCTGAATCAGCAGCAACTGGCCTCCTGGACGGTCCCTCCTGATCTTTCTTACACCAACCACTCAGCATTTTCTGGGTTCATGAAAGGTGTCAAGGATAAAACCAGCAACTAACTTCTGCAAATTAAAATTATTTTTGCTTACTAGAAAAACGACGCGAAAGAGGTATGTAGAGACCGTAGCGTTTGGCGCTACGTTCTCTTTGACTAGAACGCTAGGGATATAGCGTGTAGCGAAGTTAAGTTAATAGCAATATTTCAACATTGTATCTAAGAAGTTCTTTAACTTGTTCAGGTTTAGAAGATTATGAGAAGCGTAAAAAGCGTTCCGATATGGGTGCACCAACCAACCAAAAATAATATAAAGGCAAACGCTCATAACGGTATACTACCATTTATAGAGCTAAAACTCGAGCAAAATTATATACTAGTAACCAGTGCTGTCAAATTTACTTTTTCATCTCCTGATGCTGCATAGACATTTCTTTACCTTTACTTATACCCTTTACGGACTATGACTTGCCCAGCTTTTAGCTGCAAGTAAACTTTCGTGGACAATAAATATTCTTTGAGGATTATTTTCTATATATAAATATACAGCTGTTATAAACGTACGTTATAGCCTAATTAGATTGCGGGTAGAGCAGCAGAACTCGCATCTCGCTTTGTCATGAACCTAAACCGGGATCGAAGCCACAGATATCGCGTTTACAGTCAATGCTGTGTAGTCTGTGTGCGCCTCCAGTATTTATTTATGTTTCCACCTTCCTTTGGTAATATAGCGTTTAGGGAGACGGGGAGGACACATTAGGGGGAACAATAAGTATTGGTCAATAAGTTAAGATTATGTGATATTTACGTCAAGAATTTAAGATTAGGTAAACAGAGCGATGACTAATTCTTTTTTCATATCTATTCTTAATAAGACCTAAATGGATCATCATACTCAAAATTATTCTATTCCACCAATATTAGGTACATACATATCAAACTAATAACCTCCTTTTTGAAGTCGGTTAAAAAGGTACGTTAAATAATATGTTTGCCAAAATTGTATTTCTAAATTCTTTGTAATGTTAAAACTTTTTTTATCTTTAAATATCTACATAATTTTCACAGATCCTGTTCTCACACTATTATGCAATTTTTTCTTTAAGCAAGTTTTAATTGTGCCATAATATTTTACTAATATTTTTGTATTCTTAATTTCAGACCAAGACATCATAGATAGCCTAACGGAAAGAGACCGTAAGTTATACATCACAAGGTTAATAACAATTATTATAGAATATTCTACAGCCATACCATTTAGATGGTTTTCCAACAAGTTTATGTGCTTCTACTGTTGCTGCTCTTTTATTGACAGTTCAAAGTTAAAAGAGCACACTCAAGAAGAGCACAGTGAAGTTAAACTTACTAATGTCCTGAGAACCGTCACTGCTCATACGAGATTGAAGCTGGATATCTCTCAGATTTCTTGCAAGAAGTGTCCGAGACCACTGTCGACTCTAGAAGAATTTCTAAATCATGTTTCGGAGTGTCATAGTGTAACCTTCAATAGTAGTATCGTAGATTGCCTTTTTGCTTTTAAGTTGTCAGATGATAGTATGCGTTGCCTTGACTGTGGACAGAATTTTCGATTCTTTGGAACATTACTCAGACACGCTCACAAATCTCACGTGAAAGCTACCACGTATTTATGTGAAAGTTGCGGGAAAGGATTCGTGGCGAAGGCAAATTTGGATAGTCACGTGAAAACGGTGCATTCCAGTTTCCATTGGGCTAAGTGTTCGAAGAATTACAATCAGGAAAAGACTGAGAAGCTACTATGTCCCAAATGTCCTGAAGTGTTACGCAGTAACTATCTTAGAAAGCAGCACCTAGCTGTCGTCCATGATGTCAAAAGTTCCCAATTCTCATGCGACATATGCTCCAAAATGTTCCTAATAAAAAGTAGGTTGATACAACATCAATTGAGAGTGCATTTAAAGGAAAAGTCTATAACGTGCGAAATTTGCGGTTTTAAAGTTTTTAGTAAAGATTTGCTAAAACGACATATGGTAAAACACGACGATTCTCGTCCATATCAGTGCGAGATCTGCAAAAAAGCATTTCAAAGAAAGAAAACCTTGGACTTTCACAGGCGTATACATACCAATGATAGGCGTTACGCTTGCAAAGACTGCGGGAAAGCATTTGTTCAAGTGACAAGCCTAAAATTACATACGCGAGTACATCATAATAATGCGATAATTTAGAAGCATTTGTTTGTATAAAGTACAAACTATAATTTATTGGATGGAAGTAAATGAGAACAGCGGCGGCGTTATGTATGACTGGTGACAATAAGTTATCAAAACAGTCAGAGATGTTAGATACCACTTACCACTTTAGGAGAAAAAAAAATACCTGTTACATCGTTATATAATATTATCAAAGGCTAGTTAAATTAAAATATAGTATGTATAAGCACTTTGCAGTATAACTTATCCATTTAAATATAATAAAAAAATTGCAGACGCTTTTTTTATTTTTTCATTTTGACTTACTTGAAACACTTGTAAAACATTGAGTTTTGTATGGAGTAATTCAAACACTTTCTGTATTATGACCGGAAAATTGAAAATATTTTAAATATCTTCTAGACTTCATCATTTTCTTCTTCATTCTTCATTTCCCATAAATAGTAGGTAACAAAACAATATGTTGCACATTCATTTTATTTTATTACAAATTATGTACACCTTATATGACTAGAAATAACAAAAAAAAACAATAAATTATGAGTCTTTTAACAAACCTTCAATAACTTTAAATTTATAAAAAAATATACAACCGTTTAAATTTTTAATTCAACATACCACCTAAATAATAATAAATGACAAAAATCCATATACATATCCATTTTGTTATAATACAAAAATATTCTATACAAAAAAAATCTAAAATATTAATTATTTTTATTTTATTACTTTTAATTATTACGTAAATCTATTAAAATAGAACAAAAAGGCTGTGTAAAATTCTATCTTTGTACATTGTTACTATTAAAAAAATCGTATAATTTTTTTTGTCAGATTCATTATTATTTAAACAATTAAATACGTTTATATTGAAAAAAAATAATATATTATAAAAGTTCTTTTACAAGATAACAAATGTTAATTTACTTTCTTTTATATATTATATTTAGTTTTAAAGTAAATAATCGTGACTTATTACCGAAATAAAATTCTTTATAAGATCATCAAATAGAAACACGTACTTAAATATATATAACACGTACTTAAATATATATATATATAGCCCGCGCTTAAAGAGCATGTATGGTCCATTATTTGCTCTGAGCACGCTTATATCCGAGCACTCTTAATAAAGTGTGTGCAATTGTAGCTTTATGGTATTAAATAATACAATAATATTCATAATAATTTATGAAATCTTGCTATATTTATAATGTTACTACACAACTTTTTGTGATACTTTTTTATATGCTATAAATAACAAGGTGATATTTATCATCAAAATGCTGTAAACAATAGGTAATTAAATATATAGTAAATATTTAATGTTTTGTTGTGAAGAGAGACCACCCTTATATAATATATATTTCGAGTTAATATATAATAATAATAATAATTACGATTTAAAATGACTTTTTGTTCCTTTGAGGTAGTATCGAGTCCTTTGCTAAACTGAAAAACGACAAAAGGCTATAACGTTTTGATTTTCGTGCTAGATAATCTGTTACAACGTTGTCGTCATCTGAAATTAATAAAATTTAATATTAAAAATAAATATCAACAAGCACAATGAGGCGGGTCACAAGTGTGCGGCTGCAAACGCAACGGTTGTGGGTTCGATTACCTCTCGGTGGAATAAAATATTTAACATTTTTATTTTTGGAAAAAAGACCGTTTTCTCTGGAACGTCTATAGGTATGAACCTGACATTTATATCAAATATCAGGTTCATACCTGGTCTACAGTCTCTTGGAGCTGTAAGAAAATCAAACTTCTAACACATCGCAATCAAAAGATACAACTAGAAGTAATGTCTTATAACACAGAAAGAAAAAAATACGAAAAGTGAATATTTATAGATATTTTGTAGAAAAAAACACTACAAACTTATATTTGTAGTTCTGTTCATACAAAATGAGTGCATATGCTCGCAAACTTAGGTAAGTTTGTTAACTTTTGGAAGGTCTACAATGTATTTCCCGTGGACCGACCGACCATCCTGAAATTGGTACGGAAGCCTGAGTGAGCGAGTCCGACTCGCACTTGACCGATTTTTATATATTAGCTAATAGCGAAGCTATCTGCTAATATATTTTTATATGTAGGCAGAAGGACTGTAATGGGCGAGTGGCGGAAATACTGCACCTTGTCTCATAAGAGTAAGGAAATGTAAACAACACAACCAACGAGTTTACAATAGGACGCTGACTTGTCTGGCCTATCTTACGAACCTGCCTTTTGAGTTTTGGTTCCGCCTCTAAACACGTAATGTCTTGTAAATTGGGCGGTGCGTTGAGTTCGGAATGTCTTAACTAGGTTCTTAGGTTCCCTTTACCTACCGTGCCATATCACAAAGAAGACTTACCCAATAAACTCTGCCTTTCTCCAGTAGTCGGTAACACATAGTCGTTGGCCGACAAAGACACGAATAGCGCTAGCGGCATTAACCATATGCATATAGTGTAGTAACCCAGTATCTGAAAATTATAGGGTTTTTTTTGCTAGGCAGAGGGAAGGCGAAACGGAGTGCCTTATCTAAGGCACTCGGTTTCGCCCGTCCCGAATTCAGCGGAATGTTAGGAACAAAGTGTCTTAATGGGAACGGAGTATTTTAACACATGGTTCCCAGGTTCCCTCTGTATACCCTGCTATATACAGACTGCCTGTTTAATACAGAGTAAAGCAAAATAAAAAAGAAAAAAATGTTGTAATTCATTCTCCTGCATTGGAATTTAAAAAATCTACAACAGCTTTTATATTATTTGAGAGTTAGTTTACAGATGAGTAGAGAAAAGTGACTATGTGAACACTCAGTCAATCAGGACTTTAAAAATATCTGCACATATTAGGTATTGCCGATTCTTGTACTTTTTTAAAATAATCTTTTTTAAAACTAGTGGACTTACCTCAGAAAAGGCATAGTGATTTGTCCCAAAATATCTAAATGAACAATAGTGATGTAACAACAAATTAAGTAATGCCAAAACAAATGTAATGCTGTTAGCTTCAAGTATTGGGAACTTTTTCAATAGAAAACCATAGAGTATTTGTTGGAATAAACCTATTAGGTTTAAATATAAAGGAATATCTTCAAAGACAATTAGTCCAATGTATAGGGCTGTTGTTACCTGAATAAAAAAAAATAGTTACAAACAATCTAATAAAAGTTATTTAAAAGAATAAAGTAATGTGTGAAGTGTTATTGGAAGAGCAGGGCCACCTTACACAAGTACTAGTTCTACTAGTAACTTATTAGGTTGGTCTCATTACTTCACACATAGCTAAAGAAAATGTGAAACTGAAATAAATATATATTTTAATTTATGTGAACTTCAAATTCGTCTTAATTACCTACATACCTTTATTATATATAATAAGTCCTAGGAGGTTATAATAGATAATATTTACTCCAGAAATGAGTTAATATACATTTATGTTTATTACAAACTGTAAGCCTAAATGAATGATCTTACTCCAATATTATTAAATTGCATTTTACATATATGCAAAATTGTTAGGATTAAAGGTGCAATGGAACAGTCTGATTATAAAAGTGATGGTTGTGGGTCCAATCCCTGGGGGATAAATTTTAGTTTCCTTGCTCAAGTGAAGACAGATTTACATAAAATTGCATTGTTTACCATGCAACATCTTAAATTTTGAGGGAGAAATGGACCCCCCATTTCTCTGAATCTTGATAGTAGGTTTTCCCCACCTACCATGCTTCACCTTAAATAAAGTATGGAACTAAAAAAATACATTTTTGGCAGAGGGGATAGAATAAACAATTTGCATACAGATGTGAATCCTAATATTCTATATTCATATATAAATTGTAAAACAATACCTACTAAATTATTGTTATCAATTAAAATTATACTGTAATTGTTAGTATACTTACAACTAAAATCCACGTAATTATACATTTTGCCATCACTGTATACTCTTCTATTAGCTCTGCTAAGTAGAATAGACCAGCAGCTGTAAAATATTTTATTTTTGTTAAATTAATTGTTATATATATTGTCCATATAAATAAATTGAATGTTATTCTTGAAGGAGATCTATTCTATATATTATTTATAAAATTTGGTTTATTCAAACATATCAATTTATATCAAAATAAATATTTGAGGCCATTTCCCATCCTGGTAGGAAAAGTAATATTCAGTTACACATAGACAATGGCCCAAAAATTGGTTGTTGGCCATTTTAAATAAGCATAAAATAAAAAAGAAGGGAAACTATAAGCATATAATTTGAAATGTGAAATTTATTAATATTTTTCTCATATGTTATTAACTATTTTATAATACATACATTTATTTAAAAAATTATATTCTTGGCAGAAATTCACAATTTTACAATATATTTGAAACAAATAACGAAGCCAAATTATTTTTGGCAACGAAACTAGTGCTAATTAATTTATTATTATATTTTTTAATTGATAACTTTTAAAAAAAGATGTTCAACAATTTTATATATAATTGCATATATACTCACCAAGGGCCATGGTCATAAACGTTGCTTGTACAACGTAAGATAAAATACTTATGAAATATAGGAAAATCATATTGATAAAACAATTTTTTCTGCTTTGTTTTGTTATTTACAAAACTTGAGTGAGGTTATACGCGTTGTCAATCTGTCAAGCATCAATGTCAGTGTCAATGTCAATGTCAACAGAAATATTGTAAAATTTTTGCTACTATGATTACAGGTTGGTAAATTTGAATAAGAGTGGACTGTCAGATCGCGTTTGATGTAGTCAATACACGATTTGGAAATTCTGTGTTTAAATTCTATTTTCATTTGGTTATCATTTGTATTTCAAGTTAATTTTGTTTTATTATTATTACTTTTAGTCTTTAGTGTAGTGTAAATAATAGTTGTGGTAAGTCTTAAATTTTATTCTTGTATTTTAATTCTTCCCGTATGTGTCATATTTGACAGGAGGAATGGAGACTAGGCCAGAACCGGATCCTCCTGATCCGGACGACGAATTTTTTTTCGCGTCTGATTCCGATCCATCTCCAAATTCTCAATCTTCCAGAAAACGCCATAATATTGATCAAAATATAGGTTCACGCAAAAGGACAATTATTGATCCTTCCGCTGCGATCACTTCGATCCAAACTATTCATATCAACCCTTCCTTTGATGACCTCCTTAATTTTTATTGCGATTCTGATTCTGGCCATTATATAGTTCACGTCTCCAGTCTTGAATCAGAGCCATTAGCAGGTCTATCTATAAAGGCTCTTAAATTTGGTGAGTTTCTTTATAAGAATAAAATTGAAAATATTAATAAAGAAGGGGTTAAAAGCATCGGCCGTAACAAAATAAGTATACAGTTTTTATCTGCTGATGCAGCCAATAATTTTATGCTTAATCCTCTTTTGACCACCCACAAGTACAAGGCTTTCATCCCTACCTTTAGTGTTACTCGTATGGGCTTGGTGCGGGATGTACCGATAGAATGGTCCATGCAAGCTTTCACGGAAAGTTTGGAACTTCCGTCAGGGTGTGGGCCTGTTTTAAAAGCGAGAAGGCTAATTCAGAAACAGATTATTGATGGGACTGCTAGTTGGGTACCTACCCAATCAGTAGTCCTAACTTTTAGAGGTCAGGTATTGCCAAAAAAATTTTTTATGTTCTATAATGCTCTGAATGTTGAAATGTATAATTTACCGACTATTCAATGTCATAACTGTTGTAGATTTGGTCACACTAAAAACATCTGCCGTTCAAAGCCAAGGTGTTTCAAATGTTCCCAGCCTCACTCAGGTGAATCATGCATAATCTCTGGTCATAATATTTCCTGTTTTAATTGCTCTGGCAACCATTCTGCAATAGATCAAATCTGCCCAGAGCACGCGAGACAGCGTTTGATTAAAAAAGCAATGTTGCAAGAAAATATTTCCTTTTCCCAGGCCTCTGCTCAGTTTCCTCATTCGCGCAAACCTTATGCTGAGGTGGCAAAACATCTTGCCGCTCACACTGCTCCTTCTCATACTCAGCCCTCTATTGAAAGTACATCTTCCTCCAACAATCATTCTCATACCACTTCCTCATATAAAAAAACAGTCATCCAATCTGCTCGTCCTCATTCTCCAAGTCCACCTGGCTATGACAAAGTAGTTCATCGTAATATCATCTCTTTAGATTCATCCGCTCTTGGTAATGGTTGTGCCATTAATACTCTCTCATCCCATTCTCCATCTACTGAACAACTCTTGCATACTCTTCTGCTCATTTTGACTAATCATTTGTCTCCCATTCATGGTATTAATAACCAACCGAACAACGCAGCTCCTATCACCCTTAATGCTCCTTCATCCTCCATTACTCTTGCCCATGGACTCAATAAAAATAATTCAGTGGAACTGTAAAAGTCTCTCTCAGAGGAAGCCTGAACTAATTAACTTAATTCAAGAACATAAGCCTGTTATACTTGCCATCTCTGAAACCTGGTTGAGGCCTGGTGTACGGTTTCGTGTGCCTGGTTTCTCTTGTTTGAGGGATGACAGGTGTGATGGATATGCAGGTAGTGCTTTTTTAATTAATTCCCTTCCTTCCCATAGCCCCAATTTTAATGTAGTGGCAGTTAAAGCCTTTGATATTACTTTTGTTTCGTTTTACATTCCCCATCCTCATTCTGCTCTAGGTGCAGATATTCAGTTTATTTTATCAAGTCTCCCCCGGCCACTCATCGTCCTCGGTGACTTTAACTCCCACCACACGGCGTGGGGCTGCCATTACTGTGACAGTTTTGCATTACAGTTATTGGACATTTTTGATGATGCAAATGTCTGTTTTGTTAACGATGGTTCGCCAACTCGCAGAGTTTACCCGCATCAGAATCCTAAGAGTGCAGTTGATTTGACTCTTGTTTGGCTCCTTGCCTTAATTGGGAAGTTCTCTCATCATCCTTTGGCAGCGATCATTTTCCCATCATTGTTTCTTTGCGGAATAGATCATCTCCTCCTTCCGCCCCAACCCCTCTGTTGCCTTACCGGTTGAATAGAGCTAATTGGTTGGAGTTTTCATTATTTGTGGATTCCCAACTCTGCAGTTTCCCCAATGTTAATGTAGATAACTCCTTGGCTTGCTATGAACATTTTATTAACATTTTATACTCTGCAGCTGATTCTAATATTCCACGTAAACGGAATGGTTGTAAACTATTATCATCTCCTCCTTGGTGGGACGAAGATTGCACTGCTGCTATTAAAAATCGCAAAGCTGCTGAACGGAAATATATCCAGTGTATGACCCCCTCAAATTTTATAGTTTACAAGAAAATAGCAGCCCAAACAAAAAGACTATTTAAAAACAAAAAGAAAAAGGGTTGGCTTCGGTTTTGCCAGTCATTGCACCCTCGCACTCCATCCGCTAGAGTTTGGAAATATATCAAAATTTTCCGGTCCTCCATTAACGATTTTCTGTGTAACATATCGTCCAATGAATCTTCTTGGCTAAAAAATTTTATGTGTAGTCTTGCTCCCCCCTTTGTTCCCAACTTCGATTGCTTTAACTCTCCTCTCTCATCGCAGGCTGATGTTATGGATATCCCCTTTTCTATTAATGAGCTCCAATGTGCTTTAAATGGCTTAGCTGACTCTTCCCCTGGTGTGGATGGTATTCCCTATTCGTTTCTTACAAATATTAGCATTCTTGCAAAAAAAGTATATCTTTCTATTGTCAATTCATTTTTAGAATCCTGTTTTGTTCCTTCATCCTGGAAAACTCAAGTTATANACAAGCGTCTCCACATACGCATCCCCGTACTCGTTAGCCGCGGAGCAGCCGTAGTACCCGTTGTCAACGGCCGTCACGCGGGATAGCGTAACAGTGGACACACTGGCACTGCCGTGGGACTCCCCGAGGGCTTGCTCTGCTAGCGGCTGCGCGTTGTGCGTCCACTTTAGTACAGGTGCTGGGGTTCCCGTTGCGTGACACTCTAGATTCACATCTTCACCAGCTTTCACTCTAAGCTTACGTTCTGCATGTTTTGATATTTTTGGCGGACCTGAAAATTTTATGAAACTTAAAATAGGAGGACGATTTAAGTAGGTACATTAACGAAAAAGATTAAGGTTCATTTTATTATTTATACTAATATCACTTTTATTATAATAACCTTTAAGTGATTTTAGGTTTTATACATCTCCCGAATGTACCTGGGAATCACAATTGTTGCAGGGAAAAACATTCAGGTTCCACCGCTTCAACTTCAATTTTTCCGTCTTATTTTAAAATACTACGTGCTGCGTAGCGGTCTTTGGTGTAGAAGTCGTACGCACAACCTTCGTAGTGTCAGTATATCATACGCCCCCATTGCTTAATGATAGCCTTATATATATTTGAGAAACCGCTAAAAAAATAATATAGCGCTATACCCCGCTTGTAGCACAGTAGGCAGATGGAAACTGATATCACTCCGTTCTCCACTTATCGCCCAATTTTCGAGACCACTGAGTGGTGA
Source organism: Heliconius nattereri (assembly GCA_013403645.1). Lineage (NCBI taxonomy): Eukaryota > Metazoa > Arthropoda > Insecta > Lepidoptera > Nymphalidae > Heliconius > Heliconius nattereri. Next base: position 14,750,794 of record JAAIXI010000236.1, read on the forward strand.
AACTCAACGCCGCCTTTTGTCTTACTATCAGAACGAGGAAATAAAGATAAGTCATTACCTGCGAATGGAAATCGAAACCAGAACGGATGGTCTAGAAAAAAAAACCCTAAAATAATTCATTGGCTTAATACTCACTGACAACAGTCAGGTGCATGGTATGAGTTTGGGGTTTGCCCATACCGTTGTCCAGAATGCAAGTGTACTCTCCCTCGTCTGACGCCCACGTTTCTTTAATCAAGAGGCGCTTTCCACCAGTTCGGTTGTATCTGGTCACGCGGTCTTTGGGATTGTTGTTTGTGTTTTTACCATCTTTATACCAATCTGGGTGAGCCAGAGGACTGAGGATTCATTTGAAATAAATTAAGTTAACATTTTGGAATAAGATAGTATAATAGTATAAGTAGAATAATTTCTATATTGAATAAATTAAAAGCAAAAAATTATTTTTAGAAAAAGCTTTTATTAAAACACTCTAAAAAGGAGAAAATAAATTATGTCTTTTAAATTTTAATAATCAATTCATAACCTAATTATACACAATTTATATGATCATAAAAGCTTGTCGCGTTAATTTTTAATATTTAATTAAATGGAAATTTCAACATTTTAAACTTAATACATTTAATATAATTAAATTAGTACTGGCTTATATACACAAGTAAATTTCGCGACAAGCTTTTATGATCATATAAATTGTGTATAGTGAGGTTATGAGTTGATAATTAAAATGACAAATTTTATATTCTTCTTTTTAGAGGTAGAGTTTAAATAAAAGCTTTTTGAAAAAAATATTTTTTACTTTTAATTTAATTTTTACTTTTTAGTTACCGCTCGCTTGGTTTCTCATACTAGACGTCACATTTTTTTCTAATTAGTCTCGGCAAGCCCTTTCGTTTGATGCCCGTATTGCAGATGTGCATAAATAACAACTATGCCGCCATCTTGGATGATCCGCCATATTAGATTTAGAATGACGTCATTGTCATCTAAACTAAACGTGTATACAAACTTTCAGTTGCAAATTAAATAAAACCTTTTAAAAAGTTAAGTCACTCTGTTTCTTACTTTTTAAAACATTGCGGCGGTAATCAGCGCTGTAATTTGTCTACTAGAGCGAGGATCTTTCTTCCTAGTGGATGTCGCAGTCATGATTATACGGTGTTTATAGAACTTTGTTTAATAAATCTGATGGTACGATACTAATGTTAATCACATAAACAAAGTATAATCTTAGCGCAGCGACCTCCAGTTACACTTAGATTAAGATAGCAGTCTTGTTATGTTTGTTATCTATTTTATGTCCGCATTTAAGTAAATAGCAAATATGTAATAATAATATGTTTAATAATTGAAATAGTTCACATATTACATTCAAATAGTACGTTTTACGGTATTTTTATGTTTCAATGTTATTTTCAGTTATGTTTGCAAGCATTTTTCAATTTATGTTAAATATAGATATGTATGACGTCCGTCCATGGCGTCTGTCTATGACGTCCTCAGAATATCTCGTAAGTCTTAATTAAATGTAAGCCATAAATATAAAAGATGATTTTTTGTTCATACGCAAGTAAATAAACTACAGACAATCGAACTTATTAGTGAAGTTGTAAATTCCTAATTCCATAACCGAACCTTGACAGAAATAACACGCATTTAACGTTTTATTTAAAGTTTATATATAAAAGTACCTAAGTATTTAACGTTTTGCTTACTTTATAATATAAAATGATTCTAAAGGTGCGATATGAGTATTAACCATTCCAAAGAACGTTGTGATTTTTTTACTTCTTTCTTCTTCTTTTTGAATTCATTCAAAGAGTTTCTTTTTAAGTTAATTTTTTTCAGCATGTATCGAGAATGGAATAAAGTTATAAATACTTACGTTCCTCCATAAATACAATAGAGCATTGTAACATCTCCCACTTTGGCCACCGTGTCCGGACTAACGTATAAGGAGACGAGAGCCGAATTGTCACCATGCTGGAAGACGACGTCCTCAATCACATGTTCCGCTAATATGACATCTTCGTCCACTGCACTAGACCTCGCCACACATACATATTTATGCTCCCGGCTCGTGTCCTCTTTCGTCACATTAGTAAAGAATAAAGTACCGCCAGGGGACTGCGTTATACGCGGATTTAAAACAGTTCGCGAAATAGTTGGATCAGAAATTAACTGGTAAAGCCATACTATTTCCGGTTTCGGATACGCATTTGGAATATTACAGCTGAGCTTGTAATATTTTCCTTCTACAGGTGAATGTTTTTGTAGGGTAGCCTTAGGAATGTCTATGTATTGACGCCTAACGTGTACTATTCGGGAGCTGGCCACCCCTAAGTCAGCGTGCGCTAAACATTGATAGTCGCCTTCGTCGTGAATCGATGGTTTCTTGAAGACCAGGGTACCTCTGTTCACTGTTTGTGATATGCCAGAATTCAGCTTCAATGGTGCACGATCTTTCAGCCACGAATATCTAAAAGAAAGGCACAAGTGGATGATTGTAAATGCGATAGGTTGTGAGTTCGATTCCCACTCGAGGAAATTAAATATTTAAAATTTTAATTTATCGGCTATGGTGGCTAGGCAAAAGGCAGCGTTGCCACTCAACGCAGTGCATCCAAAATTCGCCGAAAAATGAGAACGGATTGTCTTAACATTACGTTTCTTTTCTCAGCCTACCCTGCTGTGTGCAGGATACCGTGTAAAGCTGAAAAAACGAAATTAAGTATATAATTGTTATTTTTTAAAATGAATATACTGTAAGTTGTAATGGTAAATACTTGAAAATTAGTTTCAGTTAATAATATATAAGAGCACCTTGGCGCAGCAGCACAACGTTTGACAGCCGCTGTGTTGGTTATGGATTCAACCTCCTTTGTCCTGGTGCTCCTAGACGGAGACTGGGTTCCCTGCCATGCTATATGCATGGTAAAGCGGGGGGTAATAAAATATATCAAAAAATGCATTAATCAAGCGGAAACTAGCCTTATACCCGGGACCTTCTCAACTGTAGTGCACTCTAGAGTAAACTCAGAATTTTCTTTGAACAGAATTTCTTCTGGCAATTCTTTTAGGATGGGCAGCTGATCTACCGGTTCAGATGCACCTTGAAAAGACAAATAGTAATGATATCATTAAAGTAACATAATTGTATAAAAATATTGGATAATAAGTCCAATTTTTACTTTTTAGTTTATTTTGATTGACTACCGGCTACCGGGTTTAGTTTGGAATTTTGGATAATATATTAATAGATAAAGGCCGCCATGGTGCAGTGGCACAAATGTGTGACTTTAAACGCGACGATTGTGGATTCGATTTCCATTCGGGAGAGTAAATTATCTGTTTAATATTGTAATTAAATCACTCTGATAAATTTGGTATATGCGAAAAATTTACTGCTATATGCGGGATAAAGCGTGAAGCTAAATAAAAGCTTTTATGCTTCACGCTGTATCCCGCGCACAGCAAGGTAGGCTGAGCGTACTTGAGAACCTAATCTTAAGACACTCCGTGACATGTACACTTAGTTTTACATTGATTATTGAAAGAAAAAAGCAAATATACTTACATAACATGCTTGCAGCTAGTATTACGCCTATTATATTAAAGCGCAACATTTTTGTCTAAACAATCAATTAATTAAAATAAATAAAAAATAATCAATATAAATTATGTAAGATATTAATTTCTTAATTATAATATTTTATTAATTATTATTTAAGTAATCTGTAGTATTTCTAATGACGAGAAAATACAACTGTCAATAGAAATAGAAGAAAACCCTTATATAATCGGGCGGGAATCGTCTATGAGTAATGTTAACGGTAATGAAACAATACTTTAGTTTATGAGTAATTTATTTTATACAATATAAATAAATAAGTGTGTTTGTGTGTAAATAAGTACATTTTAAATAAAAAAGATTTGATTTTAAATATACATGGAATTTGAAATAAAAAAGATTAAAAATACATTTTGAAATAATATAACATTTAGTCTTAAACTCTCATTAAATGCTCATTAAAACATATTGACTAAGTTAGTAGATCGTAATTTACGGACGCCCACATGCTAAGAGCAATTAACTTTAATATCTTTGTCGTTTCTCCACAATTACGAAACTGAAAATGTATTTTTAATAATTGACGCCTTAAATTACATTATGATGTGAAATAAAACTAATAAATCGAGTAAACCGTGAAAAACAAACCAGATTCTTCGCGTAAAGACGGTTCTTTGTGTTTCGTCGTATACAGTATACAGTCATAACGTAAAATGTAAAATACCTTAGATGTTTATTTACCCTTGTTTTTTTATCTATAGCCTTTTTATCTGCTCTCCACTCATCATTGATATCAAAAATGGGCTATTTTTTTATATCATTAATTCGGAAGCTTGAAACCAATTCAATGAAGTAATAAAAATATGTTTCCTCGGTTTTGTTAAACTAAAAAACTGTCGAGTCGAGCCAGTATACGAGGCGTACCAATATTTTTAAAAATGCAAAAGAAAAATACGTTTCTATATGGGAGCCCACTATTATTTAAATATTTATTCAATTTAATTGTATTTGTTGCAAGAGAAATAAACCATTTGCGTAAACTTCAAGTGTCTAATTATTACGTTTCACGAGATCATGCTGTAGCATGATGACAGACAGACGGACGGACGGACGGCGAAGTCTAAGAAATAGGGTCTCGCTTAACCCTTTGCGTCAAATACCTTAAATACTAATTTCTAGATATAGTATTCCGTTCCGTTGACGCTGCAATTTATTTGTAAAAGTGATGGTTGTGAATTTCATCTCCATTCAAGATTGTATTGACACCAGGTTCTCTCTGCGTACTGCGCTATATACAGTATACAGCGTGATGTTTTTATTTAAAAAAATATATTCAACCAAGTGTCTTAAACACTGCGTTCTCCAATTTCAGCTGTTGTATCTATTGGAATTAAAAGAAAATAAAAATAAACTTTATCACTTTTACACGCGTCATTACTGATAACTTGCATACTAACTGTGTTAGACAAAAGTCAAGGAAAACGGGAAAGTAAACATGATTGCACGACATAATGCATAATCTATTCAAAGTAAAAGCGGCACGCATTTAGCCCCTTTTTTAAGACATTATGTTTTTTTTTTAGACTTTTTTAAGACTCTCGGCACTCAACGCCGCACTCTGTTCTATTACTAGAGCGAGAAAATTATAATAATATATTCAATCGAGCCAACAACTGTCGCGTTTGTGACCTACGTCCTACATAACAGTAGCGTTTACAGCCTACCACCTTACAAGCGCTGTGCCCCTACGTAACAACGGCCGCACATAGCGTTTTAGGCAAAGAGATTTGTATTGAAAAACATCCCCAAATAACTAAAAAACTTGAACTTATTACCATTGTAAATTCCAATTTAAACTGATAACTTATAGCTGCTAACATTATTATACTTATTTAATAAAAGTTTTCCTCAAACTAATGTAATTTTATGTTAGTCTATATCTTGTTATTTCCTTAGATCATTCTGTGACATGACTAACAAGTAACTTTATTATGTAAAGTATATTTATTATGTAAAATAATGAAGAAAGTATGTGTATGGAATGTAATTAGATAGGTTATTAGGTGCAATATCAGTTCAAAACAATTAATATATATATATTTTTTTTTATGGAAAAAGGACAAGGCAAACGAGCGTACGGGTCACCTGGCGGTGATCACCGCCGCCCACGACCCCGTGCAGCACCAGAGGTGCTACAGGTGCGTTGCCGGCCTTTGAGGTGGAGATAGACGCGCTTCTTGAAGGCACCCATATCGTACCGACCTGGAAACACTGACGCGGGTAGGCCATTCCACAGTTCGGTGGCGCGTGGAAGGAAATTTCTACGAAACCGCACAGTAGTGGAGTGCCACATATCCAGATGGTGTGGATGATATTTAAGTTTGTGACGTGCTGTGCGGTTAGAAAATTCGGCGGCAGGTAACAGGTCAAACAGTTCCTCAGAACACTCACCATGATAAATGCGATAGAGAACGCACAGCGAGGAGACGTCTCTACGCAGAGCCAAAGTGTCAAGCCTTTCACAGCTTACTGGGTCCTTAATGATTCGAACAGCTCTACGTTGTATGCGATCAAATGGGTCAAGCTGATACTGGGGTGCACCAGCCCAGAGATGAGAACAGTACTCCATGTGTGGCCGAACCTGGGCCCTATATAGGGCCAATCGGTGTTTTGGCGTGAAGTACCGTCTCGCTCTATTGATGACCCCCAGTTTCTTCGAGGCCAACTTGGCCTTGCTTTCCAGATGATCGCGATACTGGCAGTCATTCGAAACATTAAGGCCCAATATGCTGATACTGGGCGCGGCTGAAAGGGGAGTGTTCTGAAAGACTGGCGATACGATAAATGGGGTTTTTTTAGTGGTTAACGCGCAAACCTGGGTCTTCAGGGGGTTAAATTGGACCAGGTTCTTTTCACCACATGAAGAGACATTCTCGAGGGATGCCTCAACAGAAGACACAAGTTTATTTCGGCTCTGTTCAGCGTTTTCCCGAGAAAGACTTGCGCGGCCGGAGTAAACAGTGTCCACCGTGCTGTCATCTGTATAGCAAGGAATGCTAGAATCTTCCAGCATGTCATTGATATGCAGAAGAACCAGCGTGGGGGACAGCACGCAGCCTTGGGGAACGCCTGCGTTCACGGGCATATGATTGGAGCAAAAACCGTCGACGGCGACCTTGATGCTGCGCCCAGTGAGAAAGCTGGCGATCCACCTGCATAAGTTCTCGGGAAGCCCATAGGATGGAAGTTTAGCAAGGAGCGCCCCATGCCACACTCGATCAAAGGCCTTCGCCATGTCCAAACTAACCGTCAGGCCCTCTCCCTTGCTTTCGATAGCCGCAGCCCAACAGTGGGTTAGGTAAACCAGAAGATCGCCGGATGAGCGACCATGGCGGAAGCCATATTGACGGTCATATTTTTTACACTAGTAGAACTTAATCATGTAAATTTTAAAATCTTTTCCTTTTCCGCTCCCATAGGGACAACCCTCTCCTAGCGGTCCCCTTATTTCTCCAAAGAACCAATAACTTCAACTTTTTAAGTCCAGTAGTTAATCTGTGAGATACGCATAGTCGATTTGTTCTCGAAAATTGGGCAGTGCGTGGGGAACAGAGTGTCTTAACACTATTCCTCTCTATTTAGCAAAAGAGCTAGAATTGCATGTTGTCAAACAAAAATAACATGTTTAACAAGTATTATCTAATTTGTAGTCATATGACCTTCAAGTATTTTCCCAACACACTACAGACACTAACGTACCATATTCCATGACTGATCAATACAATATCACAGTAGAGGCACCGTATGTATACCTACTATACATAGATATTTAAAATAAATAAAATAAAAAAATAAAAATAAAAATAAAAAGAGCCTTTATTTTCTCATAGATATTTACCTACATTCATTTCTTCGCTTTGGTACTGAGTTCCCACTGTGCTGTGTGCGGGATACAGCGTGAAGCAAAAAAAAAGCAAATGTAATTTGATACTTTATAGTCCAAACTATGATATGGATTTGAAAATAATAAGGCCAGTAAAGTCCCCGCAAAAGTTGGCTATAACTAGTTTACACATATTCAATACGTGTAACGGGCAACGGGGGACGGGGGACGGGGGACTCACCAGTTATTGTCGTTCAGAGCCGCGCAGCGCGTCGTGGCGGTGAATCCCTGGCGACTAATGAATGTATGAAGAAGGTCGTTATACATAGACAGTAGTTTTTTTTTTACAGATTTTATTGAATACAAAATGCAGCAAAGCATTCGCCGCGGGTACTTACCATTGACCCGCAGTTACGATATTTGGCACGAAGTGAGAACTTATAAATACAAATAAAGAAAAAAAAACTGAGAAGTGAAAGTTTATAGTTATTTCAAAAAAAAACATTACAAGTTTTTATTTGTAATTATAATTAATTTCATAAAATATGAGTGGACATGTCCGCAGACTTAAGTTTGTCGTTGACCTACAATCCTGAAATAGGTGCCGAAGCCTCGGTATGCTCCAACCCACCCTTGACTGGTTTTTAATACTAATAGTCCTATTATACACATCCTACATACATTTTAACAAAGGAGGAGTTCTTTTTACGTCCTTGACCTTGTGTCACTGTCTCAATAAGTATCGAAAAGAGCGAAACATATGTAAAATGATTTTGAAAGAGCGAAAGAACGATCATTAATTCATTACTCTCTAAGTACATGTGTGTGGCCACAAACTTACCGGAAACTATAAATTGAGGAAGATCTCTTCCGTGATTTTAAGTTTAGGGAACAATAACAATCTTCATCAAAATCGGTTCAGTTGTTTATGGATAGCTTTGCATATCTGGAAGTGGCATATAGATATATAAATAAGTTTGTATATAACAAATTGTAGTTTCGGTCAAAAAACGGCCGATCCTTCGAGCTTTCCAAACCTAAGTAGGTACTTGTCAAGCGTAAATAATTATAAATAAATATACCCAGTACCAACATTTAGTGATTGCTAGTCAGTGATTGTTTTTGTTATTATAATATATTCTATCCATATAATAAAATAGAATCTGAAAAGAGATCTGTAACCGCGACGGTTTTGCCAATCAATATTCGCAATGCTTTCAGAATCGGCGGAAAGCCGGGAACAAAAGTGTCTTAATGGGAACGGAGTGCCTGAACATAAGGTTACCAGGTTCCTTCTCAGGCCTACAATACCTCCAAAATTGTCGAAAAACGGGGAGTAAAGAAAAGTAATATCTCAACACTAACTACTATGCGGAGAAAAAATGAAGCTGTTTTGTTATTTTTTTATATATACTTACATGTAGCGTGTAGGTACATACGCGACAAACAGCAATGCGGCAATGTCACCATTCAGCTAATGTGAGTAATATTGGAAAATATATATTTTTCCTTTCAATTTGTAAATTACGTTCTATTTCATCATTTACTTTGCAATTTTAGTACCTACTAATCACATACTAAGGAAACAAATTTTATGAAAAAAATCCAATTACGCGGCGAATTTTATACAAAATGCAGTAAAAACGTAGCATAAATGCTCGTACCTTTTAAATTGGAACTTTGATTTTTTCCATGCATCAAAGGATGTATGTACATACTTCAATATTTGATAATATTTTCAGTTTTATACCTCCTCGCAATCTCAAGATAAATGGTACGGACAGACGGACAGTCGGACTTTTAGTTTCCAAATGATTTACAGATAAACATATAAACACCTATTGCACTATATATTGCAAACATATGAAAAAAATAATATTAAAAGTTGTTAACAAACACTTACACGAAATTTATAACTCGTGCTGAAATAGAATCCTTTTTTTTTCGGTTTTGAGGTTAATGTTGTTAACCCTATTGGCCTTTACAGCGACACCGGGTGGGGAGGGAAGAGGGTACTCTGTCCCTGAAAATATGCAGGCACTGTGTGGCTGCCTGTGGGTGTGTCAACGACTCAAGGACACCCTCGGCAGGGCTCGAAAAGAATCGTAAAATAGAATCCAATACCAACAGTATTACGAGGCGTGGCGCAGAGACACAAGTCTGCGACGATTGGGGATTCGAAACCCACTGGAGGGAACAAATCAGCTTCACGCTGTATCCCGCACACAACAGGGTAGGCAGAGGGAACCTAGTGTTAGACACTCCGCTCCCCACTTTCTGCCGAATTTTGGAGGCATTGCGTGTTGAGTGGCAGAACTCAATGCCGCGCTTTGGAGGGAACAAAATATTTATTATTTTCACTTTTTCGCTCTGGTAACGATACAAATGGTGGCGTTAAGTTCCGCCACCTTTTGTACGGGGTACGGAAGTCTCATAATGGACCACTGAGTGACTTGGCACTAGGTTCCCAGGTGTCCCAGGTTCCCTCTGCAACAATATTACATACATACTTAAATGTCAAACGGATAACCTCCTTTTTTAAATCGGTTAAAAATCTTAAACTATAGGTACCTCATATAAAATAGAGCATAAACATAATAAATGTTAAGGAAAATGTTACAAACAATTATCTAATACATGAAGATCGGTTTATTTGTCCGTCTTGCTTATTAACGCGGGTGTTACTTCGTGACAGAACATAAGCAATCCATGTTTATTAAATATGGTTGTTATACAATAATCTGCTTTAATTTTCTTTCACATTTATAATATTAGTGGAAAATTAAAAGAAAAAACTACTAGAAAAATATAATGAAACATTTCTCCATATCCCCAGTATCGAACACAGAAATTATTTTTCAATTCGTACCAGTAGTTCCTGAGATTAACACGTTCAACGAAACGAACTCTTCAGCTTTGTAATATAAGTATATATTGGTATTAGAATCCACAAAAATATTTGACAGCGAGTTTTTTGTCGTTAGTTGTAGGTAGTTCTTGTTATTCTCTTGTAATTTGTAATAAGTCTATAGTTTTTTTAGCTTCACGTTGTACCAAACGTATAGTTAGGCCGAAGAGGTAGGTAGAAGGAACTTAGCTAAGACACTCCATTCACTAAACACCGCCCAACATTCGAAAGTATTCGAGCCCTGATATGAACTAGAGCAGAGTGGATAAATGAAAATAATTTAAATATACTTAATTCCCCAATAGTAATCGAACACAAAACCATCGTCAAATTGCATTCAGTGGTTCGACCACTACGCTACGATGGTCTTAACTAATTTTGGTTAATATATACGATTAATAATAGACCAAATTAAGCAAAAAAGTACCTATAAATGTCACATCAGCATAATATTTTATTTTTTACCTTGTATCTGAAATATGATTTAGTTTATGATCGTCTCAAAGACAACCTTTAACAGAGATCCAATCCGGCGACCTCCGCCGTGAAGACTGGTTGGAAAGTTACAAATAACTACCTAAGAATTGCATTATTGGACTATCTGATACAAAAACATTATCAGTTAGAATATTTGTTACTGAGATTAGCGTGATACAGACTAAAACAAATCAGCCCGCAACTTGGACTTTATAACGTAAAATTTTCATTTTTCTCATTCCCTTCGAAAATTCGGGAATTCCTTTCTTAATGCTCCCCAAGTCTCTAAAGCTCACTCTAAAATCAAAGTTAACCAGTAAAACTTACACTTCTCTTTTTTTTAGCTTCACGCTTTTTTATCCCATCCCATATAGACAGAGGGAGGAAGAAGGAGCGAGGAAGTAAACTATTTAATAGTTTATTTCCTCGACTGGGAATCAAACAAACAACCTGTTGCGCTGTTGTTCCTGTTGCTTGTGTTTCTGCGCCGCGACGGCCGCTTGTAGCATTTCTATACTTTGTAGATAGCACTAATATTAGAATAATTCAGAAATTACTCTTTCGAAATGGATAATTCTTCTTTGGTTAGGCTGTTTATCGAGGAATCAATTTCCATTTGATCACGGAAGCGAAACTGATTATGAAACGGTTACGGACAGCTTGTGCGTATTGTGGGCAACTTATTTTAACAAATTGAAATAAAATTAGTGGCACACCTCAATTGCTCTTCAAGAGTACAGGAGTCATCATATTGGAGGAAGGGCCCCGGAGAAAAATAATTAGATCTAGAAATATTTTTTGAATTTAAATTCATCTGGTTTTAGAAGATGAAAAACTTGGACTTGACGAAAATAAAAATATTCATCCAATTATAATTATCATTCCCTGGATCTATAAATCAAATTTGCACCTACTTACTGCATGCAGTCAGGCTCTACCGAACTACGATGCGTCCATAAAAAATAATAAAAAACGTAGGTATAAGGAAAATAAGAGCACAAAGGAAACTGGTAATAGTTGGAAGCTATATAAAGAGGATGACCTGCCTTAATGTACAGTTGAGCTTACGTTTCGTTACAGGTAAGTTGTTTTTATTATAAGTGGTCTATAACGCAGAGGGGCAGGGTTCGATTCCCGCATAGGGGAATTCCCCGATTCCCGCAAAGGGGAGTTTCATTACCCAACACGCAATGTTTCAATTCGGGTTCAATAGTTTTACGCTGTATCACCCATACCCTAGGGAGTTGAAATCTACCCCATCTTCCGCCTAATTCACATTCAGACATTGCGTGTTGAGTAGCAGAGCTCAAAGAATCGAGTAGGAATCGAACTCAGCCGTTATGTTGCGGCATGATGGCTGGCTCCAATATATTATTTGTTGTGTAGAAAAGAGCAAGACTTAGGTATACCTTTAATTTCATTCTGATTTTTTTTTAGTATTTAATGTTTTTTGGGATTACTTCAAGCACGTAAAAAACGTTTATGGAATTTTTTTTTATTTAATTATTTAAAGATCTCAATAATGTGGCGGGCGTGTGCTATCTTGGCGGTCGGCGCTGTAATATGTAAGTTCAGAAAAAAATATTAAATAAGTGATTATTAAAGATTTTGGGTTGAAGTTCCGCCGTAGTGCCGCAGAGGCACTAGGTTGTGAATGTAATGAGGAAACGAAATATTTACTTTTTAAAATTTTTATTTTCGTTTCTTCGTTCTGGTATCGAGGCAAAAAGCCCGGCGTTTAATTCCGCCACTCAACACGCAATGCCTCCAGAATTCGGCGAAAAGTGGAAAACGATCTTAATACTATGTTCCCTCTGCCTACCCTGCTGTGTGCGGGATATAGCATGAAGCTGGGTGGAAATTCCTCTTGACTTTTTTACGTTTAGAGAAGAAACTACTGAGCATTCTATGTATTTACGCACGTGTTCAGAGTGGTTACAGGGTGAGGAGCTCGGAACAGTGCCTGGGACTCGCGATCAAAGTGTAGGTTTAAGTTCAGGTTTAGAACTTCAATTGGGCTTGACGTCGAAATCGGCTTCATATACACTTCAAGTCGATGCGGCTTGCTACTGTAATGTAAGAAATATGAGGCCGAAAAAACCTCAATCGCACCAGCTGAAGGTTCACAATAATAGGTCCCGCAGTGGATGTGGAACTTCAGACATTCTCTGTCCGAGCTCCTATCTCTCTTTAATGAAATTTGATATATAAATATAGTTTGTATATATTCATTTTCAGAAAGCCCAGATTGTTATATCCCTTTTCTTAACTGTAGTAAAAAAAGTTTAGGCATGTGATATAAAAGTAAGGATTATTTAGTTTTTATTTAATTAACTAATAATTTATTCATTTACTTTATTTTTCTCCAAAAAACAATAACAGGCGCGTCCCAACCGGTGGAGAAGTTACCAGTTCTAAAGGAATTCCCCGCGGAAGTCAACTTTAGTGTTCCGAATAAAGAAGATTTGGTCCTGAACTGTGAGACTGTTGACAAAGATGCTGGAGTCAAGTACGTATCTTCTTTTAATATTTCATTTAAGTAGAAAATGAAGTATTCACAGTATATACTATAAAAAGGCGTGATAAAAAAACTTTGTTTTTAAATTTATAACAGTTTTTAGAACTTGAAGTTAAAAAATACTTTAACACTGTAATTAACTTTAAGTGAAATCTTAAGTAAACTGCAATATATTTACTATTAATTAATTTTGTACTGTTAATTAATTTTGTTGCCTTCAATAGGTACTCCTGGCTCAAAGATGGTAAACCATTCAGCCTACGATCAGACGTCACACAAAAGGAAAATGAAGGCACACTCATTTTTAAAAAACCAGTAGACTCTGACGAAGGCAAATACCAATGCTTGGCTGAAACCAAATTTGGTGTTGCCAGCTCTCGTATAGTGCTCGTAAAAAAGATTTTCATAGATAAACCTCAGTTGTCTTTACAAAAACATAAGCCAGTGAACGGAAGGACTTATAAATTGGAATGCGCTATCCCTAAATCTTATCCTAAGCCAGAAATTTCTTGGATAGTGAAGGCAGGAAACGAGGCGAAACCTGTTGCTGGAGCTAAATTCACTATTTCTCCGGAAGGTAAGCTTATACTATTTATCAGTTTATGTTTTATTTTTAATTATTATGTAATACGTATATAATTGATGGTATACATAATTAAGAGCTTAGTTTTTTTACGTTAATGTTTTATATAAAAACTTGTTTTTTACTTACTTAGCTTCACGCTGTAACGAACGCGCCAAACGCTACGGTGTCTTCATACCTCTTTCGCCTCTTTTTCCTAATTTGTTTGTTCTGTATTTTTTTTAAATATTTAGACCACAAGAACAAATTGAGTATAAGGTAAAAATGAAATGTAAGCGCGCACAATTTCGAATTAGCTCGATTACAACGTATAGTTTAGTGGACTTGGACTGTAAACAAAACACGCAGATTTGATTCCCGCTTCGTTTACAATTCGATACGTTCTTTTCCTTAAAGTAGTAATATTTTTTTTCAATATTCCAGATAATATGCCTAAATATTTTTTTAACATATTTTTTTCACTTACTGTCAAAATAATTGATAAACTAACTCCATTTCTTTCAAACACAGGAACTCTATACATAGCAAGCGTCTCCTCAGAGGATGTAGGCAATAAGAAATACATCTGCCTCGCAAACACTCCAGCTGTGGACCAGCCCTTAGAATTGGCCGAACATGTTCTAGAAGAAGTCATCCAAGATAAAGAACCTGCTGACCACGAAGTGGTAAAACAATACGTTTCAAACGAAGTGGTAGCTGAAATAGGCAAGCCTGTGTATTTCTACTGTATTTATGGTGGAAAGTAAGTATTTTTTATTACAATTTCAGCTGCACGTTGTATTACGGTGGTAGTTTGCTGTAGCACTGATATTACTGACACTTTTAGATAATTTAACGATTTAAAACTGTTTGTAATGATTCAATTGAATAAATAATATAGAGATTTTATAGGAGGATCAGTAGAGTTAGGCACTTTACGTGTTAAGATATTCTCTTTCCTATTTCCTCCTCAATTTACAAGACATTGCGTGGTAGGTAAGAGACTGATCTCAACGCCGTGTGTCATTATTTGAAGCCAAGCGAGTAGTCTGTTGCTGCGGCTGTGTGGCTGTTTGCTTGAATAGCTTTGGACACTTTCAGCCAAGGCCGGCAACGCTTCCGCCACCCTTTCAGGTTGTAGATATCCATGGTTAACGTTTCGCTTATCATCAGGTGGTATTTCGGTTCGATTGCCCCTTTTTGCAAAAAAAGCAACAGCGCGATATATAGCGAAGTGACTAGGCTGTAAGTTTCACGGAAATAATTATTATTGACTAACTAATAATTTGATTGTTCAGTCCATTAGCCCATCCAGACTGGTTCAAGGACGGCAAGGACATCAACAACAGTCCAAAAGACCGCGTCACCAGATACAACAAGAGTGTTGGTAAGCGTCTCCTCATCAAGGAAGTCTGGTTCGTCGACCAGGGCGAGTACACTTGCAAGGTGAACAATGAAGTCGGCAAGCCTCAGGAGCATACAATGCGGTTGAAGGTTATTAGTGAGTATTGCTTTTTTACATTTTTAATATTTTTTTTAGAATATTTATATAAAAACTGGTAGTACTTACTACTAGTACTTGAAGTTTCCGTCCCTAGACGAATTTTGAGTCCCGCTACGTAATTTTTTTTATAAAAGATTATATATTTTTTTATTATATCTGTAATAGGGTTTTGTATAATATAACAGAGCTGAAATTTGAGTTAAGTTAACTACAAAGAGAACTCTTTGTTTTACTTGTATATTTTTTATTTAGCACTTTAAGAGCTCTTATAGTTATAAAAAAACAAAAAATACGTTATATTTTCTATAAGCCAAACCAAATATTATAATTAAATATTATTATAGTTAGAATTAAGACCTAACGACTTCTACACATAGTAATAGTTTCACAAACAATACACATATAAACTAAAAACCTTTCCAGAAATGCAAAGTGAGGACCCATAAAAAATACTCAGATTAACCCATTCCTCAACAAATAAAATGTTTAAATATAAAGGAGGGAGCTCCTTGGAAATATTTTATTTGTTTTATATGTTTACTTTATAAAATTAAAATGGATCCCGATTTTTGTTTTGTTGACTTTGGTTTTGTTGATTTACTGTATTTCTATAATCAAAACTTCTCCCAAAAATTTACAGGCGCACCTCAATTCCTGAAAAACGCCCCTCCCAAGATGATAGTAAAGCCAGGCAGTGACGTCGCTCTCCCCTGTCACGTCACTGGAACACCAGCGGCGTCACTGACCTGGACATACAATGCTCAACCACTAAAACTAGAAGCCCACAGTGAATCCCAAGGAAATACCACAGTTTCCAC
Source organism: Heliconius nattereri (assembly GCA_013403645.1). Classification (NCBI taxonomy): domain Eukaryota; kingdom Metazoa; phylum Arthropoda; class Insecta; order Lepidoptera; family Nymphalidae; genus Heliconius; species Heliconius nattereri. The sequence continues at coordinate 14,767,035 of JAAIXI010000236.1, forward strand.
TGTCACTTTGAAGAACGTGACTCCCAAAAACAATGGTTATTATGGTTGTTTAGCCCAAAATGAGCACGGCACGGCGTATGTGGAGACGCTGCTGTACGTACAGTGAAGCAACTGCAGGTGCATTAACTATAGTTAATAAATAAATATTATGTATTTTTGTGTTTCATTTGACTACTAGCGGCCTAAGCCTATATATTACAATAGTAGTCTATGTGTTATTCTAACATATTAGCTATATTATTGTAAAGTTTCATCTAAATTTGTTCAGCATTATTTACGTGAAATTGGAACAAACATCCGTCTGCACACATTAATAATATTAGACAGTGAAACCTGTGGAAATACCATATATCTACATTGACACAAGAACAGTTCAAAAACTAAAGTCCGACTGAAATATCGCGCTCTAAAAGCCCTTTCTTGATAATCGTCCCCTCTCTCTACATTATATGACGTAGAGGGCGCCACATTCAACATACACACATAATGGTCAAAATCATAACCCTCCTTTTCGCTTCGCCGTAGTCGGTTAATCGCTGGGTATGTCTGATTTTATTTCCGGCTAGCTTTTACTAAGTATCCAATAGTATATCAATTCTTTATTTTCATTTTCTCTCTGGCTCTGGTAACAAAAAGTGCGGCGCTGAGCTCCGTCACTCAACATGCTAATCTCGGAGTTTCCGAGATACTGCGTGTTGAGTGCCAGTGCATTAACAGTCGGTTTCCTTTTATGCCTACCCTGCTTATCATATGCGGGATACAGCGTGAAACTAAAGCAAACGATTGAGATAGGTACCTACAATAACGCTCCTTCAGATTTTTTAGCTCCACGCTGTATTCCGCACTTAGTAAGGTAGGCAGAGGGAGGGAAGCTGGGAACCTAGTGCTAAAACACTCCGTTCCCATTAAGACACTTCCGTTTTCCATTTTCCGCCGAGGCATTGTCTAGAGGCATTGTATATTGCTCGGCAGAACTAAACGCCGCACTCCCTATAACGTTGTTAGTGTTATTATATTTTCCCATGATGTTGAAATAATAAAATTGAATAACAAGTACGAGGATCACATAAGTAGCTAGTCAGGAGAGTGCCGATAGTTCAATTAGCTTATATATAGGTGTATATTCCCCCGAATGAATACTCTCTATCCCTGAATAATCAAATATAACAGTTTAAAATAAATATTTATTACCGTTTTTAATTGGTAAGCCAATTATAACGCCTAAACTAATAGTTTTTAGCAATAAAAACGCAACATGGCGACTTCTGCGCAAGTGATTTGGGTGAGGAAATGGCCTAAAAAATATGTTCAATTGCATTTTTATTCGGGTTTTTTCTGTGCATTAAAAAATATATAAAAATTATACATGTAATGTAATATATTGATTATAAAATATTTCATACTAGTCGCGATTTTCTCTAATGAAAGTAAATAAACTAAGTAACTTTATAGATTTTAAGTAAATAGCCACAATATAACAAAATGTTAAAATGTTTAAATAAACAAATGTAAACTATGTAAGAACCACAATACAGGTTCAAATTCTGCTTCATTATTCTTATGAAATTTTGAATAATATTTTAATTATAATACTAACTAGGTATATACGTATATATTTTTTTTTAATATATTAATAAACTCCATACCCACCTATGAATGTATGATTAAATCTTTCAAATGATTTTAATGCGGTTTTCACTAATAGACACTGTAATTCAAAAGGAATTCTATATATAGACATGGTATATTTTAGACTCTTAGGCAATTCTGAGATCAATCTTAAGATGACGTTTTCATCGAAAGATTATTAAAATAGCATCTCAAGATCGATCTCGGAGTTGAGAGCGGTTTACAATATGGGCTCTGGACTCTAGGGCCCAAAACTGCCATCCAAAATTCTAATCACTATTTAATAACATTTTATTTTAATTTCAGATTTTAGCATTATGTGGCTTTAATTTTGTTAAAAGTGAAGGCTTGTCTTCATTCCAACTAGTGAGTTCTAAAATAAGTAAAACAACGTAAAATGTGATGTTATACATAAGAGTTATGTTTTTGGATAAATTATAAGAAAAAAAAAGAAAAGAATAGAAGATTTTCTATTCGCTTACCTTAAGATTGTAACAGTAATAATATATGTACGTATATTTTTTTAAGCTTTGTGCTGTATCCCGCACTTAGCCGAGTAAGCATTGGGAACATGGGAACCTAGTATTAAAACATTCCGTTCTGATTAAGTCACTTCGGTTTCCTCCTTCCCGCCGAATCCTGGAGACATTGCGTGTTTTGTGGTGGGTTTTCTTCATTATAAGGGCGACGAAATTAAAATGTAAAATATTTCATTCCCTCGAGTTCAAACCGAACGGAGTTCTATTTCAGTCGCAGCAGGTACCGCAGGAGTACCTACAACCCCTGCGCCACGGCGCCTTCTATGAATAATATGAATCCTCTTTAAATTACAGCTCGCTCGGTTATCATTTCCTACTGTAGAGACTGTAAGTAAAAAAAAATATTATTTATTAATGTGTAACTTATAAATATTATTATGTATTCTATAAAAATAGCTCATAACTACTTACTAACTACTTAAGCTGTGATAAGTTCTATTAACCTTGTCCAAACCATTTGAGCATGTTCTGAGTTTTGTAGAAGATAAGTAGTTGAACATAACATTTTGAAAAATATATTTTATTAGAGACCGTACAACATGCCCAGCACCAAAATAATAGATCCCAAGCACAGCTACGCTAAAGAAAAATTTGAAAAACTAATCGATTACACAAGATATATGAATGGACGGATAAAAGAACCTCACAATCCTGTAAGTCAAATAATAAAATAAGTATATGTTTATTTAAAGCAGCGGCATTACTTTTTAATCTTTCTTTGAGCCCAAAAAGTTATTTAAGAGAATTATTATAATTTTTGGTTGAAAAAAAAAATACAACACCACTCTAGGCTAACATTAAAGATTTGATCATACCAACCACAGGTCTCTCTTTTTAAGTTTTACCAATTTTTAGACAGATCGCAGGGAAATTCTAACTACAGCTCAAAAGAAGTTGTTCTCTTTCATCGACTCCCACATAAAGGATTTGAAGCGGCTCCTCTTTGAAACAGACATGGCGCTCATGTCCATGGTCTTACTTAAAATGAACAAAAAAATGGACACATCTGAAGCTAAGATAAAGTCAACTCAGGCTAAAATACCTTTCGGCCTTTATACAAGTCCTGGTAAGTTCGTATAAAATACATTTTTGTATCGAACATATTAATTCTTTGTCTGTTGGCACATCTGTTTAAGAGTGATTGGTTAATCCTCCCTATAAAGCATATAGCAGCGTAGACAGAGGGAGCCCTTCTTCAGGCATCGCCAAACATTCGAGACATTTTTATTTTAAGTAATCATAACAACAGTTGTAATAAAACATAATTTATTTTTTTAGAATTCAAATGCCTAGGAACGTCATATTACATAGCTTCGCCACACAACCAAGAAGATGTGCAGATGATACTTTCAAGCGAGAGAAAACCGCACTGCTATACCTTTAGAGGTAAAAGGAAGCAACTCTGTATAGGAATGTCTTGCCATTTGTCTATGTTCGAAGAAAAAACCTTGAAACTATCAAAAGCATTATTTCAAAAATATGACGTCAACGAACATTTTAAAAGGGCTGGTCAATCCTATACAAGGGTCGCAAGGTCCAGGCAACTTTTCTGAGTTTCTTATCCTGAAACACGATGAGCACTGGCACGGTGTATTCGTAGAATGGTAGTTTTTTCCTTTCTTAGGATATTGACCCTCAATTACAGTACATGATTATATTACCCACATTATATTTTAGGTGCGTTTGCATTTACCGGATTCTATCATCGACATTCCGAGACCACGTACGTGGGGCCTCACGCTGAACAGTTTCAAGCGAAAGATCCGAGTCAAGGCTTGTACTGCCATTCGGATGACAACTGGAGCGATGCACAATGCATTTATAAGTATATAGTTTTAGCTAATTTTAAAGATAGGTATATGTTTTGACTACTCGGCCACATGTAAGATATATTTAGTAAAAATATATTTTTGGCCCGGACTGGCTAGGTATCTTCAATATTTAATTACTCTATTTTATAAGGTTATTTGTGCGACCATAAACGTAAATAGATTAGAGATTGTTATAAAACTTTTGAGAAGACTAAAATAAAAACTTTTCTTTCAGAATAAACCCCAGAGAAGAATTCCCCGAGTCAGTTGAATATGAACCAAAAATTTCCTACTACTGCGGGCCGTACCGATACTTCATACCGGCCACGACCGACATTAGATGCATCTTCTCAATATTCTCCATGAATTTTATTCTTCGTTTCGGATATGATGGGGTCACTTATAAGAGCTCAGATTTGACTTTTGTAAGTATATCTATACAATAAGACGCGCACTCAAGGCTAAATAAATAAAAGTTATGTATGAGTGACATATTCTGGTGGTCTGTGTGGCAGTGTTCTGATATCGAGGCAAAGTGCGGCGTTAAGTTCAGCCAGTCAACAGGCAAAGCATCTAGAATTCGGAAACGAAAGTGTCTTAATGGGAACTAATATTTACAATTTTCATACAGATGTACCAAAACGGCCAGGTATTCTACACGGACGAGCCGTGGGCAGGCATGTCGTGCTGGAACTGGGCGTGCAAGTGGAGGCACAATCAAAATCAACGCTCAAACGAATTCTTCGTTAATTGAATTACATTTTGAGAAATAATAAACTTTTGTTTTATTTTCATTATTTTTTATGGTTCCCGTAATTTTTAAAGAAAAATAGAAACCCTTATAAGAACACTTTGTTGTCCGTCCGTCTGTCTATCAGGAGCCTTTATGTTAAGAATGTTTGGTGATACAGAGTTGAAATTCAAACCAAATACTTAGATCTATGGCCCCATGATTTCCTTAAAAAAAGTATTTCTACTTATACTTTAAAAAAAGATATGGCCGTTTATATCAACCATATTTCGACAAAAATCTGAAAACTATAGAAAAAATTAAAATAGCCTTAAAAGGGGGCAAAATTTTATATTAAAACCGATAGTCCAAGTGAGGTATCACATAAAAGGACTCTAAGCTAAGCTTGAATTTCAGAAAAGGCTCGACACTTCCAATTTTTGTTCGGAATCTTCGGTGGGCGAGCCCGAATCGCGTTTGTACGGTTTTTTTATAAAGGACATAACAAGTCCAAGTACAGTAAAGACAAAGTGTCATGGTAGCCCTGAAGAAACAGCCTACGCGAAACTAGTATTAAGTCGTTCTGCACATTGCCTAATATTCCAGATATTATATTTTTTATGGCAGAACTTAATGCCGCACTTTGTATATGAGAGCGGAGAAATGAAAATAATAAATATTTATGTTATTTTTAGCTTCATGCTGTATCAAAATATAATGCATTCCTTCAAAGTGCCTTATTAATTTTCATAACATCAAAAAAGGCATGTAATTAAAAACAAGGAAAAATAATCAAAACACCATTAAAATTAATAGCTAACAAAGCTTTTATTTTATTAACAATAATAATCGATTTTAATAACCAACAATAACGTTATTTACAATATCTACAGAACATAAAGACTAAAAATATATAAACTAAAACTATACTATATTATGCATAAAGCTGACCGAATATGACAGCTTTGAACAATATACTGAAATCATGCACTTCCACTTCATTAACATGAAATTCACAGTGTTGAACTTAATATTCAATTATTTATTTATATGCTTTGCATTTTATAAGTTTTACCAGAGCAGGGTGATGAAAATAATTTATTGTTAAATTTCAAAATTATGCTTTTTATTATTTTAAAACGATCAATTTCAAGTTAAGAATCCCACATTTCAAAATTACACTAAATTTCATTCTGTATTTCATTTTTATTGTAAAATACTTCCATTCATTTAATTTAACTAATATAAAAATGGCTTGACGCATGTAGAATTGATAACAGAGATTTGAGTCACTAACTAAGCACATATTAATAAAAAAAAAAGTTAGTCAAAAGTAAAAATGCATGTAACATTAAAACAAAATCTCAAACTCATACAAATTTTAGGTTAATGTATATAATTCTTATTTTTATTCATAATTTCTTACGTCTTTGCATTGTATTAGTTGCACTTTCGAGGATAAAGCGAGACCAAATATAGCTATAAGAACATTTTATTCTGTTTTGTCTCTTTCACTTTCACGAACGAAAGGACAAACAAAAAGGTTACCTTATATAAAAACATAGATGAAGGCAATATGTCCAATAAGTTTAAGGATAATGAAATTGTAAAACACTGTTTAACGACCTCATACATTTTTTATAATAGGTAATTCAGTTTTTATAATGTATTTCTACTACTTTATTACAAAAAATCTGAATCTATTTTTTTTGTCGCAGTGAAAATGGACATGGATTTAAATTTAATTTTCATGAACGACACTAGAATGAAAAGAAAACGACATATCACATTCATGCATGCATGTAATCAATTATACTTAATTTTATTTAAGCAAAAAATAGCCTTGTTTTTATTTGCTTATAAAAAGCCACGTTCACTACGACTACTTCTATAAGTATTTCAACAAATCAATTTAAAATAAATAAAAATATATTTATTTAATATATTGTATGTCCTTAGAAAGTGGTTATAATATGTTGTGTCAATTTTATATTTAAAAATGAAATCACAACGTCTGAGACGCGATTAATTACTTTAAAACTTATATTAATGCCGTGAATCATAAAATTAGGAACAAAAATCATTTGTCTAATATAACATATTGCACACATATTTAATTATTAATAACATATAGTTATTTAATAAATCCAGACTTGTAAAATATTATTAATAAAGCTTTACGCTGTGACCAGCATGGTAGGGGGTTTAGTGTCTGAAGCAGATCCTGTCTAGGATTTTGAGCTTCTAACATTACACTTTTTCTCTTTGTACTACAACAGTTACAAATGTTAATCCTAATAGTTTTCCAAAATTTAAAATTTTCAATATATTTTTATTGCAAATAAAATTATACATATATAAGTAATGTTACAGCCGTCGCTTGGCTTATTTTAACGTTTTTCACTAAAAGTTATATTTTATTATTATACAATTAACAATAGTCATATATTATAATAAAACTATTCTACAAGCGATGAAACTTATCCAACATTAATGTCCACTAATTTACGAATCGACATAATCGAATTAAATTGATAAAACTTACTTGATACATCATTAACTTCATCAACGTTTATGCGTTTTTTTTCTACGATATAATTATCGAAAAATCGATTCAAATTCGTAATCTATCGAAGCAACTTATGACGTGATCCAGAAAATTAAATAAATTTAAATATTAAATTAATTTGAATCGGCTTCAAAATGTAAATTTTTATTTTTTTTATAGTTTCACGCTGTATCCCGCACGTAGCAGGGTAGGCATTAAGACACTTTTGTTCTCCACTTTCGGCCGAATTCTGTTTTTTTTCGGTCTTGAGGTTAATGCTGTTAGCCCTATTGGCATTTACAGCGACGCTGGTTAAGGGAAAAAGGGTACTCTGTCCCTAAAGAAAAGCAGGCACTGTGTGGCCTGTGAGAGAGTCGACGACTGAAATGGTGCCCCCTGCGGGGCTCGAACCTCGGCTTGCGGCCGTCGAGCGGACTGGGAGTTTTTCCAATTCCACGATAGATATTCCGCGACTTATTAGTTTTGGCCTAACCTATAACAATAGCTACCTTCCATTCGTCAGGGAATGAGCACTTCTTTAGAAGGGAATTAAAAATAATGACCAATAGAGATATGAACTGAGCGGGAAAGGACTTAAGCGTTCTATTTGATAATTTGTCGGGCCCCGGGGCCATTCTATCTTTAAGATTTTTGATAAAGACTTGGACCTCGTCTGTCGAGGTCGGACGTAGCAGTTACCTTTACGGGGGCGTCGGCGCCCATTGTACGATCTCGGAATCCACGCACGCGATGTGGCTCGGGTCGCAGGACTGACTACTCGGAGTACATTGAGCTTCTAAACTGTCAGCGAGACATTCCGCTTTTTCGGTGTCGTCAGCGGCAATTGGAGGAGGAGGCACACTCGGTGAATTTATTCGCCGCGTCTATTGCTAACTCCGCGGAGTCGGCGATGCCAGGTATTAATTCCTTTAATTGAGATTCATTGAACGTCGTAGCAAACCAACAGTCGAAAATATAGCTATATCGATAACCTTGCCTGCGCCGCGGGCACAAGCGGGCGGGAGAAGGCGGGCCAAGGGAAAGCCTCTTGCCGTTGACATGAGTCGCTGACGAATTCCAATTTCTATGTTTACAATTGAGATCCCCGATCAGAAGGGCCGAGTCACGCATACTGAGTAGCGATAGAATATCGCTTTCTAATAATTGCCTCCTCGGCGAACGTTAAACGAAGGCAATGATCAAAGGCTAATGGCCTGTAAGGAATACCTGGCACACCGACGGCTTGGCTGCTTTAAGAGAAGGAGGGTCGAGCCGTCGGTATACAGTGTAAATTACTTTTGTAATAAGTCATAGTGCCGCCTCCTTTGGTGGCGCTATCATTTCTCACAATCCTGTAGTTCGCAATGCCAGGACTGCGAACCCCAGGCTTAAGAAAAGACTCTTGTATACAAAAAATATCAAATTGATGAGCGTGCGCGAAGGCGCTCAGCGACTCTCGTTGGCGTCTGACACCGTTAGCGTTAAAGGTCGCTATCGACAAGAGCTCTTAGATACGCGCGAGTTGCGAGTCAGCGGGCAATGGAGTGAATCTATTTATGACCGCCATTGGAAAGTTTATTTAGCTATGAAGCCCGCGATGGCTTCCAGGAGATCGGATCGATTATATAGAATAGGACATATATGAATATGATCGATTAACGCTTCGGCGCGGTCGCCGGAGGGGCCTTGGCCTTTCTTACCTTGGCTTGGCCGATCTAGAACCGACGGTCTCGAAACCGTCGTCCAAGTCCGAGGTCGAACCATCGCTCGCCTCCATCTCGTGATCTGAAGTGGAACGGGGGGCGCGGGGATACTTCCTCGGCGGGGCGACTGTGGAGTCACTTGGCCCGTCGGCATCCAAGAGCATCCAAGAGCATCGGCAAGGTGCCACATAGCTCAGCTGTCGCAGGAGTCTCGAATCACAACACTAGTATATATAACCACAACGAATATATTTAATAGGGGCGTCCGATTGTGCGACAAGGCCGGAGCGATGCCGAATCGGATCTGTTGCCGAATTCTGGAGGCTATGCGTTATAAGAGGCCAAATTCAACGCCAAAACTCAACGATGGAGCGGGGAGACGAAAGCACTCCCCTCACTTCCCTAGCCTCCCATTTATGTGCAAGAAAAGCACGAATGGGATAAAGTATCCCAGTGGTTTAATAGCCACAAAATCTTATACTATACCGCGCGCTTAACGCAGATAGGTATTCAAGTTAACACTTCGTCGGAACACCGACAATTTACCTTATTCTTTAAGGAATTCCAGATAGGTTAACACTCGTACGCCCTGGAGGACGAGCGCCAATTAAGCCTTAAGCGATCTCCGCAATAAAAGTTTCCCCGTGCGCCAGGCGCACCGCTTATATAATTCTCGCACTAAATCGAAATTCGATATAGTCTTAGTCATCCTGGACCTCACTAAAGAGGGAAGGGAAATCTTCAACCTGAAGTCGGTGTGTTCTCTCACCGGCATCAGGGTCGAACCCCCACACACGAGGGGTTTCATAGGGCAGTGTCACCGCTGCCAACTCTACGGCCACTCGGCCAGAAACTGCTTCGCGCGGCCTAGATGCGTTAAGTGCCTAGATGACCACGCCACTGAGGATTGTCCCCGCAAGGTACCCGATCCCGCCGTTCCCCCTAGCTGTGTGCTTTGCAAGACGCAAGGTCATCCCGCGAACTATTGCGGATGCTCCCGCGCGCCTCGTAGGTGCACCAGACGCGGAAGCAAAAACCGTAACAACAATAAGGGGCCGGCTACTACTAAGTACGTGCCCGCCCCTCCCCCGAAGGAGAACGCGTGGTTCAAACACGCGCCTTCGCCGGTAGTCGTCCGCACTGCGGCGCCGGTCAAGCCGCCTACTGTCCCGGTAGCGGCTCCAACTCCCACGGCCGTGCCTTCCCGCTGACTCGCTGTAGATAGCGACCTATAACGCTAACGGTGTCAGACACCAAAAAGTGTCAATGAGCGCTCCCGCACACGCTCATCAATTAGATATCTTTTGTATACAGGAGTCTTTTCTTGAGCCTGGGTTTCGCAGTCTTGGCATTGCGAACTACAGGATTGTGAGAAATGAAAGGGACACCAAAGGAGGCGGCACTATTATTTATTACAACAGGTATTTACACTGTATACCGCTCGACCCTCCGTCTCTTGAAGCAGCCGCGGCGTCGCCTCGGTGTGCCAGGTATTCCTTACAAGCCATCAGCCTTTGCTCATTGCCTCCGTTTACCGTTCGGGGAGTAGGCAATTATTATAAAAAGGGATATTCTATCGCTACTCAGTATACCCATACTGACTCGGTCCTTCTGATCGGGGATCTCAATTGTAAACATGGAAATTGGAATTCGTCGGCGACTCATGTCGACGGCAAGAGGCTTCTCGCCTTCACTGATAAATATAACGCTCACGTTATTGGCCCGCCTTCTCCCATCCGCTTTAGTGACCGCGGCATAGACGAGGTTCTCGACATAGCGATACTTTCGAACGTTGGTTTGTTACAACGTTCAATGGATTCCATTCCAGACCTAGATTCGGACCATCGACCAGTCATTCTCCAACTCGGTGAGGAGCACCCCTCAGGCCCTCCCATCAAAACAGTGATCGACTGGAGGAGATTTGCAAAGCTCCTCCGCTCTAACGAATCCCCACTAAAGGAATTAATACCTGGCATCGCTGACTCCACGGTGTTAACAATAGACGCGGCGAATAAATTCACTGAATATATTCAAAAGAATCGCAGTCGCAGAATGGGCGCTGACGCCCCCGCAAAGGTAACCGTTCCGCACGACCTCGACAAACGAGGTCAAAGTCATTATCAAAAATCTTAAAGTTAGAAAGGCCCCGGGGCCCGACAAATTATCAAATAGAACGCTTAAGTCCCTTCCGGCTCAGTTCATATTTCTATTGGTCATTATTTTTAATTCCCTTCTAAAGTAGTGCTCATTTCCCGACGAATGGAAGAAAGCTATAGGTATTCCCAAACCTAATAAGCCGCGGAATATCTATCGCGGAAGAGGGAAAACTCCCAGTCCGCTCAACGGCCGCAAGCCGAGGTTCAAGCCCCGCAGTGGGCGCCCTTACAGCCGTCGACTTCCTCATAGGCAGCCACGTAGTGCTTGCTTTTCATCAGGGACAGGGTACCCTCTTTACCCAACCGGTGTCGTTCTAAAAGCCAATAGAGCATTAACCAAAAGCTCGAAAAAAAACCCAAAAAATATTGATGTGTAAAGATTTAAACTTAAAGATCAATTGAATTTTATTTACAGTGTCAAATTCCGCTACCTTAAAATAATTCCTACTAAATTTAAGAAAAAAATATTATTTGGTAATTTAACTAGAAAGCTCAACTATAACATGGCTTATGGTTAGGGAGGAAGCAGCAAACTCGGGATTTACTCGAGCGTCATTGAGACCTATTGGGTTGCGAAGCTTAGATGATAACAAGAAAACAATGTCATATAATACATATCATTTTTGGTGGGTTGAGGGGCTATAGATTTTCAAAAATGTAAAAAAAACTGTTCCATGGACATACTCGAGCGCGTCAGATATTGATATCATCAATTTCCTATGTCTTCTGAAATGAACATGAAAATATGTTAATCTGACAGTTTTCATGATGGAGGTGGTCGTACGTAAGAGCTAAAAATGACAAAAAAAAATATTGTCGAGCGCGTCAGATTTTCTGAGGGGGGTGTTAAGTGAACCTAAAAAAAAGCTCTTATGAAAGAATCTGACGATTTGGATGTGACGCAAGCTCGTAATCGATGTTTGAAAATGCAAAAAAAAAATCCTCATTTTGAAATACTCGAGCGCGTCAGATTAAGATATATGTGGTTCATCTTCATGAAGGGACTTGCTTAATCTGACAATAATTAATATTTTTTAAAACCAATACTTAGGTAAATTAAACTTTATCAATCAATTTCTATTACTTTGGCTTGTGGAATTTGTCAGATTATATATTTTTCGGAATCCTTAAATGATTCCCTCCAATATTAAAAGAAAATTAGCCGCGCTCGAGAATGTCCAGATAACGGTTTTTTTTTACAACTTTGGAGCCCTCCCCCTCCTTTGAGTCACTCTCAAATTGTGAGAAGACTAGTGGAATATACACGATTTAGAATGTAACTAACTTACCCTAACTTAATCTGATTCGCTCGTGAATGTCCGATGATCAATTTTTTTTACTAATCTGATCCTTTATCCTAGACGCGCGGCTATACATATTGAAGCTCATATTTGGTGGAAGTACGTAACCGAGTACAAGGAATCTCCAGATCTTAATCTGATGCGGTCGAATGACTCCCGACAGTCCCCTCTTCGCCGCCCCTACTATTATTATTAATCAAATATTTAACATTTATTTATATTTAATGCTAAGCTAATCTCAATTATTATTATTTTTCAGTGTTTTCATACCGTATTTAACTATCTCTTCGAATAGTGTAAGAGAAGACATACATACATAAATATATAAAAGGAAAACAACAACCAAATTACTAAAGATCACCTTATTCAATTTAGGATTAAGTAGTATACATAAAGACAAAAAATATCTTTATATATATTATATATAATTATATATTAAGCAAAATAATAAAAAGGATATAGATATCTCCACCAGCCACCATTATTCTCTTCTTCTTCGGCTTTATCGCTATCTCCCTCTAATGCGGGTGTTTCCTGTGAGTGAGCAAGATAGATAAATTATACATTGATTTATATAATTTAGGTTACAATCCAGTAGAAAGATGTGTGTGTATAAATAAAGAAAAAGTGTTATTTTATTAACCACATTGTTAATATACTCCGGCTTTCTCTCATACATTTGATTATAAGGACTTTCATTTATTCATATACCTAACAACAATAAAGTATCTCATTCATAAGTTTTGCCTTATGTGAGCAAGAAAGATATATATTTATCAGTTTTAGTTTAAATTAATTTCAATTTATTACATTTTTTAGCAGTTGTGCTGTTTGCTTTTTTTCTTTAGTTTTTTTATCTTGCCTTACAAGTTAGTGGATCACATATAATTTACATCCAAATAAAAAGGTAAACTAATTAAAATTAAACATGGTAACACTCGCAAATAATCAAATAAATTTATTAATTATAAAAACAAACTAATTTTGACTTCAAATCACTACTAGATCACTTACTTTTTTCTCATTTGGTGTTTGCGTTTCATCTTTTTTGACTTCTTTTGCTTTTGTATCTTTTTTATCTTCAATTTCATATAAATCTTCATTATTTTCGGTTTTATTATTATCTATACTTAAATTTCGTATGAGAAATTCATCCGTTTGTGAACTCTGATCTTTTGTTGTGACACCATTCTCCATTTCTGGACCTTCTTTGGAAGTCTAGAAATTAAAAAACAATATATATATATATATATATACACACACACTGAGGCTGTGGCTCATACGCACACGCGTGCGACAGTAAACGTGATCGTTGTAGGATCGATTTCCACTCGGGGGGATAAAATATGGAATATTTTCATTTTCCTCATTCCGGTAACGAAGCAAAGCGCGGCGTTGAGTTCCGTCACTCAACACAATGGCTCAAGAATTCAGCAGAAAGTGGAGAAAAGAATATCTTAATGGGAAATGCAATGACTTAAGACTAGGTGCTCAGAGTTGTCATCAAAAAATGAAATGTGGTGAAACATTATCTCAGTAGGAACAGACAGGGCCATGTGTTCCGTGCCCACTATAGTCTCCAAATAAAGTAGCTTACCTCCATATCTTGCTCTTGTATTTGAACTGCCTCCTTCTGGCTGACTTGGTCCGGCTCAAAGGGAATGAAATCTGGCAATTCCTGTAAATTGATCATTTTATTAAAATTACTGACATCTGACAATATTATAAATAAATGTAAATGTGTATAGTAAATATAAATATGTTAGATTAACGTGCATGTGAGGTGATGGTGGACGACTTGTAGCTGCTCTAAAATTAGGTTTACTCTAGTTTGTCTCATTTTTCACTCATTAGAAAAAAAATATTTTAAAATAAGATCAATCTTAATATCAAATCTGCTCATTTCAGATCGGCCAAGTCTGCATTCAAACTAACTACGCACCTGTGGCGATCTGCCGGCGACCCAAGCCCTATACTCATGGGCGGCCCTTCTCATCCTGTCCAAGTAGACCGGAGCAGCTCGACTGGAGGCCCACGCAGCGACGCCCCCCGGCATCCCACCCACTGCCGGCTCATCGTAGTAGGTTAGTACGAATTCCATTCCAGGCTGAGGTAAATAACAATTTATTTATATATAGTTAATTACGTGAGTGAGTTGAGTTACACCCTGTTTTCCGTAGGTAACAGGCTTAGCAGAGAGAACCAAGTGTTAAGATACACCATTCTTTGAAAAAAGAGACTACAATCCCTAAGCCCAAAACTCTGAAACAGAACCCATAAAGCGTAAAACTCTTACCTTTTCACTTCCATGAATAGTTTTAACCACCATATGACTCCAATACTCAGCTACACGTATAGCGTGCTTCGTTTCCGGTACTTCCGGATGTTCACACGATTTTGACACTATTATATACACTTTATTATTCACATCACTATTTATTCCACTTGTCACATCATTATCACCATAACTCTCTAGTGATTTCCTTTTAGCATTTGAGTGAATGTTCACTCCGTAAGTTATCGGCTTGTTTATTTTCTTTTGAGTCACTATATCATATTCTTTGTGACGCCTTATGTAGACATAGTCGCGGTTTGCGAATAGTCTCTGTAAATGAAAAAAAAAATCTTTAGATCATTTTTTGACCTTTCTTTCTGGTAAAAAGACATTTATTTATTGAAAATATTGAAAAACAGCATTTATCTGCTGTTTCAAGCACATTATCGAAAAGAAATAGCAAAGAATCGTGCATGACACATGTTATAATTATAAAGCTAGAGTAGGTTTTGTTGAACGGTTCGCATCTACTGGTTCGTACCTACTGGTTCGCATTTAAAAATCGGTTTAAATTACGTTAGTCCTTTCAATGCACCCATCCGCCTGCGGTCAGACTAGCAGACTAGACGGCACTTAGAATTTCTAATGTGTCATAATGTGTCATATTTCAATTTGGTCACGCGGACGGCGTTGCAGGTAAAATGTTAGTAATATATAAATTATATCAGATATCTAACAATGTAGACTTAATAGAACATATAAGTTTTCTATGTTTTATTCCATTATTATAAGCTTAAACTCAAAGCTTATAATAATGGAATAAAACACATGCAACATAAATCATCAACTCCACTGTAATCTATAAAGATTGGTTTCATTCATTGTTGTATATAAAGTAATATAAATCAGCTTCACGCTGTATACCGCACACAGCAGGGTAGGCAGACGGAACCTAGTGTTAAGGCACTCCGTTCCCCGTTTTCTGCCGAATTCTGGAGGCATTGCGTGTTGAGTGGTAGAACTCAACGTCGCGCTTTGCCTCGACACCAGAGCGCAGAAATGGAAATATAAATGTAGGTAAATAAATATTTCATCTCCTCAAGTGGGCATCGAACCCACAACCAGTCGGTTTTAGTGTCACACTCTGTGCCCCTGGGCCACGAATGGCCTCAATAAATACATAACCTTAATAAAATATAAAAATATTAAGTAATATTATTATATTTTATGAACGTAATGTAATCACTTTCAAGATACTAATTATTATTTATTACTATTTTGCCAAATTTCCCCCCACTTACCGGCCACAAGACCTCCCAGTGCAGCACCGCCTGTCCGGGGATGCCCCGCGCGTCCCTCTGCACGATGGCCAGCGCCGCCACGGCATTGTCCCACACGCGGCGGTAAGCGCCGTCTATTTGTACCGCTGCGAAATCACTAGCGGATATTTCTGGATAGCGACCGTAAACTGGAATAATATTTTGAAATTAAATAAATTAGCTTTACGCTGTCTCCCGCACACAGCAGGATAAGCAGAGGGAACTTAGTGTTAAGACACTCCATTTCCCACATTCCGCCGAATTCTGGAGGCATTGCGTGTTGAGTGGCGGAACTCAACCCCGCCCTTTACCTTGACACCAGAGGGAAGAAATGGAAATATAAATTTTAAATACATAAATATTTCATTTTCTCGAGTGGTCAGTCAACCAGTCGGTTTACAGTCACGCTTTGTGGCCCTGCGCCACGACTGGCATCTTTATATTTTTAAATATGTTGAAATTAACTTTATATATTGAACCTAAATTATTAATATGTTTAGGTTTTTCACGCTATTTCCCCATTTCGCAGAGGGAAATTAGTGTGGGTAGTATATATTTTTGTTTTTTCCTGTTTGTGTATTTGTGCAGGCCCATCTCAGACACGGCTTATCAGATTTAAATTGTATTATGATTAATTATATTTTGGCAAACTATAAAAAACAATTAAAAAGAAACACAAAATGTTGAGGCGACATAGTGTTTATTTTTTTTGATAGGTTCATAAATAAAAAAGTTATATGAATATAAAGTAATTTGTTCGACAAGATTGCTACAAAATCACCGTTTTTATTGAAATTTTAGTTTTTAATGTAAGTACAGAAACAATCTTTAAAATGATAATGTTTTTAAAACACGAAATGAACAGATTAGTAAATAAATAATTGTGTAGTTCAAGCGGGCGAAGCCGCGAGCAAATCATATTATCTAAGGTAACATAACAAATTTTTAGGTGAAATTTTTCAAAATAAACGATAATGAGCAAATATTACAAGCAAGCAACTATATTCCGCTAAATTAATACTTTCCAAAACACAACTCTCTATTTTCTCCTCTATTCAATAGCGATACTTAACGATGTCATTCATTCACATAGAGCAGCAAGAACACTTGCATTATAAGAAACGATTTCACACTGTTTCCCGAAACATTGTATTTCTTCACTTTGTTCACTATCTTGTTACCAGTATGAGCAAATGAAAATTCCGAACTCCTATATGAAGAAATAAGCCATTCTGTCAAGTGAAAATCAAACCCAAAACGGTCAGGTTTACAGATAGACGATATGCCGGGAGGTCATGACGACTATTTGTTATAATTTTATTTTTAGTTTCACTCTGTATCCATATAGCGGGGTAGGCAGAGAACTGGGAACCAAATGTTAAGGCTTTTCTACGAATTTTAGAGGCAATGTGTGTTAGGTCACTTGAGTGGCGAAACTCAATGCCGTGCTTTGTTTCGTTACCCAGGAAGGGAAATGATGGCTTACATTTTGTAATTATTACTTAAATTACCTCAAGCGGAATTGAACCCACTAACTTACTTCTAATGAAAAACCTACCTTTATAGGCATATAATCCTCCTGGCTTATATTCCTTACGCCATATTATAACATCTTGTGCTTCCATATATGGAACCCAGCCGTCTGATCCTTCTTTCTCCTTTTGGGGATCCTTACATCTAAAATATAAGTATTTCTTTTTCTTCAATCCCACATCACATTAATGCTTTAAATAACTTGCAATGGTAATTAAAAAGTTTATGTATTTTTTTTAGTATCCTAATGTGATTTTAAAAAATATGTATAATGTGTCCTTAAAATGTATATGCAAAATTTCATGATGATTAGTTTAATAGCTTATGAGTGTAAGTATCATGCACTAACTCACTTGCATTTCTAATATTATACAAGAATATATCTTTAACAAATACATCATACAACTTTGTAATCCTATCCCAACAAGAAAGAGAAGATAAATAGCATGACCCACACAACTTACATACAATATCTGACACCATCCTGTTTCCTGTCTATCGCTAAGCGAGCCCCACATCCTGCACAGTATAGAGTTGACTTTGCTAGACTCTCTGCATTCTCTAGTTCTAATAATAAAGCCTGTAATTAAATAATAAAAGCAGTTATGTTAGAATTATTACAAATTATACAAAATCATTGAGGCTTTTGTGGAAAAGATTGACAGTATGTGACTGTATGTCATAGAAGCAGATTCAATGTTTTATCGAGGAAATGATTACATTTATCTAAAAAAAGTAGACAAATAAAGAAGGGCCTTAGAAATATACGACATCAAGTTATATTAATTTTTTTATAAACTTGTTACAAACTTTTGTTGTTGTTAACATCTATAGGGGGGACATTAACACTATAAAAAATGACAAAAAGTTATGAATTTTCAATTTTACATGCATCAGGCCTAGCTTAGAAAATTTAACTGAAAATAAGATTTATACAATCATATCATAATATGTTACATATAATGCATGTACATTACCAATTTAAGACATTTTTCTTTCATAATTTTGTAAATTATTTTTTTTTCAATTCTCTAGTAACAAGGTTATGTATGTTGTAGAAGTATTGAATTTTATATTATTGTAGTTTTAAAAATGATTACGTAGTACAATGCATTTACAAGTAAGAACATTATTTGTATAGTTAATAACCTTTACACTGTATCCCAAGCACAGTAGGGTAGACAGAGAGAACATAGTGCTAAGACACTCATAATTACATGTTGAATGCTGAAATTCAACTCTGTATTTTGCTTTGACACCAGAGTGAAGATATGAAAATATAAATTTAAATAAATATTAATTTAAATATAAATTTAATAAATTTAAAATATCATTACCTTGACTGGGGATCGAACCCACAACTGTGATTTTTAGTTGTTAGTATAGTAAGTGTAGAAATAAAGTAAAGTAAGAAGTAAAGTATAAGAGAATTTATTACAAGACTTTTTTTGTATTTTTCTCTGTATCTTTAACAGCTTTGTATGCTAAAAAATACACAAAAGCTAAATTATACACAAAAGTAAGACCTATTTTACCAACCTGTAATTCTTCATCGGATATACCTTGGTCACAACTGAACGAATCGCTGTGACTTTTATAAACCGCAGTAGCAGATAAGAATAAAGTTCTTCTCGGACGTAATATATTATGTTTAAATATTTGTATTACTTCCCGGAAACCGCGGTCTCGAATACAACGCTTTACCATCGAACTAACAGCATTTCTTCTCGTCCATACATTCAAAAATCTCACTATAATTAAGTCCTTTAGAATCAACTTTAATTTTAAAGTCGACATGTTTAATTCACCGGTAACCGGTATTTGTTTAGTCTATAATATATATGTTACATTTTGATTGTGTTACTGTATAAATATGTATATAATTTCCTTTAAATTATACAGGAATAAGAATTAAGACAGACAGTTGCGAAATATAACCTAAGTTTCCAGCATTCATAATTTTTGCCCTTGGTCCTTATGAGTTATGACATTAGACATAGATTATAGATAACAGACGAGTAAATATTATACAGATAATATATTATACAAAAAAATATTATTTTCTTAGTGTTGCCCTATAAAAAAAGTAACGTGTATTAATTGATTGAATTGTAGCAGCAGCCAAACCTTCTAATTCTATGGTAAAGAAATTTATTTTTTATTTATTCAATTAGAAATTTTGTCAAATGAAATGTAGAAATTTCTTTCTTTTTATTACGTGGAAACGAAATAGGGAATAATTTGTAATAAAAAAGATTTCTGATATTGAAATATGTATATATTTCTAAGCAAGGTCACAAATATGAACCACATATAATTTTTTTGTATTTTATTATTATTACCTGTACTCTATAACATAGTTTTAAGCACCTTATATGATAAAATCATATAATAATTATATATTTTTTATACATTTCATTTTCCAAGGTGGCAACACAAGCCTCTTTCATTTCCGAGATCGACGACGAGCGGTGGCGTTCGTTCGATCGCTTGGCCACTTTCAACGTCATCTTTTTAGACATCTAATGTCTGATTTTCGCATCCCACATGCTTAGGGGTAACCGTATTAAGAAGAAATCCAAGAATCCCCGCACGAGGAGAAAAGTACGAGTGAGAGTTGCAAAGATAAATGTGAACTAGAAAGTGTGAGCAAAGTCGCGAGGTATCGACGTCCGGTTCGATCTGGATTTGACCAGTTAAAACCGATTTGCGGGCTGCTTTCCCCCTTGAATCTTTTTGTTTATAGTGTGTTTTGTATAACAATAGCTTAATTTTGTTATTTGGAACTTTATTTTGGTCAGTCCGTAACGAATTTTAACGAAAATGTCTGAGGAATCGTCAGCGGATCGCAATGTCGAGATATGGAAGATCAAGAAGCTTATCAAGAGCTTGGAAATGGCTAGGGGGTAAGTTTTTAATGTATTCAATTAAATGGAGATGACGGCGCGAATATTGTGGCTATACGATTGGTGATAATGCCAACTAGGCTGCGTCATTACGTTGGTGGTATGCGCGAGGTGCATGCGCGTTAAATAACCTCAGAGGTATAAGAAAGGAAAGAAATGCGCATAGTTCAAACATATAAAGTAACTCATTGTTAGCTTTTACCACTTTTTCTACTCAAAGGCCTGATTTTGGTGATGACAGGCACAAAACAATCTGTCAGCGACTATGTGTCGCAGTAAAACATAAATGAGATTAAAGCAGTAGATTTTGTAAAATATTTTAAAACGATGATAGACTGGTCTAGCTTAAAAACTTGCAAAAAATTCTTTTGTTTCTGTGAAATTATTTTTTTTCTATGACTATATTGTCTTGAACAAAAGATTTAGACTTAAAGACAAAAAAGAGCCCAAACAAAAAAGAGTAATTTTCTTGTGATTTGCTTTTAAATATAACAAAATTTTGCTCATTATATACATACATATAAATTAGGTATAAATAGTAATTTTGACAATAAACTTTTTTTTATTACTAATTCATAAATTAATTGCTATGGTTGCAAATTATACAGCAACTTTACATCTTAATTGTAGTTACTTTAGTGAGGGATCAATTTAGATTTAATATTCTATTTTTATTCAAACATGAAGTAATTATTATTCAATTTTCAATATATATTGGAATTTCTTTTTGATGTGTGGATGTTATTAAAGTTGTTTAAGTAACAAACTTTAAGGAAAATGCAATACAAAAACATTTGACATCATAAATCTTGAAAACTGTAATTACTATTGTGAACTTTCACTAATTACAAAACTATAATATAAAAACTCTAACTAAGTATCTTAGGGAACCTATTGTTAAATCCCCACTTTCTAAATATTTTTTGGGTTATAGCATGTTGAGACACAACTCAATGCTGAGTTTAGTCTTCCAGGGTGAGGTAATGAAAATAATATAGATTTTTTAGCATCATGCTGTATTCTGCACACAGCTGGGCATACAGAAGGAACCTTGTGTTAACTCCATTCCCCATTTTATGGAAAGCTATGGCTATGTTACTTTTTATATTAATTGTTTTAACATAACTCTCTGTACCTGTGGTCTGAGTAATCGCTCCCACTCATACATAGTCTCATACACATCATATACAATTTTTATTTATTCCCATTTGATCATGCAAGCAAAGTTGCAAGTAAATGCTAGTATAATAAATTTCCTTATACACAGTCTAAGTGAATTGTCTATTGATTTATCACCACTCATCTGCTTAGGGTGGGTGGATTGCAACTTATTGATTATTTCATTGTTGTTTGTTCCACCCCTTTTGTTATTAAATAGTTGTGTATCTATGAAAGACTCATTGTTAAGTCCTTGTTTATATAATATGTAATTTTTGCTTTTTAAATCTCTTTTGTTTTTGTAAGTGAAATTGTTTTTCATGAATTTGTGTGAATATTGCTGAGAGTATTTTTTAATAGTATTTGAAATACAGTGAATAAAATTAAAAGTAAGCCCTCTATTCTATGCTTCAAATGTGAAAGTCGTTGAAGAACCATCTAATTATTTATATTATGATACTGAAGACAGTGTTCCTCAGATATTCTTTTGTTCTTTATTTAACACTCGTCAAAATAAATCATACAAAACTGTAATACCTTCATTTTTGTTTTGAACTTGATGTTCAAAACTCTAATACCCTCATTATATTAGTCATTGGGTTTAGTTTGCCTAACTCTGCAATATGATGGAAGTAACATATATTTTGATTGATAATGTGGTTGACAATGACTGGATTGGTTAAAACTTTGTGAAATGCATACAATACTAGGTAGTTTTCCTTTTGTTATTCAAGTATGACTCATGAGTAATAAGTCCACTGTAAAACTCCACTAATATGGGGCTAGCGGAGCAAACATAGTGTTTATTAGTTAGTTTCCCTGTACCTACCCTGTTGTATGCGGGATATGGCATGAACTTATCAATCCAGGATAATAAAAAAATATTTTTTTTCGTTTCTTATTGATTTTTGTATTTCTTTCAGGAACGGTACATCAATGATATCTCTCATAATACCGCCCAAAGATCAAATATCCCGCGTGTCTAAGATGTTGGCGGATGAATTCGGCACAGCATCCAATATTAAGTCACGTGTCAACCGTCTGTCTGTACTGGGTGCTATCACATCGGTACAACACCGACTCAAATTGTATACGAAAGGTAAACACAGCCGACGCCTTCCGTGATCCTGGTTCGTCGACCGTACTGTTCAATGAGACAAAGATACCGTCGTACTCTGAACACAATGCTTGTGGGATCGATTTCCAGAAATAAAATATATAATATTTTCATTTACTCGCTATAATAGAAGTTAGAATACGGCGGTAAGGTAGAAAAGAAGTGTCCTAATAGGAATACAGTGTCTTAACACTAGGATCCCAGGGTCCGCCTTCCTACCCTGATGTGTGCATAATACAATGTAAAGCTAAAAAAGTAAAATAAAAGACAAAGTAATCATTTTAATTTCTTCAATAAGTTTTCTCAACTCGATCATTCTTGTATGGTAAGTGGAATATAAACTTTCCTAACAGAAAATATACAAACCGTTAATGATAATTTTAAAGGCTTGGTAATTTTATTAAAAAGTACATATTTATTTTACGTCTTAGTTGCGATAAGGGGTAGTTTTGTAGATTAAAGCTTGTCCTGGACTGTTTAGATTTATTGCACAGTATCTGGAATTCTAATGGAAAGTTTAGAGGTTTTTTGACAATAATTTCCCTCTGCCTACTATTCTAAATGCGAGATGCAGCGTGAAGCTTATTTTTTTATATATCTATTGATTTTCTTTATATATATAATTTTGTCCGCA
The DNA here is from genome assembly GCA_013403645.1 of Heliconius nattereri. Lineage (NCBI taxonomy): Eukaryota > Metazoa > Arthropoda > Insecta > Lepidoptera > Nymphalidae > Heliconius > Heliconius nattereri. Next base: position 14,790,394 of record JAAIXI010000236.1, read on the forward strand.
GTACCGCCGAACGGCCTTGTAATATACTGCGGTACAATCGTGACCGAGGAGGGCAAAGAGAAGAAGGTCAATATTGACTTTGAACCATTCAAACCCATAAACACCTCCCTGTATTTGTGTGACAATAAGTTTCACACTGAAGCCCTGACTGCGTTACTCGCGGATGATAATAAATTCGGATTCATCGTTATGGACGGTAACGGCGCTCTGTTTGGTACTCTACAAGGAAATACTCGTGAGGTAAAGTGTATTTCTTAATATAAAAATTACGTAGTTTCATCAAGTTGCATTATTTCAACCCGTTGCATAGTAATTCATGGTTAATCGTGAAGAAATTTTGACGTATTATGTTAAATTTATCATCATCTCACCATAACATTAACGTAACTAAAAAAATACTACTCCATAATGCCCGAATTTTAACCCATAATTGTTTGGTATCCATTCATAGGTTCTCCACAAGTTTACCGTCGATTTACCGAAAAAGCACGGTCGCGGTGGTCAGTCGGCCCTGCGTTTCGCGCGTCTGCGTATGGAGAAACGTCACAATTACGTGCGCAAAGTGGCCGAGGTCGCTACCCAGCTGTTCATCAGCGCTGACCGCCCGAATGTGGCCGGACTTATATTGGCAGGTTCAGCCGATTTCAAGACTGAGCTGTCGCAGTCTGATATGTTTGATCCGGTGAGATTTTTTCTTGGTTGGAATTAGTTGTTTTTTGTTTTGAAGTAATGGTTAAGGGGGTTAAGTAGAAACCTTTGATTAAACAGATAAAATGTACAAACATAGCTGGGGAGGCCATGATGCTAACTTGGGATTTGATCGAGCATCAAAGAGACCTATTGGGTTGCCAAGCTTTACAAATCCGATTCTTTATCCTAGACGGGCTGCCATATATGTGGTGCTTATATTTGGTGGAAGTACGTAACCGAGTACAAGGAAATCCCAATATCTTAATCTGCCGCGCTCGAGTAAATCCCGAAAGTTCCCTCTTAGCCGCCCGTACTAATGGTATATAGAAGTTTATATCTTTTTGTGTAATACCACTCAATTTTCCCACTCTTGTACGCACACCACGGCGTTGAAAATATTAATTGACTATGTTTTGTATGCAATTTTCAGCGTCTACAATCAAAAATCATCAAACTGGTAGATGTCTCATACGGAGGTGAGAATGGGTTCAATCAGGCCATTGAATTAGCAGCTGAGAGCTTGCAAAATGTCAAATTCATACAAGAAAAGAAATTGATTGGAAGATACTTTGATGAAATATCTCAGGTTGGTTGTTTTTATAAGAAGATTTAAAGAGGCTTGCCTCCAGAATTTGGGCCAACGGAAGTGACTGAATGGTATTAAATATCTCAACTAGTACCTATTAAATATTACAATTATTTTCATGTTGTTAAACCAAATGGCATACTGTCTTTTTTAAGGTTTTTATGTAAGAAAAAAAAATTGTCTAGGGCTTAATTTTAGCGTCTCGCTTTATTTTATCACCCTACAAAGTATCAACATACTCCAATCTCGTTGTCCTGCCCAAATATTGTGTGTTGCGTGATGGAACTGTACGACTAGATTTCGTAAGTGAAGCGTGTGCGGCGGTTTGTGTACGTCATTCTTAACAAATAGCGTTTTATTTTCAAAAATCACTTTTTCATTATTGGCTAAATCTCTTTTGTTTTAATTGTATTAGGTTTCTATAGAGTAGTTAAAACTTTCATTGAAGTGACGATAACAAAAACACTATCTATTCCAGGATACGGGCAAATATTGCTTTGGTGTGGATGATACTCTACGAGCTCTGGAACTTGGTGCCGTTGAAACACTTATATGTTGGGAGAATCTTGATATACAAAGGTATGTTTTTTTTATGCAGCTTGCTGTGTACCGCATATACCGCATATAGGTAGGGCTATATTGGGAATTTGCCTTTATTTTAAGAGACACATCATTACTTATACTTAACACTAGCGGCCCTCCCGCGGCTTCGCCTGCTTGAACTATATGATTATTAATTCAGTTCTTAATTTATGGTGCTTAGAGCATGTACATTATCATTCATTTAATAAACAGAATTGACTGACAGTGAATAATTTGATTTCCTCATTCAGAAACAGCCTTAAATGTTAAATTATTGATTTGGGAAAGGATTTATAATATTCTTTGTAAAATTACTGTAATGATTGCATATTACAAAACATACCCAAATCAAATCGAATAATCCAATATAGAAACAAAATAAAAATAAGAGGATGTCCTGACTAATATCTGTCCGATATTTGTTTGTGCATACGGGTACGCGACCCCGGATCCTCGAGCCGCCACTCTTACATCCTCATCCAGTCCGTAAGAATGGTGTCCTAACTTCCCCCCCTTCCCTCCTCCTTTCCTTAGCTCCCTCCTTTTATCTATCCTACCCCTTCTATTTTCCTCTCCCCTCAGTTTTTCCCCACAAAGGGGTTTTGGAGGTCAGACGGCAGTCGCTCCAAGTAAAAACCGCCAACCGCCACTTAAATGGACCGACANTCTAAGCACCGAGGACGTAAAAGATCGTGCAAAGTGGAGTAGGTTAAGTAGGAAGGCAGACCCTGGTAATAGCCGGGATTAATGCCAGGAAGAAGAAGAAGAAACAAAATAATTAATCAAATAAATGAATCGAAAATATTTAATTAAGAACCTCCTGGCTCTCCTTGTTTTGAAAGTCGGTTAAAAATACAGATTTATCACAGAAACACGGACTTATTATACATATAAGTATAGATATGGATTGCTATACATTTGCAGGCAAACTCATGCCTTGATTTCATTCAAATAAAATAATAATAATAAATAAATGCTTTATTCCATAATTAAATGTTACATATACACTCTAATTTCGTTGGAATATGGAGAAAAACAAGACAACAATTTAGTAGAGGTGAGCAATGGCAGCCGTACTAGTGTAACTGTGTCACAGCTGCCAGCATCTTTGCCCCTTAAGCTTTGCACTATTTCGATGACAAAAGTGAGAATACTCATCAATTACATATTATTATGTTGACATAAGCAAAAATAAAGCGATTAAAAAAGGTTTTAGTTAATTATTGAAAAAGAAGAAAAGAAAATCAATTAGATTCTATATTATTACCACGTGTTAAATGTGTGTTTGCGTGTGTGTGTGTTTATACGCGCGTATGAATGTACGAGTCATGAATGTAAGTTAGCTACGAAGAAGATTCTCCGTATCCAAGTATGACAACTTCTGCAGCCAGGTATTCATAACTGCTTTACATTTCGTAGGAGGCAAAGGGTAAATGTTGATAATTTTATTAACATCATTGTATAAGTTCTAAAACTGTGTGTTCTAGTATAATAATAATAAAAAAGCGACTGCTTAGGACGTAGAAGTGAGAACGAGCTAGCTTGGTTTTGCAACATACGATATCACAAACCTTTGGCTTATTACGCTTACAGATGGTCTTTGACTTTGAATAAGGGCATGATAAACAAGAAGTAAGGTTTCAAAATTAGCTGAACTTCTAAGTTTCCTAAAAATGGGAATCAGTTTTCTTATTCGGCCAGTTATGGGATTAATATGAAGTTTCCAGTTCAGGTAGCAATCAACTGTAAGGCCAAGATATTTGATATTAGAAGTGCGAGGTAAGCTAGGACAATTACAGTTATCCAGAAGAGTGCAAGTATGTGTACTCTAATCGCCAACTCGGGTGGCGGCTGGGAATGGGAGCGATGAGAGAACGCGATGTATCGCGATGTATCTGTCTATATTTAGAGTTAAAAGATTAGCATTATACCAGCATGTTATCCATCTGACCGTATGTTCAGCGTAGTGTTTGGCCTCATTCCAATCCTTTCCATGAACCACGAGCGCAGTATCATCTGCTTACGCAACAATGTTACAATTTGGTAATGATGTGGCACATAAGCTATTAATATATAAAATAAACAAGGTAGGTCCAAGGACACTGCCTGTGGTGTCGCTAGCGTACTGGTTGATTTTCGTGCATGGCGAGCGATTTGATAAATATGAGCGAAAGATTTCAAGAGCGCTGCCACGTATTCCGATAAAGATATTCCACGAAATATCGATAACTTTTTTTAATATTTAATAATTTTGATGAAACAAACTTTAGATGTTAAGTTAAAACAAAGCATTGGTGAAAGTATTAAGTAAATCGGTTCAGTAATTTCGAAGATTAGCGTGACCATACAGACAGACAGATAGACAGACAAGAAATTAAAAAAATATATCTTTGTTTTCTATTATTGTTTTTAAGTGTCCCTCTATCCATTTCAGTCAAAAATACTAAATATACATACTAAATATTTTTACTGTTTTATTATATATAGAGATAATATTTCTTTTAACTTATAGATACGTACTGAAATCTCACGCAACCAATCAAGAAACCATATTGCATCTCACTCCCGAGCAAGAAAAGGACAAGTCACATTTTACTGACAAAGAAGTATGTTGTTTTATTTTTTTATAAGAATTTTACGTTCCGCTATTTGATTTGACGTCAATCGTGGCGCAGGGGTACAAAGTGCGCCTGGAACTGGAAAGTTGTCTGATTGTGAGTCCGATCCCCCCTCGAGAAGATGAAATATTAATTTAAATGTATATTTTCATTTCTTCGCTCTGGTGTCGTGGCTAAGCGCGGCGTTGAGTTCCGCCACTCAACAATGAGCAGAACACAATGCCTCCAGAATTACCTCCGCTTTGCCTACCCTGCTGTGTGCGGAATACAGTGTTTAAGCGTGATATTTTTTTTTTTATATAATTATTCCATTGCCATTTTTCCTCATCCAGAGTGGCGTAGAACTCGAATTGGTAGAATGTCAGCCATTGTTAGAGTGGCTGGCGAATAATTACAAGTCGTTTGGCGCGACTCTCGAAATTATAACGGACAAGAGTCAGGAGGGCAGCCAGTTCGTGCGCGGATTTGGTGGCATTGGCGGTGAGTTGGATAATTTATTCAGTTTTTTTTGTTTTATACAATTTATTCGGTGTTACCCTTTGGGGTTGGGTAACAGTGAGTTGATATTTATACATTTTTATCCTTTATTTTTGTTTTATTCAACGTTACACAGATATTTCAGGATAAGGGGTATACCCTTATACGGTGTAAAGGTGATCAAATTTAAAAATTATATAATATAATCTATATTTTTAAGAAACCAGTATTATTTACGTTTATAAAAAGTTATAATTAATTAGTGCGGTCATTATTTAATAATTATAATGATTATTATTAAATAATCTCGTAAAAAAAATTATAACATAATAATTCTTTGGAAATGTTTCATGGAATGGTTTCTATTTTTAACTTTTTTTATTAGGTCACTTTTATACTGACACAGGGTAACATATTATCTATATATTTTGTTATAATTATTTATATATGTATTATATTATATATTGCTCTTTAAGGAAATAGAAAATAACATAAAATTCATACAAAAATGTTTTATTTGCGATTTTTTAACGATTTAATCAAAAAAATTAATGCTTTATGTTGTTTTGTATAAATAAATTTACTTATTTACTTGTTAATATATATATTTGCTAATGTTTTTATAATGTAAGCTAGAAGTGTTCTGGGAGTTTGTATGGACACACTTGCCCTGTAATGGCTAGGTTTAAGCTATTTTTACTCAAAAGGACCTTGCATTTGTTCTTCATATTGTTCTTTTTTTTTTTCAAATACTTTTAATACAGATTACAAAGACTTAAGAAAATTCAAGTTTGACAGAAATCTGTGCTGTTTTTTTTTTCGGGCACGGAAATCGCATAAACGTTTGTTTGTATGGTGAAATTTTATGCCTGTATTTTTAATTTTATTTTTATTATTTAAATTATGATTTTATTTTTGAAAAAAAATGTTTTTAATGGTGTTATTTTCCGTATAATTTAAATGTCTGTGGCAATATTTAAATGATTATTGGCAAGTGTGACTCCCAAAAAAAAAGGAAAATCCAAAAGCTTCCCAGCGCACTTTGAATTTAAAAACAAAAATACTAATTTTCTCTTTCTCTTTTTCTTGCTGCTCGGATGCCGTTGGATACGAAACATCGATAACATAAATTATTCATATTATCGATATCAATCAATCGATTATAACTATCAAAACTGCTTATCTGTAACTGCATATCAATAATAACTAATTAATAATGTCCATTCGTTTATACAATCGATTCTTATACATATCATTCGGTATATATCGTTAAATTAAATCGAGTAGGTATATTACGTTACAAGGTGGACTTTCAATCGCTTCAGCTGGACGAACCGCTGGACGACGTCGACCTCGACGACTATTAAGTCGATTCGCAATTCGATTACAGTAGAAATAAGATATAATTGCTTGCATGGACGGTGTACGGGCGGGTGGGACGCGGCGTTTTAAATGCTTCATTCATAAAACAGCAAAAACCGAGTAGTCGTTTTAATTTAATAAAAAAAAATTAGAAAAAATAAAAAGTATTAATATTTTTATTTTTTCAATCATTCTAATATAAAAACAACCTGAGTTTCCACCCGCCCTTTACAATGTCATCGCCTAACATCCTTTAACTCCTGTCTTTACTAATATAATTTTAAATACATACTTTGTACTTTTGCTTCTCTCTCTCTGTACCTGTACATTATATAATATATGTTTGATACACTGTCATTCTAGAAGGTCGTACGGGGTTCGATCTTTGCCCATATATAGTTAATTAACAGTTAATAAACTTCACGTTTATTTTAGATATCAACCTAACGAAAATGCAAAAAGTATTTGTTGTTTAAATATAGTCCAAGTCAAGTTAGGTGAGGTTGATTTGAACTCAAGAGAATGAATTGTGGCAAACAACAATTTGGTTTTATTGAATCACTTGAGTATTTTTTTAGATGATGACATGAGATTCGATGTTTTTGCCTCATATAGCAGGGTAGGTAGAAAGTAGTGTCATGACACTCCATCCCCAACTTTTTTGAGTGCTTGTAAAATATGTAAGCCTCTATTGTTTACATTTAATGTTACCTTCAATAATAATTATTACTTACTGGGCTAGATTCTGAAATAAGTATTATTTTAATTTTTTTGCTATATTAATATGATATTATTATTATAAAAAAACACTTAATTTGAAATTGATCGAACCCCACACAATTTTTATTTGGTTTAACCACCACCAACATTGCCTTAAGCAATTAATATATAATATAAAGTATTATATATTAACGATACGAACGATAAAGTCTAGAATTTTTTTATTTGGAGCCAAAAAATATTGTATCAGTTAATTAAATATATTTTCCATTTCATTAGCCCTTCAAAATTCGATTCATAACTAATCTAGAAAAGAAAAATAGTGAAATCAATGATTTATTTTGCTATAAATGTTTTTTGCCCACATTTAAAAACACCTAGACTTTCTCTAACATGTTTTACCAAGTGTTAGCCTTCCAACTGAAATGACATCCACCTGGAACTGATAAATAATGTCAATGTAATAATCGTGTGTTACAGATGCTTATATTAGAACGTTGGCTATCTAAAGCTTAATATATCGATTGTTCGAATTAAATAGAGAAATCGATTTTGTGAATGCTTATAATCGATTAAAACAACGTATAATCTAGCAATATTAGCAATATTTACACGGTTAAAAAAGAAAAGAATACGCAAAGCAAATAAAAATATTATCAACGTAAAATTGTATTCAATTGCTATAGAAATCCAATAATAATATCTTCCATTATATTACCCACAGTAATAATTATCTTAACATCTTACACGTTATTAACTAAGTAATGTGTCGTTAAACTAACGAAGGTGAAGTTGATTAAATAAAAAATGTCACGGTCTAGCTTAGAACTAGCGAAATACCATTTGTATCGCACAAACTTATAATAATATAAAGAATATTTACATTACACATACGCAATAGGCGAGTTCTTACTCAATATTTTAGTCGGTTGTAATAGCGTTCTATTATCTGTTGCTTGAAGGCGCCCTCCTAGCCTAAGAGACCTTTACTTGAGACCGGAACTTACGTTGTGGCTAACTTGTGGCTCGTGGATATACAACGTTATTATAACAATCGCTTTTTAAATAAGTCATCACTGGTTATTAAGTTGAAGGCATTCTGTAGTTGAACATTTTTAAAATTAATAGGAGCTTAGAATACAAGGATAGGCAAAGAGATCTTAGTGATAGATAAATCACTTTTTATTTATTCACAGACTTTTTACTTTGTGTGTGTCGGTTGGCGGAACCCAACACCTCGTTTGGTCTTACTTTACTAAAAACTCATTTCATATATATTGCACCTCAGTCGATAAGTCTATTTAATTTAATTTATGTGTTTCTATGCAATTGATTTTTTATAATATTACGAAATGAGTTTGCGTTCTTAATTAATGAATATAAAAATAAAATAACAAGAGAAATATTTGACATCTTTTACAATATATTTTTTTAAATAGTTTATAATAACAAAAAAAATTACACCAATCATTGTAATTTTTATAATGACGTTAAGATAATAAGAAATTGTCATAATAGGTAAGAATTTAATATAATGCTTTAATTAAGGCGTATAATAGGAGGTAATAATTCGGCAATTACTGCAAATTTATAGTTATTCAAAACACCAATGGAGTATTGTGAAATAGTGTTTGTAAGCCTTCGGTAGCTTGATTTCCTCTTTTCAGAAGCGGCTGACGGCGATATAAGAAGTTATCGTAATTACATTAAAAGTAATATTCCACTAGTATACCATAGTTCCAACCTTTTACATAATATATACTTCGAGACCTCACGCGCATAGACCGCAAACTGGTGAGCAAAAAATATAGTGTCGTATATGGTGTAAATTAGGATTTTAAGTAGGTACATATTCATAATTATTAATCCAAAAATACTCATTAAAAATATTATTTTTTTGCTGCCAAAAAACTATATTAGTTAAGTTCAATTCAATTAAGATAAATTCTCCTTTATTCATGCATGTCTTCAAATTATTATTTGAAGACATTCATAGGCCCATGGGTAGGCAGTAGGCAGTAGGCAATTACAGTTATTTAAGTCAATAGGATACTCGTTAAGGGCGAGACCTTGGAAATTGTCATATTAGTATTAACGTTAGTGATAAATCCTAAGTCAAGGCACGGTTCGGAAGCACCCAGCGTCAAGACATACTTTATTTATTTTTTCTTCACGCTGTATCCCGCAAAGCCTCTGTCTACCACCACGGAACCACGGATAGGGTAGCTACGACTGGTCCCGAAGTTGTTCCTGTTTTATACGGGATAAAACGTGAAGCTGAAAAAATGTCGCTTTATAAACATTAATTATCAATAATTTTGAATAATAATGCGGATGATGTTAGATTAAACATTTTATATACAATTAATATTATTGTTAGGATGGGGTAGGCAAAAAGAACCTAGTGTTAAGAAACTTTCTGCCCATTTTATTGCAGACAAAGTGTGTTGAGTGACGGAACTTAACGCCGCTATTTGTATTACCAGAGAGAATTAAAAGTAATTTTAGTGGTAAAATCACTTTGAACAATTAAACATGTAAAATCAGTAGAACAATGCTTACTCTATTATAGCATATGAAATATATTATTAGCTTGACTAATCCATATAAAGTTACCTTATGATAAGTCTTCGTTAAGTTGCTGATAAATTTAAAAAACCCTTACGATTCTGACAAGTAAATTAACTAGAACTTATCCGCTTGCATACTTAGATATTTAGATTTCTCTAGCTCTAGGAAATATTTTGCCAAGCTTCAAATAAAATGACGCAATATTTAAATGAAACTGTTTTGAATGTAAAAGCAATAACCACTTGCCTTATCGACTCATAGCTGTTCTCAAAAATATATGTATTTTTATATACTCGTTCATGCAAATGTAAGTTACATTTATAAATGGTTTTATATGTAAGTTTTAGAATAGCCCAGTAACAACAGAAACATATGTAACAAACTTGATAAAATTCATTAATTTATAAATATCGGTGATAATCCATTGATTATATTGTTATCCATTGATATAATCCCATTGGATTTCAAGTCAGTTCGGTGTCAGTTGAATGGAATGTAAACTAGTTAAAAACTAACTACAGTTAAATATGAAGTCTTATATGAAGGGTACGAAATACATATTTTAACATCGTTTTAAATTTGATGGTGGCGCGGTCGGATAGAAATAACTAGTTGTGTGTGTGTGTGACACATGACACATTCTAAGTGTCACAAATAAATATGATAATATAGACTTCAAACACAAAAATAATAAGTTTATAATTCATAAACTCGAAACTATACTTTCTCCGATTAGCATGTCCCACGAAACAAACTCTTCAGCCCTATATTGTTCGAGTTAGCTTAACAGAACTATGAATTTATGTCAGAATTCGTCTGACATAAATTCATAGCTCTGGTCACTCAATCTGACAGAGTCTGACCACAGCTGATTTAATTACATCATTCGCATATACATACATATCATTTATGCACATTTGAACTGTTTGCGGCAGGAATTTTCCAGGCAACCCTGTTTTATCGTGTTCAGAAAAAAATGAGCTTTAATTTGATATATAATTCATTAAAAAAACACATGAGTGCAAATTATTAACATTTAGTGACTTGTTTAAACCAGGCAACCCTAGACTTGCGGCAGACTGAGAGCTGGCAACCCTTAATTTTCCAATTCCTTATGCGATTATCTTTCAAATGATGTGCGATTCATATAAAAAACGTATGACTGCAATTTTCTCCAAAAACGAGTTACGAAAAAATGTAATTAAAGGTGATTGCGGCAGGATTCTTCCAGGCAACCCAGGTGTAATCTGTTCTACTAATCATGTATTATTCATTAATATAGGTTTAATTAAGAAAACTGGTATATGCAGGATTCAACGGTGGGATCTCAGTCTATTACTCGCTATTTTATAGCCGAAACGAACGTGGTCAAATAAAAATATTTTTAATTGTTAATCTAAGGAAAAGTAACCAATGAACAAAGATTTATTGTGTAAATGTAACTTATGTTTGTCGTTTATTGTCTTTGACCAGGATGGACAGCGCATTTCACTAGAAATTTTACAAGAAAAAAATAGATATCGTCATCTTTATTTGGAAATTTAATTTAAAACATCAGAATTTCTTAATACGACGTCTTTTTTATCAAGACAAAATGATTGCGCAGTCCAATTTATAAACTTTTGCCTACAGTTCCAGGTGGATGTTCCTAACACGTAAAAAGAGAAGCATACATAATGTTGCTAAGAGAGAAAAAAATATGTATATTTTACATTATTATATATTTATTTAATTTGTTAGTATGGTAACACTAAAACACTAGATATTTAGTATATCTTTTATGAGTGCAATTACTTTGATTTTTTACTTTAACAAATTAGGTGTCGAATAATAACATTTTAAATAATACAATGTAATAACTTAACAAATTATTATTTTTAAACTAACGGTTTGTCGATATATGAATTGGAAGTGTATGCTTTTCTGATTTATATATAATATAATATAAAAGTGTTTGCAACGGTGTCTTGTGTTTTTTTAAACAGCCTATTTCGAAATACAAAGATGTCCACAACTCAAAGACTCATAACCCCTAATTCCTACGGGGACGCTTGCATCAGAAGTAGCGGGCGGCAACTAGTCAGTCATCTTATAGTATATAAAACTAAGCTGACCCACTGACAACAAGATCAACGTACAGCCTAATCAGCTGGATCTAATATTCAGATCTTCAAATTTTGCTAATAACTTCTTTGTAGAGCTTAAGTTACCTATAAGAAATGAATAGTGAAAAACAAATTTGTGAATGTTATATTGGTAGTTTGTGATACTTTACGCTGATGTGTTGCTGCTGCCGCATATAGCAAAGTGCACTACTTCTACGTACGCTCACACCTTGTGTGGACCTTGCGATTTGTCTTTGTACCAGACCACATGTACCAGAGGACATGTCTGCTGAGTGGGAATCGAACAAACAACCATATCGCTTACAGACGCCACCACCGGCCGGGGGGCGCCTTTATTCAGGCAATTACAATATTTTTTTCAAGATTACCTTATCAAAGTGTTTATAAAGGCTCGTTTACATGTAAAAAACATTTGCACAGCCATCCATTTCGGAGTAGATAAGAGTAACCGTATTATAATCGATTCATATATTTGATCGTACAAATTTATATTATCCATTTTTACATTTTGCATTACAAACAATATTTCCCGCCTTCTCTTCCTACTGTCATTTGATAAGTAACTATTAACAATGAATACATGTTTCCCGCCGTTAACTCTTTTTCTTCCAAGCAATCCAGGAGGTCGAGGTAATAACTATTTAGTTTGTGCATGGTCCTTTAGTTTGTGCTTTTGACTTTCTTAGGTTTTTTAAAATTGACATTGACTTTTTATTTGTGTTGTGTTTTTTGCGTCTGTGGTAGTTAACTTTTTTTATTTTGATGTAATTTTTTGACACGTGTTCGATGTTGTAGAGCCGCTTACAACACGCGCACACACGGAGTGAACATTGATAATAACAATAATGTTATCAAGTATTTATTTTCCTTTTCTTTTTGGACATTCAAATATATCGTGTTGTGAATTCGTTTAAACAGTTTCTTTATCGTCATTTTTTATCTTTGTATTATTTTTACGAATATTTACTTGGTTTCTTGAAGCCCTGAACGGGCTTCATTTTGAATTTTGGCCTTTTTTTTATTTTATGAAATCAATTTATTAATTGTATTTTTTCTTCGAATGTTTAGATTAAACATTGAGATTTTATGCTATTGAGTGATATGGCGAATAATAAAGAAAGCAATTCTGTATTTGATTAAAAACTAATTCAATTTTTGTATAAAATAACAATTTTAAAAATTAATTAATATTTAGATATATTAATATTTGAGAGATTGATGCATAGCGGCGTAAGCGGGGAGAGCCGAGAGACTCTTCCGTTCTCCATTTTTCTGAATTCGAGACGTAGCGTGGTAAGTGGCGGTACACAACTCAGCGCTTTGTCTTCCGACGACGGGACTTGAGACTTCGATACAACGCCCTAAATGTTCTTCTTTTCATTCATTTTCACACTATACATATATTTCAGTATATAGCAGAGTAGGCAGAGGGAACCTAGGAAATAACACAGTTCCACACTTTCCGTGCTTTCGCTCGTCTCCAGAGCGAGGGAAGTCGAACCCACAACGGTCGCTCCCTTGTACCGCTGCGCCACGACGGCCTCAATTTAGTTGTTGTAAAAAGTCCAAATAATTTGCATTTAATGAAAAAGAAATTCCATTTAAAGGTATTCAAACTCGTATACCTCCTTTGTGCTTTCAGCCTATAGATGTTCAGATAACACCTTTAAAAGAGTGCTTAACCATATTATGTTAACAACCATTATGAACCCATTTTAAATTTAAACATTTTTTTTAAATTGTTAAAATTTTTGTTTTGTTTTTGAGCGTTTTTTTTGCAAGTATTTTGTAATATTACATGACATTAGTGCACCGATTTTGACGTGTAATTACTTTTTTATCTGTCAAGTTGGACGCCATTTTTTTTCGGTATACAGATATTGCATTTGAATGTTTTTGTTATTCAGTTTTTTAATAAGGTTTGTTTGTAATTCAACTGGTTTGTATCAGATTCTGTAGTATAGATAGAATTTAGGATTTTTAAACCTTTTAAATTCTTTTTTAATTCAGAAATTTAAGATGATATTTTATCATCACCTCAATTTATAGACGATACTGTTTATTTTAACATTTTTACAGAAACATAAAAAAAATTGCAACATATTGAGACACGATCCGCGCCTTTTTGTTTTTCAAGACAGCTTCCAAAAGTCAACTTTAGAGGTCCGCGACGTTAAAGTTTATATATGTTTCTAAATTATTTGCATTTTTTTTTTGATAGAATAAACAAAAAATAGGTTTAGAGTCTATTACTACTGTCTACTTCAGAATTGTTTAATATTTTCTTTTTATTCTTCCGCCAATTTAATAAAAGACCAATTATTTAACTATTTAGTTGTAATTAAAGAAATTTTAAATTTCGCCATATTTATTATTTTGACCTTTCTCCATTAATGTGAAGCATGTCCTTGTATTGATTACGGTTGATTTTGGAATGAAAAATAGACGTTTTCTTATTTTTTTTTATTATAGATTATAACTTTGTTTGTAGATTATATTGTTTTCTTTTCTTTATTTTCTAGTATTTAATTTAAACATTCATCATGCAAGTTTTTGACATCGTTTATATGATTTCTTTTTGTTTTTTTACACCCGATCCACATTTTATGGATAATTATTTTATATTTTTCTTATATATAATGTGTATTTTGCAGGTCTCCTGCGTTACAAAGTGGACTTCCAGTCGATGCAGCTGGACGACGAAGAGATCGACAATCTATACGATATAGACGATTATTAAACTCTTGAACTGTTGAACTGTGGAGCTTTTGCAATACAATATGTTATTAAAAATGAGTTTTCTTAATTATTTATTTTATTTCATCTTTTTTTATCTGTATATACTTAGCCGTTTTTTGTGATCTTTGTCCTGAAAAAAGTAGCGGTTCCTAAAAATTTTGTGATCATATATTTTTTTGTTTTTCAAAAGCTAAACTCATTATTAATAAAATTTACGATTTGTTTCATTATTTAAAATGTATCACAAAACAATCATTAATATTTTAGATAATAAATTGTTAAACAGTTTTGTATGTTCCTATACTTAGCGTAAATTTCTCAGACATTTGTTGCTTGCTTTCTTTCTTTGACAGATAATAAAAAAAAGCATTTATCGTAATTTTTTTGTATCTGTATGAATGATTGTTCAATTGTACAGAATATATAAAGAATGTTTATTTTCTGTATATAAATATATGTGATGTAAATTGTGGATTCAGTGTATGAATGATTGCTAGTGACACAATGGGCAATGAAACAATAAAAATATACTCATACCCCGAGGTTCGATTGGAACTCGGGTATGGGTATATTTAAAAAAAATCTTAAGCAAATGTTTATCAGATTCTATTTTTAATACCTTTTATGAAATTGATAGTATAAAATTCTTAGGAACCGTTACCTTCTATGGTTTGAGCTTGGCTATCGTGTATCCTAAGTCGAAATTCAACAGTTGTATCGTATATTTTACACATGTACTCGTACGTCAATGTTCTCATATATATGTTTTTATTCTAACTGTTTATGGTTGCACTTTAGTTGTTTAAGATCTGGTAGAGAAAAAGAAAACAGAGTGACTAGGTTCCCTCTGTTTTTTTTTTACTTTTTATTATTGTTAACTTAAAGAAATGAATTTTCACTACCGGATCCTCGACTATGTTAATAGTATTATGTTTTACATTTTAAAAAATTCTGGATTAAACCGATACTTTTAAACTAAGGTTTTTGTATTATTTTTTATATTTTACACTTATTTATTATATGTACTGGCATTTTTTAAAAATAGTTTTTTACGTACTTTATAAGTACGAAAATACGTAAAAGATATTTGTATCCGGTCTGGAAGACCCTGCTATGTGAGAAAAAGCATTGTGCTACTATATAATATACGAGATTTTGTACGACGACGACGCAGGGGCACAAGCTCGTGATTGTAAACGTGACGGTTGTGGGTTCGATTCCCACTCGAGGGAATGAAACGTTTTCCTCGTTCTGGTAACGAGCATTCGACGGAAGTGATTTTCCGAAGTGTCTTAATACCTCCCTCTAAGTTCCCTCTGCCGGCCCTGCTATATAAATCACAGAGTGATGCTAAAAAATGTCTTTTTTATTTGAACCAGTAGTTCTTGCGATAAGCGCTGTCAACCAAACAAACTTTAACTTTATAATATAAATATGGTGAAGCAAGTCAAGGGTTTAAAATGTAAATTATATATGTGTACAAAAAATCAAGTTTAAACAGCAAAAACAAAACATTTCGATAATAGATTCAAATTTTTGCATATTAATTCGAAAATGAAGTTTAAACAAACATTAAAAAGTTAATCCGAATTAGTTTGTGTCTAAAGTATTATAGTCCCCCCTAACGCCGCTCTTTATCTTATTAGAGTGAGGAATTTTATAAATCAACAACGTCTAATGACATTGTTATTTTTTTTAATATTATTTTATTACTTGACAAAGTATGAGATGTAATCAGCCAAAAACAATGACTCTAAAATCGATTTCGCATTAGCATCCATAAAATCTCCTTACAACTTATACAATATTAATTGCATGTTCTGACATGTTATTAAAATATTTTTACAACAATTTCGCTCTTTATATGAGAAATTTTAGGGTTTTTCGGAACAATTAAACAGAATTTTTGATGTTATCTGTTAAAATGGTTGTTCCTCGCTCGTTCGCTAAGAAAATCATGTAAAACTCAATTTTAATTGTAACTAAAAAAAAACATTTGGTACCTACCTTGTCCAAATTTGTACATAAAGGTTTTTTTTATTGGCCCACAATTATTTATGTCGCTGTAAATTAATCAAATCGCTCAAAAGGGTTCTTTACTTTATATAATAGTTGTGAGAGACAACTGTTCGTCTGTGTGTTATTTTTTTATAATAGTGAAAAAATGTAATTAAATTTAAATAAAGGCCAGTCGTGGCGTGGGGCGCAAGGCGAAGAGGCTCAAGCGTGCTATTGTAAATGCAATGGTTATGGGATTGGATTCGATTGCCACTCGACGAACTTAATTTTCACTTACTAGCTCGAGGCAGAAAAAAAAACTCTCTTTTTGATACTCCGTTCCACACGTATTACCATTAGAGCGAGGAAATGAAAAAATGTTCCCTCCCCCCACATCGGCAACGAACCTACACCCGTCGCGTTTGCGGTCAGACGCCACGAAAGCTTTAATAAAAACGTCACATTTGTTGCCCATCAATTGTTGTTCATATAAATCGTAAAACCAAGAAACATGTTCGTTCCGCTTGTAAAGGCTTTTGATAACAATCGAAAAATAAAATATATTTTTTTTATAAAATGTTGTTTTTATTTATATTTTGTAGAGACCGTTGTGGCGCACTGGGCCAGCTGACTGTACGATTGTTGTGAATTCGTCCCCCTCTCGGGGGGAACAGTCTTGTTTATTTTGTTGGCGTTGAGTGCCGCCACTTGTCGCGAAAGCGGGATGGAAGGTTCTGTCTGCCGACCTGCTATATGCGGGATACAGCGTGAAGTTAAAAGAAAAGAAGAGAAAAATAATTGAAAGCCACCGTGGCGCAGTGAGAGTTTTTCCGATGGTTGTTAGTTCAATCCTCAATTAGAAAATTGATTTACTTTAATTCCATAGAGCGGCGTTGACTGTTGACATGCCGTGCAAAATTCAACACATAGCCCGATCCGTGGTTTTAACGTGACTAAACGCCGTATTTCATCTTACCAGATCTAGGAAATAATTATTAAGGAAAATCCTTTCAAAAAAATTTGTAGTATAAGCAACATTGCGTCACCACTCTACCTCTACAATGAACAACCAAAATCTCCGGAAGCAAAAAGTCGAAAAAGGTCGCACAAAAAATCCAATCACGCAACGTTTAGATTTGAAAGCTGACGTTTTTTAGTTCCAGGGCCACGCCAATGTAACGTGACCATTTGAAAATCGTCTATAAATATAATATTATACTAAAACGACAAAACTGAAGAGTGTTTGTTTGAGCACGGTAATCTCAGGAACTACTGTTGAGTATTGAATTTGGTTTTTGTATTGTATCCACTAAATGTGCAGTATGAAATTTGGCACAGTTATACAGAAAAGAAATGCAAAAGAATGGAGTAGTGATGTTTATTTTAAATCATAGAAAAATTAATAAAAAGATATTTAATTAATAAAACGCACTACTCTATGTTTCACAACATACCCTGTTTCCAGTCGCATGCAAGTTGCAGTGGTAACGCATATTCTACGCGTCAGTTGGTTCTCTGGAATCTCTGGTATATGAGTAGGTAATATCATATGTACTCGTAGTTCTCTATATATAAAATATAGTGGAGAACGGAGTAACTTAACACTCTCGGTCCGCCTTGTTGATCATATTTTGTTTTGTCCCACTTTTCGCCAATGTCTCAATGACATTGCGTGTTGAGTGCTGTAACTCAACGCCGCGTTACCAGACTCGTTACCAGAGCGAGGAAAACGAAAATATGAAATATTTCATTTCCTCGAGTGGGAGGGATTCCAGCTCACAACCTGTTGTGTTCACAGTCTCACGCTTGTGCCCCTGCACCACGACCTATAGTTTATAAGAAGCTTTATATATAACTTATGTAATAATTTACCCCGACTAAGTTCATTGAACGACTTGCGTCGTGTGAACGCATTGTTTGACATTTTAAATTTATAAAGAGAATCTTTTTAGATAATAAAACTATAACTCATCGTTGTCTGTACATCGAAGATATATTAGAAAGACTATTATTAGGGGCATAGATTAATGTAATAGAACCCAAACCAGTGATATTTAAAATTTTTGTCCAATATTAATTCAAATAATTTCACAAACGTAAATATAGGAAAAAATTATAACCACCTATTTTGATGTCGGTTAAATAGAAACGAACAACACTGACTTTAAGTAGTCTACTTACAGTAAATAAGTTACAATTTTTTGCCTTGAAACCTTCAGTTTGCGTAAAAGTTAACTACAAATACAATAAAAGCAATAATTTATTTGGAAATTATGAATCTGTGTCGATTTAAATTTAGAAAAAAAAAACAAAAAAAGGATGCTATTGTATTGTTGAGGAGCAATTTTGGACTGTACGCGCGATGATTGTGAGTTCGATTTGTAACAATGATTACGTTTAAATTACTTTTGTTCACCTACTCTGTTAACACAGTGCAGCGTTGAATTCCAACATATAACATGCGCTTTGACAAAGTGTGCAGAGACTGGAACTTTTAATAATTTTATTAAGGTACAGTACAAACTCGATTACCCGGCCCTAAGTTATAAGATTTCGCGATTATCCGGACCCCTATTTTGTATAAAATAGTTATCAACCACGATAACTATTTGATACAACCTACTACAATGGAACCTAAGGAAATTGTTGTACGTAAATATTACACATATATATTTACGTACATAAATTGTATGTTGGTTTGTTGGTTAAATAAGCATATTATAACAATTTTGTGCTACATATGCACAAAACCAGCTTTTTTATATACATTCGATTATCCGGATTTTAGATTACTAACGACGACAATTAGTCCGTTTAATTGAGTTTCTACTGTACT
Organism: Heliconius nattereri; assembly: GCA_013403645.1. Lineage (NCBI taxonomy): Eukaryota > Metazoa > Arthropoda > Insecta > Lepidoptera > Nymphalidae > Heliconius > Heliconius nattereri. Next base: position 14,809,699 of record JAAIXI010000236.1, read on the forward strand.
AATTATGAATAATTTATTTTATAAGAATATTTATTATTTTAAGTACAAACCAGTTGAATAGCGGAAGTCAACGCCGCGCTTTGCGTTATCAGACTGAAGGAATTTAAACAATCCATTCCCCGCGTGGTAATCGAACTCACAGCCGTCGCGTCTACAGTCACTTGCTTTTTATAATATTAGTATTAATTTAGAATCAAAAAACAGCGTCGGCCTCAGCATTTGTTTAAATTAATTTTATTTTTAGATGTAGGGCGCGTTTAGTTTACAGTTACAAAAATAGTATGAACCTTTCAATGTAACGAATTTTAGGATTTTCTTTTTAGTATGGTATTCGAGGCAACCGCGGTGCAGTGCCGTGGCGGGGGGAGGGGAGCGGGGAGGGGGGTTGGTTGGTTGACTATGTTCGAATTCTGCGATGGTTGTGCATTTCCCCTCTCCGGCGTTAGGTTCTGCCGCTAAATGTTAATTGTCTCGAATTCGGGCGGAAAGCGACGTAAAAGTCAAAATCAAATACAATCGATATTTTTAACATATCAAAAGTGTAAGAAGTTTTTTGGAATTCAAAATTGTACTTAACACCAGGTTTACTACTTTACTCTGCCTACTATATATCGCTATCGCTATAATATGCGGGATACACACATGCACATCAAAATGATAATCTACTTTTTTTATGTCAATTTAAAACTAAAATGGAGTGTCACGTCACTTCATTTTTTTATTCTTCAGGAGAGTGTTTCTTTTTTATATATTTTTTGATCGAATATTCCCCGAAATGCTGACTCCATACTTTATAATTAATGAGAAATTCCAATACTCAAAATTCCTACAAAATGATTCAGACTTTAACGACAGTTTAACTGTTATATATTATTTTACAACTTGATATAAGATTTTTTTTATAAGGTGGTGGTCATCAACTCCACGGAACGCATTATTTTTATGTTTTCGCTCTGGTAATAATCCAAAGCGCGGCGTAGAGTTCCGTATCCCAACATGCAATGTCTCGAAAATTCGTAGGTGCGTCGTGAGAAACGGAGTGTCTTAAAACTAGGTTCTTTCCTTGTACTTGCGATCAGGATGACTTCCCACACTTAGAATGGATCATAATGGTCTAGTTATTTTTATTCTAACACGCAGATGAAATTGCATGTAAAAGCTGGGGGCTCCAATAAATATAAAATACTCCGTTCCCCACTTTCCCCTGAATTCTTGAAGCATTGCGTGCTCAACACCGTGCTTTGCCTGGTTACCAGAGCAAGAAAATTAAAGTATTAAATATTACATTCGCCCGTATGGGAATCAAAGCCACGACCCTCGCGTTTACAGTCGCAAGCTTGTGCATATTGTTTTTTGCAAAATGCTTTTTTAAGCTTAATTAATATATAGGGCCCAGAGGTTTTAATTACTCTGTGTTAATTAATTGTATGTCATTTTGTAACGGTTTTTTTGTTGCTTTCAACTTGATTATTTACAATATAATTAGGTATGTATTTTAAATAACTTTTTCATTTAATTAGTACATATATTTAATTTCTGGAAATTTAAGTTTTTGACCACACGCTTTGTATTTTTGTGTGGTCGAAATATCGGTTCTAAATAACTGGTCAGGAGGACGGTGGGCGTCATGGCGCAAGAGCACAAGGGTACACTACAGTCGCGACGGCTGTTGCTTCGATGCCCACTCGGGGGTATGTAATATTAAATATTTTCGATCCCGCACACAACACGGTAGCATGGCAGAAGGAACCTAGCGCTAAGACACTCCGTTCTCCACTTTCCGCCGAGTTCTGGAAACATTGCATGTCGAGTGGCAGAACTCGACGTTTCCTCGCTCTGGTAACGAGGCAAGGCAAGGCAAGTGGTAAGGGAAGCAAGGGGTGATCTCGGTTGAGAGTACAGTATCAATAATACTGAAGGAAGGTCACATGAGCGGCATAAGGACCCCCTGGAGGGAATGTATGAAGAGGCTTAGGCGAAAGAGGTATGCAGATACCATAGTGTTTGGCGCTCCGTTCCATCTGGCGACCTTGCTTAAAATAAACACAAAATGTGTTTTAAGAATAAGAGATTCTTTTATTACTAATTATAATATACTTGTATAAATTTGTATATTAATAATTATGAGTTGCCTATCCCGCTGCGAACTTCTTTTTAATTGTTTTTAATCGACTAAACTTGGCAGATGCTTCTATTAACTTAAAATTATAGAGTATTTAAAATCAATTTGAAAATATTTAATGAAGTTGTCTAGATGATTATACTATTCACATACCTACTCAGAATGTTGCTTTAGCTTTGCGCTATACCGGCACATAGCAGGGTAGAGGGCGGGGGAACCTTGAAATCTAATATTAAGATACTCCACTTCCCGCCGAATTCTGAAGGCATTGGACGTTGAAGAAAAAAGAAACATACGATATGGTAATCGAACCCACAAAAATAGCTCCTACAATCTGACACTCCCGCTCCGGATACAAATGACGTCTGAGGATAATAATGATGAAATTTTTGTTATTATCGCATTCTCACTTGAAATTACAGTTCTAGAGCAACATTCACTCAATTTATTTCCCACGATAAATGAAATTAAAAGTTTACGCGAAAATAGCTTTTATTTTATGAAAGAATAAATATAAAAATCGCTCATTAAAATGTTAAATAAGCAACTTTATAATGTTGTTAGCATTGAATCGATATATTTTTGGATATTTAAAAAGGAAAGGCTGTTTATTTTTAACTACAAAACCTTTCAAAGGTTAAATTTCAAAGTTAAATATTTTTAATGTTTTGACGTCACTTGTATGCCTTGTTTGGACGTGGCAAGTGCAGGTTCAAACTTAAGCATATTCATTAATAGTGCTTTATTTATAGTAGGTACTTTATCCAATGGGAGTAATAGTAGGTTCTTTATTGATCCCATATATTAAAACTTGTGTTGTTTTACCACGCATTCGCAAGTCAGAGGAACCTAATGTTTAAAACACTCGGTTTCCCATTCGTCGTAAATTTTTTTGATACATTTAGTGATGGAACTCAACGCCACGTTTCTTCTTGTTACCAGACCGTAGAAATGAAAATATAGCATTCCTACGAGTGGGCTTCGAGCTCACAACAGACACGGTAAAGTAAAATGCTTTGCCACAACTACTTCTACATATTAATATAATTATAGTAATCTTGGGTAGATTAGCTTTGCTCCATACGTCCGGCGGAAAACCTTAGAAAAGGAAGTATCTCAACACTAGGTTCCTAGGTTCCCTCTACCTACTCTTCTATGTGCGTTATACAGCGTTAGTAGTATAAAAATAAAGTAGGTACTTAGAGATTTTCCACGTACGGATGGGAAGCGTAATGATAGTAACTATATGCAATAGTTCCTCCGAGTGGAAATTGAACCTGCAACCGTCGCGAATACTGTTGAAAACGCTGTTATTAGTTTACATTTAATATCCATAAATCTATTTTTATACATAGGTTATACATTTTTGTGAATACTGGGTTATTCTAATAAAATATCATATTAAAAGAATATTCTAATACTAATTTAAAAAATATATACTAATTTATATTTGTTTCTAAATTTTAGTCATTCTAGAATATTCTGATATAACATAAAAAACACAGGTCATTGAAACTAATTCTTTACATGATTGTTCATAAATGTTTATTAGTCGTTGGTTTGGCATGACAGCGCGGTGAGACAGCAAGCGTATGAACGCGACGGTTTTGGGTTCTATTCCCACTCAATGGAATAAAAATGAAAGTATATATCTATATATATGAAATCGAAAGGTCACTCACTCATCACGAAATCTCAGCTCAGTAGCTACATGTGCTAGGAATCTCAAATTTTGCATAGGAGTTATTTATAGGACGTAGGGTGAATTTGCAATATTCGACTTCTAAGAAGTTGTTTTTGGGGTTGCAAGTTTGTATGAAACTTCGTTACTACAAATGCTAGGAGTGTCAAATATTGTATAAACGTCACTTATAGGACGTAGTTAGGTACTCATGGAGACAGAAATTAATAATAACGTAGTTCACGCAGGCGAACCCGCGGGCGGGCCGCTAGCAACTATATAAATATGATGCACGCAAAAGTGGCTTCACCCAATTAAACTTATTGTTAAATTATATAAACATACAGAGTGTTTTTGTCAGCAGCACCTTAAATTAAACCACAGTTTTAACTACTTTATAAAAGCCTAATACAATTTAAAAAAATGAAAAAGTTTTTTTTTGTCACAAAATAAATAATAAAATTATCGTTTTAAAATAAACCGCCATTCGTAAAGTATAACATAAACACGCAGACACGTATGTGTGCTCACACGAAATACAGATATGGATAAAAATTGTGAAATGAAAAAAAAATCCTACGTCCAAACTGTTGAGGTACCTGGATTTGTTACCCTGTATGCTGTTCCCTTAGAAGGAGCGCTGACGCTTCTACCACTATAGGGTTATAATGGTACGGAACTCATCGTGCGTCAGTTCGACTCGCACTTGGTCGGTTTCTTAACCCATTTAGACCTATGCTCAAACTAGCAGTAAATAAAAGGTTTTTTAGGTAATCATTGATAGATATCGATGTAAGAAAATAAAAAACGTAAAAAAATATTTTTTTTGTTATTTAAATATAAAAAAAATGCCGTCCTTAAATGGGACCAATGGGCACATCAGAGGTAAATTTTTATGTTTTTATACGCATGTCCATCCAAAGTTCAAAGGACAGCATAGTAAAAGTTGAATTTGTCCTATTACGACTCTTCTTTTCTAATCAAATGTAATTATATTACATAGAATACTAAGTACTTAAGTATGTTTTGTACCAAAACAAATTTATTTAGAAGAAAAGTTAAAAATAAAAATACTTACATTTTGCCTTCACAGATTTTTAATTGGATTTTAGGGCTCCAACATAAGGATATACTACTTATCTTTACAATTCTAGACATAAGCTGCATAAAAATAAAAATATAAACTTAACAAGGGTACTATTGTAGGTGTACCCATTTGGGCACGGCGGGTCTATATGGGTTAATGTATGAAAGACAATGTATATTGTCTTTAAACTGATACACAAAATTAATCTCCAAAATAATCCGGTTAGTTGATAAATAAATTTAAATTATACTTAATCATGATTTATATTGATTATACGATAAATTCAACAGTTCCAAAATCGCTTGAGGCAGTATTTTTGCATATAACGTCTATTAGTGTTAAAGAACGGAATGATTAGTTGCGCGGCCGACGTGGCGCAGCAGCCCAAAGTATGTTTAACGCGACGGTTTTGTGTTCGATTCCCAGTCGGGACAATTAATTATTTTTATTTTTCTGGTTAGTAGTAACAAGAAGAAAAAAAAGAAATAGGGATATAAGTGTTGAACGAAGTGTCTTAACACTAGTTTCTAGAATAATTTAAATAAAAAAGTGCTTACTAAAAAGGGAGAAATAATTATAGTGTATTAGTTATTACAGCATTTTTACATTGCAATAGTTTATTTAATAAGAAAGTAAAAATGACGCGTTTGTACATTGAATATATTTATTATTTATAAGATTATATTTGAGAGGGGCTTAGGAACAGTAATAGAGCCCAAATCTGAAAAAAAAACGGACATCGAGACAATTTGTTATTAGAATTAGTTTTTAAGTTACTGTAATTATAAATACAATTGGAATTGGAATTGTTATACAACATGAATGAACAGTACTAGGGGCACGAACCGGCCCACAAACAACATGTTGAGCGAAGCAAGAAATTAATTTTTGAATTTTTAATTTTTTTTCTATATATTAGCAAATTTTCATCTTAATCACTAAGCCGTTTGGGAGCCTATTGGTGACAAAGAGTGTAAAAACTCTCCAAATATAAAAACTGGATTTTGTCTCTGATTTGTTGGTATGTCCGACAATATAATATGTCTAGTTTGACAATTACATTCTTTTTAGAAATGTCTTGACACTAGGATTCCTTTGTAGTGACTGCAATAATAGCATCGTAGTCATTAGGCAAAGGGAACCTAGTTATATTTATTTATTTTTTTGCTTTAAGCTATATCCCGCAAATAGCACATAAACGCCGCGCTTGAAAAGTGGAAATAACTTAAATATGATTACTTCTCTGAGTGGTGATCGATCCCACAACCATGATGTCTCACTATACTACCAAAGAACGGCACCGGAACAACGGAATCTGCACCTTACTGTATTTCAGTTCCCGCTGTATGGCGTCTCATCATTAAAAAATACTAAAATATTAATATGTGTATACATAGAGTATGTAAAATCAGGCTTTTTAGATACTGTTCCGTAATTTTTATTTTAGCACGCAGAATCACGCTACGTCCTGTATATAGCAGTCCATATGTCGTCCCATCAGTTCTCGAGAGACGACTAGAGACGTCTCCTCGCTGTGCGTTCTCGTTTTCGCATTTATCATGGGGAGATGGGGGGATGTTCTTGAGAACCATTCGACTTGTTACCTGCCGCTGAATTTTCCAACCACATAGTAAGTCAAGTCAAGTCAAGTCAAGTCAGGTACCATCCACACATCTGGACATGTGGCACTCCACTACTGTGCCGTTTCGCAGGAATGTCCTTCCACGCGCCAGACAACTGTGAATTGTCTTATATCCGGCAGTGTTTCCGAATCGATACATCGTTTGCCTTGTTTTTTTCCATAAAAAAAAGTTAAGCTGAAGGAACCCACGGCCAGGAAGTGTTTTAACCTAAGTTAACACTCAACGAAATGGCGTTATTCACTCACCGCCTTATTTACGAGATATTGCGTAGAGTTGCGGAATTTAACAACTAAATAATGGGACTGTAAACTCGACGGCTATGGGTTTTCTAATGGTTATTCAGTAATCATTCATTCTTTCGTATATTTACGGGTAGGGTAGGCTAAAGAGACCTGGGAACCTAGTGTTAAGTGACACCGTTCCCATTAAGACACTTCCGCCCCCCACTTTCTCAAGGCATTGCGTGCTTACGTCGTTACCAGAGCGAGTTAATGAAAATATTAAATATTTCATTCCCCGAGAGGGAATCGAACTAAAAACCGACGCGTTTACTATGATATTATTATATGAGTTGACGGAGCTCAACGCCGCGCCACCTTTGCCTACTTTACAACAAATAGAAAAAAAAATAAAAAATCCAAGTGTGACACGCCCCTAATGTACATAAAGCGAAGCTCATGAAAGCTACTAATCTATAACGACACTTTTATCTCGAGGTAAAGTTCCTTATCGATATTTGTTTTTATATTCGTCCGATTAAATTTTACAGTTTTAAGTAATCGGTTTCATAAATCGATATTTACGATTTTGTACCGTTTGTTCCACCATTAATTTACTAAGCTAAGAATATTTTTATTAACTAGTCTATTCTTCAGCTTTATAACAAATCTAGCTTTTATCGGCTTTGTTCAGGTCAACGGGAGATAACTGTAAAGCGATGCACCGGTAGTCCACCACCACTAGAACCACTAATGCACCACCGGTAGCAGGTCTGTATTTTAAAAATATTTTTTATAATTTTTTAATTTATGTTTGTTTTATAATTATAAAACGTGCCATGGTATGTTTAGATACACCCATGTTCCTGAGATTAGAGGGTTAGAGCGTTCAATCGACAAATTCTTCAGCTTTATAACATTAGTTATTCAAATATTTATAAAACACATCCATAAATAATAATTATCGACAAAATGTACTAATTTATATTTAAGAAGTTGATGTTGTAAATTATATAATTAAAAAAATATTTATAGTTTTATTAATATTATTTTATAAATATCCAATTGCCATTTGTGTAAAAAAAGCTACCGAATGACACCTCTAAGTTGTCGAAATAGATCGTGACAGCATTTTAAATAAAATACACATAAAATTTAATTTTGTATTGTAAATCTATTTGAATACATCGTTTATTTGGTACAAAATAAATAAAACTTATTTTAAGGGCAATCGTGGCGCAGAGGCACAAGCGTGCGACTGTTATGGGTTCGATTTCCACTCCAGAAAATGAAATATTTAATATTTTCATTTCCTCACTGTGGTAATGAGGCAAAGCGCGGCGTTGAGTTCCGCCACTCAACACGCAAAGCCTTCAGAATTCGGTTTCGGATGGTGTCTTAGCACTATAGCAGATTAGATATTAATCCATATACCAGAATATGCGTGCAAAATAAAAAGAAAAACCCTGAACTGTCAATGTCAAATAATGAAGCCGAATGAAGAATGGCTGCGAAGGCTGTGGCCTGTCAATTTGATACTCACGCGGCTGATGCCGCTATTCCCTGCTCTGGTAGACAAAGAGCAGCGTAAAGTTCCGTCACTCAACACGTAATGTCTGTTAAATTGAGGGCTGCGTGGAATACGGCGTGTCTTAACACTGGATTCCTTCAATCTACCCTGCTTTATTTCTTTTAGCTTGAAGCGTAAAAAGTACATTAGGTATCTTATGTGGAATTTGCACCCTGGACTCACCTCGGACCCTGGACTTCGTTAGCTCATTAACGATTCAATCAAAACTAATTACTAATCACGAAATAATTTATTATAGCTTTTACGTAATAAATTTAAATATTTTTGGTGGTGACATTTTTTTTTTCAATTAACTAAAGAATTTAATGACAGATATAAAATTTATACATAATTTTATTTAAAATCTGTGACAGTCTTTTTTTTTTGGAAATTTTCATAAAAATGGAGAGACATTTTTTTGGCGTTTTATTGTCACTTTAATGTTACTTTATCTTGACGATCTGATTAAGAAAAGTACCATTCACTTCGGGATATCACCTTTGTATCATATGATAATATTGTCAGCGGGACCGTCTAACTGTATAAGCGATGTCGCAGGTTCGTTAGCTTCAGGCTCTATTCCGCATATACTAGTGTATACTCGATTCACAAAGGTATGAGATAAAGGGTAAACATGTCAAAAGAGGTTCTTTTACATGACAGATTTCATGGAATTATTTCATCAATTTTAAAAAATATATATAAAATCCATGTATTTATGGAAGTAATATACTAAATGAATGAAAGATAAAGCACAGTAAATATTATTATCTTATTATAGAAATAGCATACCGGTAAAGCTCGAAAAAAAAATTTACAAAATTTACACATTTTTTTACACTACAATATTCAATTATTTTCGTTGAGAAATTCTGAAATACAGTTGCAAAACGTATGTCACGTTTGAATATCGTCGGTTGAATTGCATTACTTTGAACTATACAAAAGTTACGACATTTTTAAATATTATAAACGCTGTGTTCAGTGAAAAAGAATAAATAATTTTATTATAATGTCATTAATTAGAATCAAGTTATAAGTATTGATTATTACTATTTAAATTTGTAGATATCGATGAAGTTGATAACTTTTTTTTTTAAATTAATAATTTAATAATTTTTAAATACTTCCCTAGCCTGCACCATCCCATTGCTGGGCAAAGGCCTCTCTCCGCTTTTTCCATTCTGGTCTATTTCGCGCTATTGAGCACCAGTCAGGCCTACAATGTTCCAGCTCGTCTCGCCATCTCCATTTTGGTCTGCCAATTCTCCTTTTAGAGCTTGGAATCCATCTGGTAGAAGATTTCGCCCAAGACTCTTCAGGCATGCGGCAGACGTGCCCGGCCCAGTCCCATTTCAGCATAGCGGCTTTCATACCCACGTCAGCGATTTTTGTGCGAGAGCGCAGTTTAAATACTTGACATGTAAAAACACCCAAAAGCCACTTCTTCTCAAACTTGATACATATTTTAATAGTATAAAAATAAATGACATACTGTAATTATGACGAGTGAACATTTTATATTAAAATATTTTATCATCTGTCCGATTATATTCGCCATTTTCAGTTATTTTCATTGAATTTTTGTGATTTCGTTGTTACTTTTGTTGTTTTTATTAATAACATGTTTTCTTATATATTTTCCATGTACAGACACCGATACGTTACGATTTCATTATAACTATATATACATCGTAAATATAGATAAGAAGTTAGATGCTTCATTTTTTGAACGTCAAATAATTTACCACCAGTTCACTAAAGTCAATATATCAGATTCGAGAAGAACCGGCACAACAAACTCAACGGGACTTTTTCTTCAATTAAATAGTTTACAAATATACGGCATAGCTTCACGCTGTATACTACATATAGCAGGGTAGGCAAAGGGAACCTGGGAACCTAAAACTCCGTTTCCATTAAGACACTTCCGTTCCCCACGGTAGGTTAACGCCGCGCTTTGCCTTGTGACTAGAGTGAGCTATTTAAAATTTTATATATTTTATTCCTCAGTCGAAATCCATAACCCCTGCTCGTTTACAGATATGCAGTTATTTGTTATTGACAACGATACTTTTGAATTAGACTGGAAAGATAATTTCATTAGGGAACGGGATTATATTTAAATTATTTTCTTCTTACGGCTCTGGTAGATAAAACATGTGTCTCAAATTAGGTTTAGTTTTGGAGAATCAGTTTTGAAATTTAAAAAAAAGTGAAGAAGCACCTACTCGTGAATAAGAGCATTATAAAAATCCCTCGAAAGCGACGGACCGTATAACTGACATATAATATATCATACATAAAACGTCAGACTTAGTATCGATTTAAAAAAATTTTTGCTTTACGCAGACGCGGAGATATAAAATTTTTTATAACCCTGGGGGGAGGGGGGAGCCCCCCGTCTGCGGCAAGATGGGGTGGCATTTTCAAAATAGCCTCACAGCCTTAGAAGGTATTTATGTATTGGTAGACTATCGGATTACGAAACGGTAGATCCTATACTTACATGGTTTTGTATGAACATATTATGCATTTTGAGTTCCAGGCTGTACTTAAATGTATCCCGCATATAGCAGGCAGAGGAAACTTAGTGCTAAGGTACTCCGTTCCTCACGCACCGACCAATTTTTAAGACATTGTGTGACATGATGACTGATAGTAAGTGATCACCGCCATCCACGACACTGTAACACCAGAGGAGCTACAGTGAATTACTCGCCTATAAAGTGGAGAAAGGCAGGCTATTTGAAGGTACCCATGTCGTATCCACCTGGAAACAATGCCGCGGTTAGGCCATTCCACATTTGTGTCTCGCTTGGAAGGATGTACCTACAAAACTGTAATGGAAAGCCACGTATCCAGATGGTACTCGTAGGTAGTGGAGGAATTCAACGCCGCGCTTTGCTTTGTTACCAAATGAGGAAATAAAAATAATTAACTTTCCCCGAGTGCGAATGAAAACCACATTATAGATTTTTTCAATAACTTCTAACATAGCTTCGATACGCGAAGATTATTTTAAAGAATTATTATTTACAAAGCAGGATATTGTGTTATATTTTTATTAATAAAATGTCTAATGAAGACTGATGGTTCGTTTGTGCTTAATTTTTGGAGAATCTTTGAATCACCTCAATTTTGGATTAGTTCCGTATATAAAAAAAATATGAAATCTCGATTTCTATAAAAATATTTAAGTATTTTTCCGGATGTAGGGCCTAGGAGATCCATCCGCAGTACTCATGGGTGACATTCACAGCAAGAGAGCGCATACCATAATACCGTCATAATCTTTGGAGTCTGTAGTAAAAAGCGGAAGATCTGTGGCAGTTCTCTCTCTTCCATTAAGAGACCTGGAGATAGAATCAAAACTCCCAACCATACGGGGGCCGCAAATAATTTGTAAATATTTGCAAGGTCATCTATTGATATTTTATTCCTTTCCAACTTAGCTCTATTCACGTTTGCAAGAGAGTAAAATACTCCCCCGAATGGGAATCGAACCCCCCACCGTCGTGTTCACAAGGAAACGCTGCTAAACTACATAACCCCGTAGCCGTACCCCGTAGGTACATAATCGTAAAACACACGTAACCTGCTTTGCTTAACTCAATATATTAAAAGGATTTTATCTAAAGAGCTTGTGGACATAACAATAATTTGCGGAAAACTTTTTAAAATCAAATTTAATTAAATTACTTAAGTAAACAAATACATGTTAATCGATCATATCCGTTCTCATGGTAAAGGGGGTGATACTTGAAAACTTTATTTTTTAAATATTTTTTTGTTTTGCTCTTTATCGTTGAGTTTAAACAAAGCAATTTGTGAAAGTTTTAAGTAAATTGGTTCAGTACTTTCGGAGATTAGCGTGACCGTACATACAGACAGACAGACAAGAAATTAAAAAATATATTTTTGCTCTCTATTATACTTTTTAAGTGCCCTCTATCCATTTTACTCCAAAATACGAAATGTACAGACAAAATATTTTTACTGTTTTATTATATATAGAGATTTTATGATTTATACCTAGACCCTCTCCGTGAAAAATTTAAAATTATAAAAACAAAAGGCCAGTCATCAAATTTACATAAAAAATAACTTAATATAAATTAGTTTAAGTGGATGAACATATAGTGTGGGAAAATACAAATATTATAAATTCAAAAAAATTTAATATCCGTCGCGAAACTCCTTAATCTCTGAATCTCAAAAATTATCGAAATCTATAAATTGTACCATTAAATAAAAATAAAATATTCATATCCATATGTCTAACACTGGTTTTTCCGCTTTATTTTTAGTATTCCTATTACTTAGGTTATTTATACTTACATGATGACACTCTTTTATTTTAATAAATAGACTAGTTGTCGTCCGCAATTTTGTTTGCGTGGATTCTAAAACCCGTTTTTTTCGTTCCCTTAAGAATTTCTAGAAATTATCTTATAGCGCCCTGCTATTTTCTCTAGCCATTCACTCAGCAACGGAAGATTTTTATCAGTCTCGGCTACACTCCACCGACAGGGTGTGCACAGCCCTCCCAGGTGGCTGAGTTCGACCCAAGCTCGAGCCGAGGCCCAAGTCTCAGAGGAAACACCCTTGTGACTTCTTGGAATCTCTTTACTCTTGGAACCGTCAAAAATGACCAAGCCAGGGCCACAGCTCTTTTAGCTCGGCCTCCCGCAAAACCCGGTGACACCGTAGAGGCCATTAGGACCTACAGCATACTACACATCAAGCGCAATGGTTATGGGTTCGATTCCGATTCGAGGAATCAAGGGAATGACGAACCGCGGCGTTGATTACTACCGCCACCCAATGTGCAAGCAGTAAGCGTGATGAACAATATATCCTTAAATACTTCTTAATCATAATAACATAAGATGAGGCGTAGCAAAGGCGGTTTAATTTAGAGTTTGCATTTCAAAGACAATAAGCATGTGGTAAATGGAAGTGGCCCTTGTTGTAGAGTCCGGAGAAACAATGCACTCTGTATCCTGCACAAAGCAAATTTGGCAGAGGGAACTTAGAGTTAAGACACTCCGTTTCTTCAGTGGCAGACCTCAAGTCCTATAAAATAAAAATATTTTAAATGATTTTGTTAGTTTAGCTTCATTTTCACAGCTCGATTGTTCCGTTTCCTGTCGACCTAAAATTTGGTACACACCTACCTAGAGACTACTGTCCGATGACAATGCTATTTATAGATTATGTTTAATATAATAGCAGCTTCACGCTTCTCTCAAATAACAGGAGAGGCAGGGGGAACCTACTGTCAAGACATTCCATTCGTCACTTTTTAGATAATATTCGAGACAGTGCGCGTTGAGTGGCGGAACTGAACGCTACGCTTTGTATAATTGTTTGTTGATTTACTATTAACGTAATATATGGTACCCCAATCACTTTATAATGTTCCTTACATTCAAAAGTTTCTGGAAGAGATTCTTTTATGGAGTAGTTAGCCTTACATATTTTCTATTTTAAATATTCAGTAGGTATATCTTGCTCTGTTCGCACATAATTAATGAAAATATATTCACGTACATTGAATACAAAACAATATTTTTCGTAAAAACGTAAAAAAACCAAAATAATTCCAATTGAACTTTTGAATCGGTCAGTTAATGCGCCGCCATGCTGTTTCTAAAAGTGTCATACATTTACATAAACAGTTGTGTTTATTTCGATACACTCACATTTATTGACTCGATGTTTGTTTAATTTAAAAAAAAAATATCGATTATTAAAAATAAAACGATTATCGATATTACCTATAATAATAGTGTTCTTGGTGAAATTACAAACCAATCGTCTCGTGTGCCAATAAATAATGGTTATCATAATAAAAGTATTTTATTAAATGGTTTAATAGTCTCTGTTTTTTTTTGCAAAAGGAATATTAATTAATAATTATAAGCTGACCAGTAAAAGTCTCGTGTAACGTTTGTCAGTCGTGTCTTAGTGGAACAACATTCGATTCCCACTCGTGGGAATAAAAAAAATCATTTTTCATTTTCTCGCTCCGTTACGAAGGAAAGCGTAGCGTTGAGTTACCCCACTCAACACACAATGAATCAAGTTTTCAGCGGAAAGTGGGTAACGAAAGTGTCTTCATGAGGAACGAAATGACTTTACACTTGGTTCCCAGGTTCCTTCTGCTTAACCTGCCCCATGACAAACACAGCGTGAACCTAAAATAATAAATAAACATCTTAATGATCTGATTCATTTCGCTACATGCATTTATCGATTTTGTTGTTTGTTTAATTTTCGTTTATTGTTCAGGAAACATAATAATGGCAATTACAAAAAATTGGGATGTCGAAAATGTTTTACATTTTTGTTATTTTAAATAACAATAAACAAACAAGTGGTGAAGAGTAAATTGTTTGGTGATAGTACCTATTTAAAACTTATATTATAGTCGTCTTGGCGCAGCGGCACGAGGGTAGGATGTCCTCCAGCTACGAGGGGTGCAAACTGACTGACCATAGTCGAAGATCCCGTTCAGCAGTGGGGTAGGTTAACTTAACGCTAGGTTCCCTCTGCCTCTGCCATTAACTATATTTTTACTGAGAACGAACGCAAAAGATCGTGCAAAATGGAGTAGGTTGAGTAGAAGGGCAGACCCTGGCCATAGCCGGGATTAATGCCAGGAGGAAGAAGAACGAAGGAACGAATTCTTTTCATTTCCCCGCTCTGGTAGTCAAAGACATTCTCAATATGCAATGAGATGCGCCGGCGCTAGTTTATGCAAATTGTAACATTTGAATATATAATACCTACACGTATTTTATTCACCTGTTATATAACGGTTTCACATACTGCCTTTTACCGTCGACTTTGCTCACGTGGTGGGAGTGCCAGAGGTAACTCTGGCCACAGGTATAGTGGGTTATACCTAAATTAATAATATGATTTAAATAATATATGTAGCTATACCAAAAAATATGATTTCAACCAAAAAAAAAAAACTTCTTCAATTTCGACCGGATCCTAATTAGAATCTATCCAAACTTTCATCAAACTACCTTTGACTTTCCAATAAAAACAGCACATACCTCATGCAAATTTACGACTTCTGGGATTTTTTGGGACGGACACCATTGTCTTAAAATGGACTAAATTCGGTCCACCTAGTCAATTCTTTTCCTCGAGTAGGAATCGAACTCACAACCGTCGTGTTATTACAATATAAAAGACAAAATACGGTCACAACGTACCTACATTCAACCATTTATAAAGACCTGCGTGTTGTTTCTTAGTGTATTGAGACAGAGATCAATGAATATGGTTTTTTAGACTTGCTGGAGAAAGGTGGGAAAATGTTAGATTGTGTGAGAAGCCTAGTTCACAAGCAAAGCTGGTGTTTGTGGATTCGCTATACTATCAACCTGGAAAAGATCGCTCGCTTAGCGATAAGTATCTATCTTATTTTAATTTTCCATATAAATGTACCTGTAAATGATTATTTATTTGTTTTCCCCTCCTAGCAGGGTAGGCAGTGTGCCGTTGAGCGTCGGTAATCAACGTCACAGTTTTGCCCTCACCCTCACCCTCACTACTGTTATTATCTATAAGAAGAACAGCATCGTTTACCATGTACGACATCAATCTAAACGGAGATCGGTTTTGAAATCGACCTCGGGGAAAAAAGCTAGACGCAAAAAGATATATTACTTGCGGTATGTAGTGCATTTCGATATATTGACACACAAACACACATACAAACAAACGGATATGTATATATACTTTCTGAAAATGCATATACATACATACTTACGTATATATATATATAAGTATACAACTATATAAGTGTATTGTAAAAAACAAATATATTGAGTGACTCAACACCAAAGTGAAGAAATGAAAATATTAAATGCTTCATTTGTTCGAATGGGAATAGAACCCACAACCTCTCTCGTTCGCAATCACGACTTAATACCGCGCTTTGTTTGATAAGGCATTAAGATTGTTTTACAAGAAAAGAACCTGCAATCTACACAAAGCTTGGTATTACCGTAGAATACTTTATCAAGGTGTTAACTTAACTTTAGTACTTACGCATATAGGGACTGAGGAGCCGTTATTTTCTTTATATTTAAGCTTCGTCACGTAGTTAAATAATTTCCTAGTAAATATACTGTCTCTTTATAAAATATATATAAACCTTTGTATCCTACACACACTCGTAGCGAGGTAGGCAGAGAACACCTGGGAGGGTGTTTAGAGTTTTAGACATTCCGTTTCCATTAAGACGTTCTCTACTTCCCATTAATTAGTTTTTTTAAGCTTTGTGTAAAAAACTAAAACGTAGTTCTTAGTCATGTCAATCATGTCATGGATTTAAATCTAAGTAGGTATTTCAACATTTTAAGCGTATAATATATAGCAAAGTACCTATGCAGAGGAAACCTAGTGTTAAGACACTCCGTTCCCCACGCACCATGTTTCAAGACATTGCGTTTTGAGTGGTGGAACTCGACCCCGCAAAATTTTTTAAAAGTACTTTATCTATATATTTAATTAAAACCAGCATTCTCGTTCTGGTGTGTCAGTCATGCGCCCGCGCACGCTATTCACTGCACGCCTTATAGATACGCAATAATATAAAATTTCGAAATGCTTCCTTTATATCAAATAACTTGTGTAGTAAGCTAAATTGTTGTGTTAGCAATTATAGTGTGCTAGTTTTTTTAAATTAATACTTGTCTATTTATATTACGTATAAAATTTTATTGTTTCATAGACAAATTTTGCAGTTCTCGCCTTTTCCCTCACAACAGGATAGAATTAACTTTTAATAGAATTAATTAAGGCTTATTTAAAGAAACACAAAAGATTTAGAGATTATTATACATATTTTCTTTTAAACACTGCCGCCATATTGGCTTTATATAAATTGACCTTTGACACTCATGATGCAGACGAATGAATGGACACCTCATTAGTCGTGTGTTAAAACGCAAAAGTTTGTTGAAGATATTATATAATGTTTAGATAGAGGTTTAAGATATTTTTTAGTAATGGAGAGTAGTGAAATATTATTATAATTACGATTTTTTCCCTATTATCTCAAGCCCTACTATTAATCTAGTAAATATTATTTAAACATGTATTCTAAAGTAAATAAATACATTTTGATAAATCACTTGAACGCCTCTATCCAACATGTAATAGTTAAGTAAGAACTAACTGTACGCTCTGAACATGACTAGTACAAAATATTAAAATGAATTTTTAGATTATTGATTCTGCGAAGCCGGCATACATTTTATGTAATAAACCCCCACAAGTGTTATAGAAACGATAACACATACGGGAAGTCACACACACTGGCACGTTACATAGAGCCGTTGCCTACGTATAGAGAAAAAAAAACTTCAAAATAGTACGGCTTCGAATTATGAAAATTTCAAACCGGCCAGTACTGGCATAAGGTTTTTAAAGTTCATTTTTGTTTGCGACATAATGTCTCTCCCTTTCGCGCGGCCGAACGCTTTCGAGTTTTCCCGTACGCGTTCAACTCAAAAATACGCCAAAATATTTCGAAAATAGTCTGTCATATCGCGGTGACGCGGTCGGGCGCCGCGTAGTTACGGATTCAGTGTATAGACGGTTATTAACGCCGCGGAATTTTCCAACGCTCGCTCGTTTTTCCATAATTTCCAAAGTCGGTTTCCTTTTTTGCTATTAAGTATATGAAAGTAATGTCGATACGGTCGTTATTCGCTTGGCTCGACTATTAACTGTTAACCGGCTAACTTAAAATGTTACCATTCTCATCCGCTCGCCCCGCTCCCTGCGTCGGTTTAAACCTGCCGGATTATCTCATAGAAAATTCTGACAGCTCGGTTACCGTCACAAGAAATAATGTCGTTTTTATTACATTTTTTGATAAATTATTATTGTAGTTTCGATCCGGCGGCGGCTGCCCTATCGATTTTCCCATTCAGCGTTCTGTGTTTGGTATTTTTTCAAAAGATCTACCTTTCCGCGTCTAAACACTTTCGAAAATCGGTTTTACAATTATTTTCTCGCGGCGAGCGGACGTCGGCCGCGTTATTGTACTATGTAATTGTAAATTGGTAATAATATCTTTCATTACAGTGTAATATGGGTTAACAGTACTAGAGGAATATTTTATATTAATAACCAGTTGACACAGTGCTATGTTTGATGATGTTTATATAGTGACTTGTGAGAGATATTTTATTTTGTTTGTCTATTTCAATAGTTAGTAGTGTCTACTTGTCTGGTGCATTCCGCTTGTGAAAGTAATACGTTGGATTTTCTTTTTGTGTTCACGGATAATTGTCTGTCTCAATGATAGACATCGGATGCAAAAGGATTTGTTATCTACGTATCTAACATTCCTGTAAGTAAATCTACGTAATAAACAACGATTATATCTAACCGCATATATATTTTAATTCTACTACAAATTGCAGATAAATAGATTAAATTATATATTTTTTTGCTAATAAATCCATGCCTGTAATCATAGTGACCTTATTTTAACATAATTTCTAAAGTTTTTTTTTAATAATAGACTTACTATAAATTAGACTTAGATATAAAAAGATTGACCTTGTTTTACATTACTAATAACTTTTTAGATGTTTAAAGCCTTATATTTAAAAAAATATATATAAAATATTTTTTTACAACTAATTAATTTAATTATAAAATTGAGCTGTATATATCCAAATAAATTAAATTTAATGACTTTTTTATGGAGCATAGTTGCTGGCTTTATGTTTTAATGCCATACACATTCCATATTATAAATGTCTCACTTCTCACATTCTTAATACCGAATTATCATAGTGTAATTTACATGTATATATACAGTAAAGTCCATTCACTTTAATTGCCCTGAACCAAAGGGATAAAACCTTGTAAAATCTGTGGCTGTTTATTTTGAGACCTTTGTTTGGATATAAAAAATAATAATTAAAAAATGTATATATAATCTGTTATATTATATTTATTTATATTGCACGCTTAACAAAGTATAATTAAACCTTATTCTTAAACTTTAAGGAAATTTTTAATTGAAACTCAATAAATTGAGTAAATATAAAAAAATATATAATATGTCTTTATTTCAATTTTAACATATGTATTTTTATAAAATAATATATTCTTATCTACATTTTCCCACGTAAATATAAATATTACATATATTTTTATAGATTATATTTGAATTTTTTGACTTGATATTTATCAATAAAATGGATATTAAGTGGAAACACCGGTTCAACACAGCACAATGTTAGTAAGTGTTAGTTAATATATAAACTGTTATATATAAAAAATCTATTTAAATTTATGTTAATGTTAAGAATCTATAATCCACATTAGCTCAGGATTAATTTTCTTGTGAGAAACAAGCTAGTATAACATTGAGTTTTAAAACAAGATTTTTTTCAAGTTATTTCTTTTTATTTATGATTGGGAGACTTAATTTAGCTGGTTTTATGTTTTTCTTTATTGGTTAATCTGTTATTTTATATTACTATACTTAGTTATTATATATTGCTTATAGATTTCTTAAGTCAAATTATTAAAGAGATTACAAAAAAATATTTTATAAATATTTTATCTAAGTAAAGTCTGTCTGTAAATGAGATGGTTATGGGTTCAATCCTCACTCAAATGATTGTATTTAAATTTCTTTCCATTAGTCACCTCTGATAGTCAAAGATCCTCCACTCAACATGTAGTGTCTTGAATATTGGGTGGATCATACTTCTATACTAATATTATATAGATGTACAGTTTTTGTTGGCTGAACATGCTAATCTTAGGAAGTACTTCAAATTCAAAATATATTTTTGTGTTGGATAGTCAATTTATCAGGGAAGGCTATAGACTATATTACATTATGGAAATTATTTGCAATATTCTTAGTTATTTCATTTGACAAGCCGCTATTAGGAGCTGGTTTTTATAATGTTATACATAAAAAAATTCAAAATTAGGCAATAAAATTATGTTAACTTACTTGGGTTAATGACTACCATTCAACTAATTATGAATTAGGAAAATATTTTTTTTATTTCCTTTGCAAATTAAATATGGCCTTGACATTCTATAGTGAAATAGATATTGCTGTTTAAATTTGATTATTCTAATAAAAAATGCCTAAGTAATATATATTATAATTAGTTTTTCTAGGTTTAATCTAGGCTAAATATATTATCTGCCTAGATTTCTTAAATATTTTTACAAGGGAAATAATAATAGGTTTATTTCTCCTACAATACTAAATCTGTTTCTTGGCATTTTTTTTTATTTTAAATGAATCTGATTTCTGTTATTTAGATATTTTTTTTGTTGTTCTCTTTTTGTAATAAATGGAGAATATAAATGATTTTGAACTTTGTCAACTGTTAAGAAACCAGTTACCAGTTGTCTTAGTTTAAAACCTTGTTTATTTCATGCTGTTATATCTTCAAATCTAAAATAAGTACAAAGTTTCAATGATTTTTAATAAAATTAGTAGTTGTATTTCATCTGTAGTTAAAAAGGTATTCAAATTTTTCTTTTTTATTTTAATATTACATTTATATTTTAAAATGGACTTGATCTTTAGATAAAATTATTATATTTTTTATTGCTTAAACATTATTTACATAGATAAAGTATCAATTCCACAGATAAAATATGTAAAATTTTTCCTCATTACACAATTTTATTTGTTCATTAATGATAATATCGTTTTTTGGGAGATTTAAAGTATAAATATTGTGAAGTATTTATTATGCTTAATAGGTTTTTTGATTCCGATACTTTTATAAAAATTAGATATGTGTAGAATGTAAATTTACGTGACTTTAAAAATCTTTCAATTTTTTTTTACAATAAGGGGTTTATTTTTCTCTCTCTTTCTCAGCTTCACGCATTATCCAGAATATAGAACGGTAGGCAGAGGGAACCTACACTAGATTCTTTCTGTCTAAAAATCTCCGCTCCCCACTTTCCGCCAAATTCCGGAGCCATGACGTGTCGAGTGGCGGTACTCAACGCCGCGCTTTAACCAAGCACCAGAGCGAAGAAATGACAATATTTAATTTCCTTCGAGTGGGATTCGAATCCACGACCAAAAGTGATAAGTTTTTTTTAGCTTCACGATTTATTCCAGCTATAGCAGGGTAGGCACTGTGCTCGCATGTCTGAAATATCATTTCTCGAGTAGGAATCGAACTAGCAACCGTGGCGTTACAATCAGACGCTGTGCCCCGGCGGTAGCATTAATGACCATACTATTATATTATTAGATATAAATAGAATTTTTATTATGTTTCATTCTGCCTACTATAACGTATGCGGGACAGAGTTATGTTATCCAAAAATTGTGTAGGATATAATTTATTGTTCATTACTTTAATGTTTTCGTCTAATTTAAGCTTTTAGTTTTAAGTAATCTATATTATAGAGATGTAGAGTTTGTTTGTTTGAACACATACTAATCTCAGGAAGTCCCGGTTCGCATTGTAAAAATACGACTCAAAATGTCGTATAGTCCATTCATCGAGGAAGTCTGTAGGTTATATCACATCACGTTAATCGTTCCTACGCCTTCCACTTGTACATGCGATATGCGGCCAGGGTTACCTCCGCACTAAGCATGTGTCATATTGAATGGCGGAACTCAAGAAATGAAAATATACATTTAAATAAATGTTTCGTTTCCACGAGTGGGGATAGAACCCACAGCCCCTCCGCTCCGCCACGACAGGTCTCTTTTTCGATTTTGATAATTGTGAATTAAATATACGTATTTTCTACAGATTATTTAAACGACCTAACAGGTTGTCAGTAGGTAGGTCCAGTAACTCAACTCAAAATAGTTATCTGTATATTAAATATTTATTATCTGTGTAGTTATTTGGATGTGCATTGCAATTAGTAAATGCTGTGTTGAAAGGCATTTGTATTTGTTTGCATTTCTTGTAAATGAAAACAAGTTCGAAATCAGTTTTTTTATCTCTAATATCCATGTCTGGTTGTAATGTTTGTGATTAAATAAACTTTTTTTTTTAATATTTTTTATCATTTTTGAAGGTTGGTTGGCAAATGCTTTACTGTATACAGCCGTAGCGATAATACCTATATATTTGGTCTTAGGTTTTTTTATCTTAGCTTTTTTTAGCAAGTTTAATCCCTAACGAGGTAGCCGGAGGGTTTGGAACGCCAAACGCTACCGTCTCCGCATACGTCTTTAGTTTCTTCCACTGTCATCAACTTCTTCATGGACGTTCTTCGGGGAGCCCTCATGCTATTTACGTGACCTAATATCGTCAATACTGTGTATTCGAAGATCAACCAAGGTCTCGACCCTCCCCTTTTGTTCGATACGTTCTTCTTCATTCTCACTGTAACATCCTCGCCAGTGACAAAATTTTAAAATTTTCAAACTTTGTTACCGTATAATTTAAAAACTATAATATTAAATGGGACATAAGTACATCAGAACAAAAAACAATAGTTGATGAAAAAATCACGATTTTTTTATTGTCAAGCATTTATATTGCGTAAGTACGCATGGTAAAATTTCTTCCCATGCATTATGGATGAAAAATAGTTAATAATTACCTCCTCTGTTACCTGTATCACTTCTCCGTTGATCTTCAATACAAATTATTGAGGTCCTTGACCCCAAGGGAATCAATTGCACTGTTAATCGTTACGACGTTAGTAAACATTTGAATAAAATAAATCTTAATTTTTATATAATGGCCGATTTATGGCGGTCAACGTTAACAAATAAGAAATTAAGGATCTCCTTTCTTTACATCCTTTTCATTTTCGTCTGTATTCACGATGTAACCTTTAGGTGTATTTTTTTTAATTCCTGATCCTCATCTTATCTCACGTCCACAACTTAGTAATTATATAATTTATTCCCTCGAGTGGGAATCGAACCAACAAGAGCACGCTGTCCCACTGCAGCACGACTGCTTCAGTAACTATTAAAGATGTGAAAGTTTGTAAGGATGGATGTTTGTTCTACTTTCACGCAGAAACTGTTTTTGGATGAAACTTTATAGTAATGTTAGCTTATATATCAGACCAGCGGACCCGGACGCGGTTTTTGAAATATAAGAATATTTATTAAATATATTTAAGAAATTATTTTCAGTTTTCAACAGAATTAGTAAGAAAATATAAGCTTAAATAATCAAAAATAAAAAAATATCTGTGTTATTGAAATGAACCAACAAAAGAAGTAAAAGTAACTAAAGTTTTCCGTGCGTGCGTACATTAACTCGACTCATAGATATCGCCTCTATGAAATAATTAAACATTTTTCTATATTAAATATATAATATGATAATTTTTGCCAGTAATATCAAATAAAATCCCAGGACCAAACTTTATACTACACCAAGAAAAGAAAAAGAGAACCAAAGGGTAGTTTAAATTAATTATAAACAGCAAATAATTACATAAAATTAACAATAGTTCGAAAATGTATAAAAAAATATAAAACCGTCAACGTCATCTGCCCGTTCGCGTCGGTCATATTGTGCCGCCCGAAGGCTAGGTCATTTCGAATCAGTGACATCTCCTTAATTATTTATTTGAATGTTATACAGTAAATTATAATTTCAATCTAGATAAAATGCTAAAAGTGACTTTTATATTTATTTTCATAAGGACGAATATCAAAATGGCGCGGTAACGGTCGCGTAGCGACGACGGTTGTTATTAACATCGCAGAATAAATTGCACGTCAAATTAGAAATAAGTATTTTAATATATTAGTTTATATATGTAATGTAATGTTATATAGCCTATAGCACATCTGAAGAATGCAGCTTTCATACAAAACAAAAACAAAGTAAATCGGACCAGTAGATCCAGAGATCTTAACGTTCAAACAAACAAACAAACTCTTGTTATATTAGTATAGATAACACAAAAATTACAATTTATGTAAAGATTTTATGTATTTTGGCTATAATACAAAAATAAGTTTAAGCGGGCGAAGTGGCGTTTAGGCCGCTACTATATCATATGATTTTGGTTGACGAGAAGGAGCGAGGTAACAACAATTTTTTTTGTATTTGCTCGTGATAATGTTATGTACACGCGATAACAGTATCTTTATTTGTTTATTAAACTTAACTTTTACTTGACTTTTGAATTTATTTTTTGTTGAATTTCCTTATACTACCTATACTAGTAGTCGTCGCCCGTAGCTGGTTTTAAGACATAAAATGGAAAATCTAGTTTTTTACGTTTCCCTAGGATTTCGGGAAATTCTTTCTTGGTATTCCCCTACACTTCTCAAGGAACCTATATGCCAAATTTCAGCGCATTGTATCGGCTGTGCATTTTCTGTCAGTCACTCACGTGTTTATTGTCAAAAATACACAATATATATCTTTTTCCTGTCTAGGTATAGAAAAATAAATAAAAATTAATGTTTTTTAAAAATTTTCTCTTTAACTTTAAAGTATACAAACAGTTGTTAAAGTCGGCCCTCGTGTGGCCGTCGTGCCGCAGTAGCAGAGCCTCTATCTACAAACGCGATGACTATAGGTTCGATTTTGGAGGTATATTATATGTATTTAATTTTTTTTGCTTTGGTAGACAAAAAGCGGCGTTCATTTCCGCAACTCAACAAACAATATATAGAAAATTATACATTAAGAAAGGAACAGAGTGTCTCAACACTTGGCTCCATATATGCGGGTTAAAGCGTGAAGCTGCAATAAATAAAAATGTTCTTAAAAAACTAAGTAGGTTAGACCAATTTGGTCTTAACGACCTTCAATTATTAAATTACTTAGTTAAAGTTAAAATTGACAAAAGTTGAATCGAGGTACAAAAATATATTTAACCATCATACTTGTTAACTCGGAATATTTTTCGCCATCCCTTTCTGTCCTAAAAAAATACAGAACGCTAGAAAAGGATGGCAGATCAAAAAATAGGTCATATACCTATCTCGTTCTAACGTACAAGTAATGAAAGGGACAGCGTTATGAATAGTTTTGACATATACTACCATAGACGTTATATTATGCTATCGTTGATCTAATGCCGTTTCCACACTACGCTTCGTGAATACCTACAGATTAAACTAAAAATGTTTACTAATAATTAATATGTTTAATTTACTAATAATAATAATACTTAAAGTCTACAAAGTTACCTTGATTTTTTTAAAATTACCTACTGTTTTCAAAATTGACATTTAAATGTTATCGATATTAATAGGAAGAGATGCTAACTCGGCATTTATTTTAGCGCAATTGAGACCTATTGGGTTGCGAAGGTTGTTAGATGATAACAAGAAAAAAATATCATATAATATATCTCTTGCCTGGTGGGGGGTGGGCGGCTATAGATTTTCAAAATTGTAAAAAAAACTGTTGCATAGACATACTCGAGCGCGTCAGATATTCATATCATCAATTTCCTACGTCTTCTTAAACATGTAAATATGTTAATCTGATAGTTTCCATGATGGAGGTGGTCGTACGTAAGAGTTAAAATGAAAAAAAAATCGACCGCATCAGATTTTCTGTTGTGTTAAGTGAACCTGAATAAAAGCTCTTATATAATAATCTGACGACTTGGATGTGACACAAGCTTGCAATCGTTGTTGGAATATGCAAAAAAAAATTGTCATTTTGAAATACTCAAGCGCGTCAGATTAAGATACCTATATATGGTTCATCTTCATGCCCTAGACGTGCTATCTCATAATCAGACTATTATCTGAAGGGACTTGCTTAATCTGACAATATTTTTTTAAACAAATAAAATAAACAAATCAGCTTTACGTTGTATCCCGCACACAGCAGGGCAGGCAGAGGGAACCTAACGTTAAGACACTCAGTTCTTCACTGTCTGCCCAATTTTGAAGGCATTGAGTGTTGAGTAGCAGCACTTAATGTCGCTGTTTTGCCTCGACACCAGAGCGTAGAAATGGAAATATAAATTTAAATAAATATTTCATCTCCTGGAATGGAGATTGAACCCACAACCAGTCGGTTTTACAGTCACACTGTGGCCCTGCGCTACGACAGACCTCAATTTTTTTATTCGTTTACTTGAGTTAGGGAGTAATAAATAGAGAAAGAGTGAGAGAGGAATATAAACACGGAGAAAGGAATATAGACAACCCTTAGCTACATTAAACTTTATCAATCAATTTTTATTTCTTCGGCTTGTGGATACGATTTCGTAATCCTTGAATTATTCCCTTCAAAATAAAAATAAAATTAACCACGCTCAAGAATGTCGGGATAACGTTTTTTTTATTTTACAACTTTGGAGGTCTCCTTTGCGTCACTCTCAAATTGTCAGATTAGTGGAATATACACGATTTAGCATATACCTAACTTACCCTACCTTAATCTGATGCGCCCGATAATGTCTGATGATCAATTTTTTTTTTAAATCTGACCCTGTATCCTAGACGCACGGCCATATATATGGGGCTCATATTACGTGGAAGCACGTAACCGAGTACAAGGAATCCCCAGTATATTAATCTGCCGCGCTCGAGTAAATCCCGAAAGTCCCCTCTTCGTTGCCCATACTATAAATTTTTCGAAAAGGTTTTTCTGTTTTTCTAAAGCTTCTAAAATATTAATCTTATGTTTAACTTTTTCCAAATGTAATAAGTGAGATGTGAGTTCAAATTCCAAATATAGTTATGTCAAAAATTTATAAATATAAATGAATTCATCATAATTGACAAATACATTTTTCATTGTTGAAATTACAATTGTAAATATATGTATGTACGAATGCTCGTTTTTTTATTCTACTTAACTGCTAAATTATACGGCGTAAGCTTGAATCGCTTTTGGTGTTGAAAAACTCACGTGCTGTCAAACTGTTTTAATTTTGATGCGGTTTTTCAAAATAATTATTGACAGCATTTTCAAAAGAGATGTATAAATTTTAGTTTATGAACAAAAAATAATGTATTTTGTTCCACCACCCAACCAACACAAGCCACTCACACTCGAGCCCGCACAGGGCGGGCAACATTTTACATTCAAAGTTGAAGCCGTTGTAGATCGAACGCGATGGTTTTCTGCTCAATTCCTATTCAAAAAAGTAACAAGACAAATCGTAGCGAAGAGTCTGCAGGATATAGCGTGAAGCTGTTTATATATAAGTAACGTATGTACCTACATGATGTTAGATATTTATTTATTTTATTTTTTTATTATTAATTAATTAATATTAAAACAAAAATATAAATAAATAATGAATTAAAAAAAAATTATAGTGTCTTAATAGGCAAATATATGTATTTTGTATAATTTGTGTACGTCCATATAGCCCTTTCTCTGTAACATCGCCCCTATTGAACTGATTTTGATAAATGGGGCGTCAATCGATTTGTCTACATCACAAGTGTCATCGGCTATAATTTGTTAGATATATTCAATATGGCGGCCGGATTTCTGCAAAAGACATTCTTAAAAGACACAGGGAGAGGGAGATAGAGTTTTTACTCTACACTGCCACACCACACGTAACTTCAGCTCAACCGGGGAAACTGTAACAACGCCACTGTCCACAACGGCCTGTTAAGTTAATGAGCATTTAAAGATGTACTAATGCATCTCATGTACCGCATAAAATAAATCATTCGCGCAATGCATTCTGCATTCTGATGCATTTTTTGTAAAATTATATTTATGTATACTTAAATACACCACTAACGTGTATCACATGAATCTCATAGTTTTATTATATTTAAGTGCTTATTTTATTTTTTTAGGGATGTTTTCGGGGCAAATTTTTTGTCAGTAAAAAAACCTCTCTACCTACGCCCATGTGTAGCATAGAGTATTGTAGCACTTGATGTAGACTTGCTGTGTTAGCTTGTGCGCACTAACACATAAATATGTGAAATCTAGAAAGATTGTTTTTATTTAATTTAAACGTTATGGTACGTTAATGTAAATGTTATCTCTATACATAATAAAACACTAGAAATATTTTGTCTGTACATTTAGTATTTTTGACTGAAATGGATAGAGGGACTTTAAAACAATAATAGAAAGCAAAAATATACATTTTTTAATTTCTTGTCTGTCTGTATGTATGATCACGCCTATCTTCGAAATTACTGAACCGATTTACTTAAAACTTTCACCAATGCTTTATTTTAACTTAACTTAACATCTAAAGTTTGTTTCATCGAAATCGGTTCATTAAAAAAAAGTTATCTTCATTTGAATGAACTCAAGGCATGAGTTTGCCTGCAAATATATAGCAATCGATATCTATACTCATTCTTATAATAAATCTGTGTTTGTTTGTGGTAAATCTGTATTTTTAACAGACTTTCAAAACAAGGAGGAAGAGAAGGTTCTCATTAAATCTCTCATTAAATATTCTCGATTTGATATTCGATTAATTATTTTGGATTCGATTTCGATATTGGATTATTGGATTTGATTTGGGTATGTTTTGTAATATGCAATCATTATAGTTATTTTACAAAGAATATTATAAACCCTTATCCAATAATATCAATATCTTTTAACATTAAAGGCTGTTTCTGAACGAGTAAATCAAATTATTCATTGACATCGACACATTTGACTGTCACTGCCAGTCAATTCTGTTTATTAAATTAATATTCATGTACTCGCTCTAAGCGCCATAAATTAAAAACTGCACTGATAATCATGTACTTCAAGCAATCGAAGCCGCGGGAGGGCCGCTAGTTTATAATAAATGTGCTTTACCGATTTTAAACAGCTCAAAAATGGCATCTGCAGCTGCAGTTGATGTTAAAACATATGAGAAAGGCAAAAGAGAGTATTTAATAGGGTTGGCAAAAGGATTTTCTGCTAAATTTCGCAGACATTGCTTACGAACTCCGCCGCTGCCTCCGCCTGCGCCACGCTGCCGGATCCGAACCCACAATGTTTGTGAGGCTAATAACGACTGATCAAAAACGGTGCCAGTATAAATATGTAAAAAATCAATTAACGAGTCGAGGCGCGGACAGTACGTTAAACTCACGCGATATCGATTATCAAATCTGGAGCGAATTAATGTTGCGTCGAAACTCGATTCCCACTCGATACGATACTCGAATGAACATTAATTAATTCTGATGGTTGCGGGTTTCATATTGGTGCAGGGGAATATTCGTAATAGGGAGCGTATTCCTTAATACTAATAATAAAAACAAGCACAAGACAACAAGAGTTGAGTGCAAACCGAGGAACGGAACCCAGTCTGTTTCTCTTATTAATGTTTGGAATGTGCGGCTGGTCAGTAGAGGTAGGCGAGCAAGTGTCACCGAGGCGTCGTAGTGATTAGTTACAGCGATGCTCAACGTACTCCAGCTATTGAGCCTTTTATCGAGGAAAGCTAAAGACTATATTGCATCACGTTTGTCATAAACAAATGCTAGTAGTGACCTTAATTGGGGCGGAGTGTCTTAACAATAGGTTCCCTCTGCCTACCCTGCTACGTACCGAATACAATGTACCGAGAGAGTACGTAGAGTGAGTGATAAGTCACTACACTCCCTAAAGAACGAACATACGCACATACCAGATTATAGAGTTCCTAATAATAACAAACATTGATCCTTACAAAGTTTTATAATATTAGTGGGAAATTTGATAAAAACATAATATGAAAATCTTGACTGAGTAAAAACTAGAAAGATAAAATCAACTCAATAGTTTTGCCAACAACACGTTTTGCTTACATGTGACGTTCGCATATGTGTAGGTATATCTGTTTTAATATTGTAAACCTGGAGAGTTTGTTTGGTTCACCGCGTTAACCTCCGGAACTAGCGATTCGAATTATTTTTGTTTTGGATGGTTCAGTAATTGAGGTACCTGCGGTCAGAGATATAGGTCCTTAGTTCCATTGGGCCCCTTGGGCAAACAACACTCCTTCTCCATTGACCACTCGAATAAGGAAGCAAACATTCATATAAATTACAAGTCCTTTTATATATATAGATAATCGATGCGGCCATGTCACATTACACATTGTCACTCTTATATCTATTATAATTAAGACAAAAATTAGACATTTTATATGCATTTGTTTTTTTATAAACATTATTTACTGAAACCCAAAATGTCATTTAAAATGTTTAATGTTATTTAAGAAATTAATGAATTGTTAATCAGGTTGTAAATCGCAGAATCTTAGATTGTTCCACTGATTATGTCAAATTTAATTTTTAAATGAGCAATTGAACGTCTTGGAGTGGTATAATCAAAATGTTTTATGTTCATATGCATGTTATTGTGATACCTATTTATAATGGTCTAGTTTTTATTTCGTGTTTTTCAATGTAGGTAGATTTAATTTGAAATTTCACCTCGCTCGCTTTGCTCGATGTAGAGAAAAATAATCAGCACGTACAACAGTAGTTATTCCTGGCCTTGTTGAAGGCGGCGACGGCGTTGAGTTCCGCCACACCCTGGGAATGGAGTGTCTTAACACTTAAGTACCTTCTGCCTGCCCCGCTAGTTGCATTGCAGAATGGGCGTGTCAATCTGACAAAAGCTAAAAGCACTGGTTCAATTTAGCAAGGCCATTGTGGCGTAGGGGCACTACTTATACCCGTTTTGCATGTAGGCAAGGGTGTAAGACTTGAAGGTTGTCAATATTTTCAGCTTTTTTATGTAACACATTTACCATATCTGTCAACCTTTTAGCGTATCGAGTAGCAAGAGGCACTAAGTGACTCATTAATGACAGACATTATGAGAAAAGGTTGTATTTTCACATTTTTATACGTACATTAGCGCTATTTCCAACACTGTCATTTTTGAAAAGAAAGGTAAAGCTCAATTTAAAGTGATGTACATGCAAATAAAAAAAACTGTATCACGCTTTTTCACGCACAGACAGACAGATAAGTTGGAGTGGAAAACGAAGAACTGGAATGCTTTGAGACTTCATTCACTATACCTAATCTGTTATACATGGAATATGTATGTATGCTTAACCCTAAGCTAAAAATACAAATATTTGGCACAGGCACAAACGGTCAACTTGACAGGTTGTGGGTTCCATTCCCACTCGAGGAAATTAAATACTTAATATTTTCATTTCCTCAATCTGACGTTGAGTTCCGCCACTCAACTACTAAAATGAAAAGCTCTCACTAACTATATAATATTATAAACGTTTGGTTGAACGCGCAAATCTCAAGAATCACTGGTTATTGAAAAAAAATTACCTAAATTCTCCTGAAATCACCTAAAAACTCGTGTTTTGCAGCGGAACTCAACGCCGCGCTTTGTCTTTACTATTTATCATATAGATATTATAGAATGAAGCGTGACAGATGAAACTCTGATATATTTAAGTACGAGTAACGAGCAAATATTTAATGCTGAAACGAGTTATGGAATGCGGTTTTTACTTTTTTGTCAATTTTACCCGTAAAATTGAACGGCTTCAGATGAATATTTTTCCAAATAATTATAATAAAAAAAAAGGATTTAAATTCCTTTTCAAAATAAAAATCAATATAAATACCTATTTAAATAAACATCGATTTAAATGTTGGTCCTTTAAAATTTAATTCGATGAAATTTGGCAAGGTTCAAAATAAAAACTTATTCAAATTACTTTAAAAATTAAAATCGATTTAAATATATTTTAGAAATAAAGATCCATTTCGATAATTTTTGAAATAAAATTGACTGAAACGGAAAATACCGTTTTTTCCCGTTCCCATAGAAATTTTACAAAAAATATCTATTGTTTTCATATGCTCCGTAATCCATCTTTTTTTCTGCTACTTCCGTATCCCACTTTCCGCCCAATTCTGGAGGCATTACGTGTTGAGGTTCAACGCGGCGCTTTGCCTCGTTACGGGAGCGAAGAAATAAAATATTTGATCTCGAATCTAAATGAAAACCACAGCCTATCGCGTTTACGGCTAACCTATCTAAATGTCAAATTGCCGCTGAACAATGCCTCAAGAATTCGGCGGGAAGTGAGAAACGGAGTGTCTTAATAAGAAACGGAGTGCTTTCGTGAAGCTTAAAAAGCTAGATGAAGCGCCGCATTGAGATCCCACCTTCCAATACACAAATCGGCCGTGCGTGGGGAACGAAGTGTCTGAAGACTAGGTTCCCTCTACTTACCTGTATGTAAGTCATCTGAAAGTCATTTAAATACGTTTAGTCTAGACACGTCTAAATACATCTAGTCTCAAAAAAAATGTCTAAAAAATCATAATAATTTTCAAGGACTTTTATAAGTATATGGTTATCTGTTACACGTACAGTCAGCTCAACTTACTGTTGTGTCATTTTTATATTATTTATATCTTTTATATGCCACAGCGAGCTCAAAAATAGAATAAATTAATAAAAATCGCCAATCAAAAAATATGTTTCTTCTTAATAAACATTGGTTTCCTAATTTGGTGGACATTCGAATCGAAAATTGTACATTTTAAATAGACCTCATAGATGATGAGCATATATATCAAAGTTGGCTATAAAAATAATAATCAAGCGCGGGATTGTAGGTCTGTCTAATGGTCGATGGTAGATCTCTCATCCTTTTGTTGGTAGAGTCGAGAACACATTTATGTTTTTTTATAGGATATTATAACTTTTTGTATAGAAACTATTAGGTACATACTATTAATTAGTAACAATTTGTTATATTAAAATCGCTTTATTTTCCTATGTTCTTGGATCTAACTTATATTCTTATTTTTTTTTTACGTTGTCCTTAGCATTTAACAATAATTATTAGTTCTCAGTTTATTTCCTATATATATTAATAATATGTACTTCGGTACCAAATATCAAGTTTTTTAAATTAGGTTTTTTTAATGAGTGAGTCAGTCAGCGAGGGAGTTTTAATAAATGGCTTAAGTTTCATGCGCGTAATAATTGGATGACGAGCTATGACGGGCTCCAAAGTAGCGTTGCGCTTCCAGGAGCTGAATTTTGATTATCAGAAGGTTTTAACAGTTTCCAAAATTGATTTGTATTCTCTACTATATGAAATTGTTTGATTTAGCAAGTTTACACTCTAAGCTGACGATTCTTTCTAAGTTTCCTTGATAAATGGACTATTTTAACACAAAAAGGAATTTTCAATACGGTATACGGTCTAGCAGTTCCTGAGATTACCGAGTTCTTGAACTGTTTAGTTGTATAATATAGGTAATAGATTATTATTAAAAACTAACAAGCAATAGTAATTGATCTAATTTAAGAAAAAAACGTTTAATTGCCTCTATTTTTAGTTGATTGGCGCCATCGTTGAGCAGGGATACAACTGTACAATGGGGGATCCCATTTGTGGGACCTGTGCCCTGCTATGTGCGTGATAGAACGTCATGCTAAGAAAAATGTAGCTATCATACTGCCGACACATAACGTATCTCTTATTCGTTCGGAAACGAACGACGAGGCCAACCATCTAATTTACCCCAGGACCTACCCAGGTACACAGGAGGAACACTTGCTTGAATTGCACTTCTCAGAAGCCACGTCCTGCATTAAATAATTATGTCCGCGTAAAATCAGTGTATTTATAACGTCGCGGTGAAATCGAGTGTTATCAAATTCTTATTACTTGTCCCCATAACTTAAAATCGACTCCAACCAATTGTCGCTGACGTTGAGATTTTTAATCGTATCGAAAGCTTATTAAGTAAAACCAACTCCCAGAATTTGTTTCGAGGCCTTTCTCACGATCGGCGACTGGCACGCGATGAATTGCAAGAAGTGTATTGCTATCGGTACTTTTTTTTCTTTTTATCGATAAAATTCATAAAAATAACGCAACCCGTGTGTTTTTTTTTAGCTAAATAACGTAGGTAAGTAAATGTAAGGGTTTTTAGAATTGTGTTTTGGATTTACCTAGTTTTTTTTGTTACATTAAGTAAATTTTAAAGAAGAATAATAATATTATTATCGAATCCATCGAAGTTATATATTTTTTGTAAAGCTCATTATGCATTAAAGGATTGGACATTCAGGCGTTCTCTAGAAACACAAAAAGTTGGCGCCCAAAACAGTACCTTGTAGCATACCTCATGTTTTCATATTTTTTTACAGCAAATATGTATTCTTTATTATTAATTATAAGAAATCCATGCGCGAAACAAAAAGTTGATTCGCCCGTTTCGTTATCTGATTCACAGAGCAACCGTTGAAATTGCATTTAATGTTTATGTTATTTTTTAGGCTCACGCTGTATCCCGCACATAGCGGGATAGACAGGCAACCTGGGAACCTAGTGTTCAGACACTCCATTACCTCACTATCCGCTAAATTCACGAGGCATTGTGCCTGTTGTGTTGTCCCTTTGAATGCCGCGCTTTGCTTCCATACCAGAGCGAGAAAATAGAAATATATATAATTTGTATTTCTTGAGGGAATCGAACGCACAACTTGTCGAGCTAACGGTCGCTAGCTTGTGCCCCTGCGCAATGATTGGCCTATTTTTATCTAAAAATGAATACCACTATATCAGAGTGTAGAAGTTATTATTAGTTTCTAATAGCCTAAAATTATTAAAGAGCAGATAAAACGCGGCGTTAAGTTTCGCCATTCAACGCTCATTGACTTTAAAATAGGATTTAGCTTTGTATGCACTTTATGAGTCATCATGGGACAGTTGTTGCTATATATTCGTTAGGTTCTTGTTTCCTGTTTTGGTAATTTTTTTATTAGCTTTACGCTGTATCCCGCTATAGTAAGATTAGGGAATCTAGTTGAGTGACCGTGTTTTTACTTTTTCAATTGTTTAAATCAAATAATTCATAAAGAAAGCGCAGCTTCGCCCGCTTGAACTACATTCATTTAATAAAACATAATAATGTAATTATTAATTAATAATTTAATTTACTCGTTCAGAAATAGCCTTGAAAATTAAAATAAAAGAGCCTTAAATTATTGATTTGGGTAAGGACTTATAACATTCTTTGTAAAATAACTGTAATGATTGCATATTACAAAACATACCCAAATCGAATCGAATAAACCAATATCGAAATCGAATCCAAATAAATTAATCAAATAAATGAATCCGATATCGAATCGAAAATATTTGATTAAAAACCTCCACATTGTTTTGAAAGTCGGTTAAAAACACAGATTTATCACAAACCAATACAGATTATTATAAGTATAGATATTGATTGCTATATATTTACATTAATCGACTATCGAAAACAAAAATATTTTTTCAATTGAAACCAGTTTAGTAGTGTAGTTTCTGAGATCAACGGTTTCAACCAAACAAACACTTTAATTGATGATTTTCTCTTTAATAAAGATGTATAAATTGTACGTGTAGGTACTCGAGTGTATATATATGTACATAAAAATATTTTAATTATGAATATACGAGTATATTAGATTTTTCTCACGACACATTTTTTTGGGCAAAAACTACTTGAAATAAACAAGTATTTACTGAATTTGTTATATCATTATAATTTATATTGCACTTTTTTAAAGTAAATCATACGGTGGACTAGTCGTGGAGGCCAGTAAACCGAAAGGTTAGTTTCAGCATTGTTCATCCGGGAAGAAAATAATAAAAACATTTAAAAATACTAAAATGTAATCCGCGCATCTATAACCAACTCCTATGTATGTACCTGTTCAATGGATCCCACTGTCACTACCACTGGGAAGACAAAACTCAACAGTGGTTTCTCAATATATATATTTTGTTTTCATGTTTTTGTGAGTGAGTCAAATGTTCGTAATCTTGTATGCGTTTTGATGTACCGTAAATAGTCATGTCTCGCCCAATTGCAATATTTAAGGCCAGTAGAAGTACCCCAAAGGTTTTGATTACGAGGCGTATATCGTTCGTTACGCGGTAAAAACGAAGGATCTAGAGGCTTAATTCTGCGCACCAAATAATAGTTGACGATATTATATTAATTTTAGTTTGATACCTTCTCATGATCTTGAAACGAGCATACAGGTCCAATGTTGAGTGGTCGCCACCGTCTCCGACTCCGTGTAACATCAGAGGAGGAGGAGGAGGAGGAGACGCGATTATTGAGTGTCAAAAAGGAGGCATTGCGACTCCACTACTGTGCGAATCCGCACAGCAGTGGAGTCCCGGATTGCCTGACAGACTGACGATCAATAAATACATTTTATAAGAGTACCGTTTTTCTCACGGAACCCTAAAAAATATAACTAACTCTTTCTATGCAAAAAAATTGCATTTTAAATTTAAATGGTAATCGAAATTGGTCAACATTCTAAGATTTTGTTCTTGTCCAAAACCAAAACGTAATGACTCGGCCACCTTACTCACTTATATTTTTTATAGCTTCACCCTGTATCCCGCATATAGCAGAATAGGCAGAGGGAACCTAGTGTTAAGACACTCCGTTCCCCACACACCGCCCAATTTTTCAGACTTTGTTGAGTATTGCGCCTTGTCTTATTACCAGAGCAGTGAAATTAATTAACTCAAATGTAATTACTTCTTTTCTCCCAGTGGAAATCGAACCGATAACCGTCGCGTTTACAACTGTACAGTTAGCCCCTACTGCTACTAATTAGTACGGAACAATCTTATTTAAACCCAACAGTTAAACCTTCGAAGTCGGTAAAATAATTGTCCCGGAATTTGACGACATCGAGTTATACTTAACGCGTGTTTAATAGCCCGATTGGAACAAAGAATGTGCTTTTCGAATTCTTCTCACGAACAAAAAAACATTAAAAAGTAAAAGTTATAGCTTAAGTATCCGCATATTTTAGTTTTATTTTTACTTTCATTTAAATTGAACCTCTTGTTACGTTGAGGAATTTTGTTGTATTCATGGAATTGTTGAGGAAATAGTGGCGCAGTGAATTCATAATTTCCATTTCCCCGCTCCAGTAACACGATAAGTTGCATTGAGTTCTACTCTAGGAAAAAGAAACTTGGTGACCAGTCACTACGCTTTTCGATTGCCGCCAAATTTGTTGTATGTTCATTCACAACGCCGCGCTTTGTTGTATTTGTTATGTAGGTTTTGTTATTGTCAGGACAAGGAGCTTCTATTTCCCAAGGACAAGGAACTTAAATTTAAAGGCTTTAGTTTTGTCTTGATATAAATGACTATTGTTAAATTACACCCGGCTAAGCAGGAACATAAAGCTAAATCAATAGGCCAGACAAATAGCTCCATAGAAAATGTTGTGTCAGCCTCGCATGTTTGCCTTGAAAATATTTGCAAAATAAAAAAAACTGAATGACATAACGGCACTTGTCAAAAACGAGATTTTTGGGCACTTTTGGACAGGTTTCATTGAAAACATTAAAAAAATACATAAGTCAAGGTAGTGTTGCCATATATGGATGAACAATTTCAAAAATGTGAATTGACTCGATCTTTTCGAAAAGAAATGGAGTTGGCTGCCCGGTTGTTGGAGAGATGCGATCGGTGATCTACAGTGGAATTTTTTAGTTCATTTTTTCGACAAAGTGGATTACTTTCTTTTTTTTTCAGCTTCACGCTGTATCCTGCAAATGGCGGGTAAGCAGAGAGTATTAGTTTCCTGATACTCGTTACTTGTTCAAAAATAAGTCATTGTGCTTTATTTTAATAGAGTGATATCATACCCTCAAGTAGGTAACCCAAAACCATCACATCTACGTCGCGGCGGCCTCTACTCTCTACTACTCAGTAGTGGGGATATTTTGTGTAATCAATCTTCCTGTCTATAGTGCATAAATTGTGATAAGAATTACAAGTTTAGCCTTCCACCGCGATAGAGAAATGACTTAAATAATAATGCTTAGGCGAAACGGAGTCCTTTTAAGTTAAATAGGTTTACATTTTCACCAAGGAAGAGTTTTGTATTTTGTAATTCGTTTTGTACTTGGCCTCGCTCCCTAGATCTGAGCGAGTTCATATCAACTCTTTCTGTTCGCTCGGTCCTGTCCGACCGAATATTTATTGGGGTAAATACAAATATACAGTTTAGTCCTTAATGGCCCGCTCCGCCCGCGGTGGAAACGGCTTCAATGCTGAAAAATGTACGTCCTTAACACGCATTGTCTCGAATTTTGATGAAAAGTGGAAGACGGCCATATTATATGCGGGTTACATTAAAAATCTAATTATATTCTTTGTTCTAGGCACTCATGTCAGTAGTGCCAGTCCTACAGGGAGCTACCGCCGGCGAGGCAGGCAGTAATGCTGAGAAGTAAACTAAAGTACCTACTTAGAAGAATTCCGAATACAGTAAGATAAATTATTTTTTCATATGAAACTTCTGTGCTTATATTTTTTTTACATAAATATAAATATTTTAATATATATTTTTTGAAAAATACTTCTTTTTTAGCTTCAAGCTTTATTTCGTATATAGAACAGTAGGCATAAGGAAGCTAGTGTTAAGACACTCAATTTTCGAGACAGACATTGTGCCGCCAATGAAAAACTCGCAATGTCTCGAAAATTTGACCGTGCGTAGGGAACGAAGTATCTTCACAATAGATTCTCTGCTTCTCCTGCCATATGCGGGATGCAGTGGCGGTTAACTAGTTCACACCAAGAAGCGTACCTACCACGTTAAAGTCATTAAGTACCTACACGGGACTTAAGACACTTATTACCTATATATAATTTAATATATGCGCATAGATAACACTAATTTATTCTAATTGGTCAATTAAATAATATTTTTTTGTGAACGGAAGCTCAAGAGTGTACGGGCGAGTGATTCTCACTTTTATTTTTAATTTGAATTATAGTTGAATATTTTAATTAAATATGTGCTTGTTTTTATTTATTTAGGCGCTGACTGTAACCGCGACGGTCATAGGTTTTTATCCTTGTCGGGGAAGGTTCTACTTAGATAACTTTGGCTTACTAATAACCTCTGTACATTTCCGTCTAAGATTCCCCATTCAGGGAAATAAATACTCTAGATACTCATCTAGATATTCCTTGCCTACCCTGCAATATGCAGTATAGGTACAGCGTGAAACTAAAAACAAATAGATTTTCTTTGTTCGATTTTGAATTCGGATATGTCTCATAAAGTTAACGAGCACTTTAAAGTTTTGATATTCTTAAAATATACTTATCGGTGACAGTTTCTTAAAGTGAACGAAACGAAACTAATGACGGGCATAAATCTTAAGTCGTATTAATAAGTAAGAATATATACATAAAATAACAATTTTGAACAAGATGTATGGTAAAAGATTTTTTTATTAAATCTATACTAATACTAATGGGCGCGCGCAGCTTCGCCTGCTTATTTGGACCCTTAGGGGTGAATTCTAATAAACCATGAAATATGTATTCAATGAAATATTTTTAAGAGTAGACTTAAGTAGACGTAGACAGTAGTAGCTTCAAATTTTAAAAAATCGGTGGCCATTTAAAGATTTTTTCATACAAACTTTCAACCCCTTATTTGCATCCTTAGGGGGAGAATTCTAGAAAATGAAACACGTATTCAATTAAATACTTTTAAAAATCTAAATTTCAAATTTTATAAAAATCGGTGCCGATTTAAATTTTTGTCTATACAAACTTTCAACCCTTATTTAACTGGTTAAAATTTTTCAAAATCCCTTCTTCGTGGATGTCCAGATTACTAAAGTAAACATCTGTCCAAATTTCACGTTTCTATCATCAGCGGTTACGGCCGTGCGTGCGTCTTACCTCAGTCAGTGAGGACACGTCCTTATATATATATATAGATTATGAAAAGCTAAAGAGTTTGTTTGGTTGAACGCGCTAATCTCAGGAAGTTCTAGTACATAGGCGTACAGTTCCGATGTAACCCAGCGTAGGTTGGAGTCCTGTGACCATGGTATTCTCATTTGCCCACGAGGTCGAGGTCGAGGCCGTATGAACTTATAACTTTTCACGTAACTTCGTGAGGTTGTTGCGGGCTGCAGCTAGTTTTATATAAATTGTGTGATTTATTTTTTTGTGAATTTATTTATTGTGAAAGGATTTACCTAAAAGTTTGGTATTTCGTATCTCAGTAATCGCCGTAATCGCCGTA
Organism: Heliconius nattereri; assembly: GCA_013403645.1. Taxonomy (NCBI): domain Eukaryota; kingdom Metazoa; phylum Arthropoda; class Insecta; order Lepidoptera; family Nymphalidae; genus Heliconius; species Heliconius nattereri. The sequence goes on from JAAIXI010000236.1 coordinate 14,850,041, forward strand.
ATCGCGATGGTTGTTTGTTCGATCATACGTGTAATACAAACTATACGTGCAATTATAAGACCCACTATTAAGTTTCCTGCTGGTTCTTCCCGGCAGGCCTCCCTCTCTGCCCTCCTCACCGGTAGCTTTTTGTAGGACTGACACTATTGACATTTTTATGGAACTTCAGGATTTTAAAGTGCTTGGAGTAATAATTAATTAATAATTGTATAATAGCCCAATCGAATGAAGAATATTTTGACATTTTTTACATTTTTAAGTGTTATTCCACACTTATCAAAGAAAAATGCTTATTTAGAAAACGTTTAAAAATTTGGATATAGCAAGATTTGAGAGGCGCCTGTTGGAAAATTTTCAATCGGTAAGGGTACACATACATACTACGCCCTTGATGCGCTCAAATTTTTTTACGTTTTCTAAATAAGTATATTTAGATTTTCTCAACACCCAATTCCTCATTGATAGCTGGAAAGTACGGAATCTTTTATGTACTTGAATATTCAAAAAAACTGTGAATCACATTTATATGTATATTCATTTGAAATAAAGAAGTGCTAATACATTATGCATTGTAAAAGCTGTTAACTAAACAGTCGTAAGCATAAGTTGGCAATAAAAAAAACAATGGACATTTTCTTCACATGAGAAGGTTTTTTTTATGAAATAATAACGCAAAGTAACAGTCTGGTGGAGTTTCTTTAAACATTTCGTTATATTTTTGCTTCAAATTGTATCCCGCATATGGTAGGGTTTGGTCACTCTCCGTTCCTCCGGCTATGACTCTTGGTACTACCCCTGTGCCTCCGCCACGACGGCCAGGATAGGCAGAGGGAACCTGCAAACCTATTTCGTGGTGAGTGACGCTCAACGCTGTGCTTTGCTAAATAAGGTAAACAAATATAGTACCTCAGTCTATAAGAACTAGCAGTGCAGTCCTAGCCACGCTTTATTTGTTATATGAATGACACGATTGGTGTTAGTGGACTGTGTTTCGTTGTAAAGCTACTCCTGACAGCATGTGGCGGATCTTAGTAGGTAATAATAATAAAAGAAGCTGGTAAAAAAAAATGAAATTTCGCTTACTTGTAAAACAAAATATTATCGCTACTTGGGGAGCATGAAGCTGAAAAAATACATTTCCTTCGTAATACATTCTCTTCTTTATTTTTCTTTTTCTTGAGTTAACAAGTGTGCGACTGTAAACATGACAGGTGGTCGGTTTGATGGCCACTCGAGAAAATGAAATATTAAATTTCCTGAAGAAAAAGTCAGAAAATCAATTTTTCATTTCCTCCATATAAAAAAAAATCTTATACTCGAATCACAATCGAAGAACTGAACGCATATGCATTTTATTTTCTGTCAGTAGTAGTGTAGTCATAATATCCCAAATTAAGCCATAATATATTGATATTTAAATCATATAAAGTTATTTATTAACGCGCCAAACTTTATGATGTTTTTTTTTCTAAATTTTTTTAATAACTTTCACGTGTGTGTTCTTCAGTTTTAGCTGGTGTTTTAGCTTTATTCAAATGTAGAGGACACCTGATATACTGATATATGATACTTCTGCTCCGCACTTTCCCCCGAATTTTGCTCGCCGCAGACCCAGAAGACGCTGCCAAACTGAAGTAAAAATTTGAAAATTTCTCATAGTTTCCAAATTCAACCACAAATTTATAGTAAAAATCAAACGATAGCTCTTCTACTATATACAGCAGTTACATTTAACTTGCTATAAGGTGATAATAGTCACGGTTAGATGATTTTATGGCACAGTGTTGTATGTTTATACATAGCCGTAGGAGTGTCGCCAGTTCCATTCTAGTTTGAACTAATTCATATTTTTTCAACTGTTATTCCACTAATTCATTTTATTTCCTTAGTATGGAGCAATATTTTGAAAATGTTAAAATATAACATTAGGTCGCAGTGGCGCAGCGGCACGTCTGACTGTAATCCCGACGGTAGTAGGCTCGATTTCTGTCCGGGGGAAACAAATATTTTCATTTCGTCGCTCTGGTAAGAACTAAGAGCACAACGCGGCGTCAAGTTCTGGCTCTCGACAATGACTTAGACGCGTCTTAACTTTAGAGAACCTAAGTTCCCAGAATCTAGGTCTACCTATTATGCTAGGTATATGTGGGTTACAACGTGAAGCTATTTATTTTAATTTTTCTTTGAGCTGTTATCACTAAAAGACAAGTAAAAAAGACCTCGCACCGTACAAAAACTCGCACGGTTGTCGCTTGTGACGCACAGCTAAAAGCAAAGAATATAAGTAGAATAATAAATTATACAGAATTAAAATAAAATGGAACAGTTTTTTTATGTACCGAGGTTAACTCCGTACGCCTATTGACGTAGACAGTAGGTGCTTACATACCATCGAGGACTACTGGATACTGGATATGCAGTAACTTACTCCTTGTTTTAGGGTTCCGTACAAAAAAAATAAAACACGTTGTTCCAGCAAAATTGTAGAAATGGAGCCTTATAGAAATATCACAGAAAAAAGAATATATATTTTAAACATAATAAGAGCAAAATAAAGTTTGTCAAGTCGTTGACCTACAATCATGAAATTAATATGGAACCCTCAGTTGACAAGTGCGACTCGCACTTGGTAGATTTTTATTTTGTATTGATTTCACATACAGCGGATAGATTACGGGTTTACTTTTACGGCAAGATTTTTCATTCAATATTAAAATATCGTTGCAAAATGTTATTTTCTAAAACCATTAAACGCGTCGATGTCTCGTACTGAGCCACTGGTGATGAAAATTACAATGACCCAGTACTTATTTTCGATCGAATTCACCTTTGTTTTATATGAGCACATAAATATGCCGATAATTATATTAAGTGTGGCAATTTAGTAAATTACTTGTGGGAAAGTAAATTGTTTTGATAAACAGTTACCGCTTCAATCAAAAATTGCATTATAATACGCCAGATAGTGCGCAGAGAATAACTCCCCAAAGTGTCCCGTGCAGTTGCACATGTCGCCGTGGCCCAGGGTGACAGGGCCTGCCTGTAAACACGACGGTTCGATGTCCCCTCGGGAGTAATTACTCTACATTTTCTTTTATGTGTACATTATAACAAGACGACGGTGCTATGGAAAAGACAAGACACTCCGTCTTGTCATTAGGTTTTCTTTGGAGCTAAAAAAGATTTATTTTCGTTCAAACCAACTTTTAAAGGCTTAAGTAAATAATTAAATTTAAAACATAATATCATGTTGAGAAAAAGATAATTAATGACGAAAAAAGTTTAATATCTAATTATCATTAAGATATAGAAATCAATCATTTTCCCTCACAGAATTTCAACTCATGACTTTGACTGACACTGCCGGCTACAAACAGAGAGAATTTCCTAACAAATGTATTTTTTGTTTTTACATTTTTTCTAGGTCTCCGAAAATTAACAGAAATTGAATTTTATACCTATAGAAATAGATCTTACATTCCAACCACTGAGCTCAAGGTTGCTTCTTTTATATCCTTTTGCTAACAAAAAATCACTTTGAAAAACATTCCCGCTATTACTTATACTTAAGTATTTTAGGATAACTGGATATTTTGATCGGTATAACGATAATATAACAGGTTCAATTTGAGTCAGGTAATTTTGTGTATGATTTAGATTTTTTTAAATGATAATTTATTAGATAAAGATATATTTATTAGATGAAGATTTTTCTTTTTAATAAACGAAATCTAGTGTTAAGACACTTCGTTATTCACTTTCTGCCTATTGTTTAGACATTCCACGGTGAGCGGCGGAGCTCGTCTCCATATTTAATACTATATATTTATTAATTATATATTTATGGAATTATTTTCAGTTTTCAATAGAATTAGTAAGAAAATATAAGCCTAAATAATCAAAAAGAATAATAAGTAGAGACATATTATTAGACGTGGAATATAGGCTCTCTGGCCGGACGATGCAGGGAACTCGCAGATGTACTCATGAGATGTCGGGTCCAATGTGCTTTTCTCCCGGAAACACGCTGGAAGGGCAATAAGTCCCGTAACATCGGACAGAGTTACCGGCTTATATACACTGGGTCACCAGGTAGAAACGGTGTGGCGGTAGTGCTTTCTGGAGAGCTTCAGAATGGGCTCCTTGAAGTTGACCGTCGCTCCGACCGCTTGATGCGGGTGAGGCTACTGATTGAGGGCGTTACCACAAACTTAATCAGTGCCTATGCTCCCCAAGCGGAATGTAGCGGGGCCGCAAAGGAGACATTTTGGGAGCAGTATGAAGGGGTTCTACTTGCTGTACCGTCTACGGAAGTGGTCTTACTTGGGAGGGACTTGAACAGTCACGTTGGTAAGGCTGCTGAGCCGTATGAACGTGTTCAGGGGGTTTTGGGCACGGTCTTCGCAATGCAGAGGGAGAAAATATTCTGAGAACCTGTATTGCGTCTGATCTGGCCGTCGTGAATACGTTCTCCCATAAGAATCCTCAGCACCTTATCACGTATAAGAGCGGGTCCCACTCAACTCAAATCGACTACTTATTGACCAGACGGTGTCATATGGGCAGGGTAACTAACTGTAAGGTCATTCCAGGCGAAAGCCTAACGGCCCAACATCGTCTTCTTGTCATGGACTTTAACGTCACTCCGAAGAAGAAAGTAGCCGAGAAACGTAGGCCTCGGATCAAGTGGTGGTTGCTGAATGGACCGATGCAGACCGACTTCCTGGCAGAGGTGAAAAGTCACGATCTTTCGACTAACACCGAGACTGCTCAGGATGCTTGGGATCGGGCTCAGTCGGCAATCATTGCGGCGGGCAGGCGAGTTCTTGGCCTTTCTAGGGGAGGACGTGTCATCGACAAGGAGACATGGTGGTGGAATGACGAGGTGCAGGAGGTGACTCGTGAAAAGAAGGCTGCCTTTAAGAAGTGGCAGGAATCCACCTCTCCTGAAGACAGACTGGAGTGCACAGTAGCTAAACGTGCCAGTAAAACAGCTGTAGCCAGAGCCTGCAGTAAGAGTATGATAAACTTGAAACTGTGGAGGGGCAGAATTTCACGTCACGGAAATGAAGATGCTGAGGTGGATGTGCGGCATAACGCGGTCTGACCGCATACGCAACACATTCATTCGAGGTAGTCTTGGGGTCCGTGACGTAGCGGATGAGCTCCAAGAGCGTCGCCTGAGACGGTTTGGCCACGTTACGCGCCGGCCTAAGAACTATGTCGGACGCAAGTGCCTTGCTATACCAGTTCCTAGGGCGCGAGTTCCCGGACGCCCAAGGAAGCGCTGGTTAGATGTGATGCAGGCCATGAGAGCCAATGGTCTAACCACCGAGGACGCAAAAGACCGTGCAAAGTAGCGTAGGTTGAGTAGGAAGGCAGACCCTGGTAATAGCCGGGATTAATGTCAGGAAGAAGAAGATATTATTAGAAAAAATATTTGAGTTATTAAAATGAATCAACAAAAGAAGTAAAAGTAACTAAAGGATATTCTTAATGTTATAAAAAGTACCTGAAGTTTTCCGTGCGTGCGTACATACTCGTAGATATCGACTCTATGAAATAACTAAACATTTTTCTATATTAAATAGAGTAATTTTTGCGAGCAATATCAAATAAAATAAGAAGAGAACCAAAGTGTAGTTTAAATAAATTATAACCAGCAAATAATTACATAAAAATTAACAATATTTGGAAAATGTATGAAAATTTATAAAACCGTCAACGTCATCTGCCCGTTCGCGTCGGTCTCACTATGCCCCCCGAAGGCTAGGTCATTTCGAATTAGTGACATCTCCTTAATCATTTATTACAATGTTATACAGTAAACTATAACTCTAACTATAACTTCAATCTAGATAAAATGCTAAAAGTGACTTTTATATTTATTTTTATAAGGATGAATATAATAATATATAACAAACAAACTTTGCAAACCGCTCCTTAGCAACGACGGTTGTTATTAACATGGCAGAATAAATAGCATGTCAAATTAGAAAGTATTTTAATTTATTAGTACATATGTGTTATGTTATGTTATATAGCCTATAGCACTTCTGAAGAATGCAACTTTCATACAAAACAAAAACAAAGTAAATCGGACCAGTAGATCCTGAGATCTTCGTTCAAACAAACAAACAAACAAACTCTTCCGCTTTATTATATTAGTATAGATGACATTCTGTCTCTTCAATAGATACCTATATACATATATATTTACCTGGTTTGTGATTCCATGCGTGGATGAAAGCTTTATCCGAGTATCTAAGCCACTTCATCATCGTATCAGCCTTTTGACGCCCACTAACTAAACTAGGCAGGACATAGAAGGTCCACCACATCCATTGGCCTTGCACTGTCGCAGTCTTGTCCTGTCTTCATGTTGGGCTACTACCTAATTAATTATCAAAATACCTTCCTTTATTTGGATCTTTCTACACAAGACGACTCTAGGATCGTACATCTATTGGTATTAAGAAATTGAAAACAAAGGATGTACAAATGATTGGATCCTGAGTTCCTTTTCCACAAATGCGTGAAAGAAAGGGGAGACGAGGTGACCATACTTTCACCGCAAATCGTCAGAGCGATCGGTCTTTCTTTGTAAATAACGAAATAATTATTTAATTAAGCGCCGCTAATGAGAGGTTTTGTGTCACGTGGCGATGTGTCAAGTAAAAAGTTTGTACTCATTAAAAATTAAAATGTTCGGCGATTGGAAATAAAGAGAATATTTCATTGTAATTAAAAGTGCTGGCGACTTCATGTTTGTTCCCTTTCAAACCGACCGTTGGCGGAATTCACCAAATGTGCACGCTTTTACCCCAATTTTGGGGTTCAGTTGAGAACTGAATGAAATTCAAAATCGTATGAATTTCATACTTTGCGAGAGGAAAGATCCGGATAACTAGCATTGCATTGTATTATATAATAAAGTTGAGGCTGTCGTGGCTGTAAGCGGACGGACGGGGTGTTTGTGGATTCGTTCCTACTCGGTGGAATATATCGCCTTCTTAGCGGAATTGTCTCCTGAGCCGAGGTGCTAGGTTTATGTTCTTTCGACGATTGTTGAGTGTTTGCTAAACTCTATTTATCACTTATGCTGTAGCGGATAGCCCGAGAGGCAAAAAGCATACAGATTAAATTAAATTAAGTGGCGGAACTCAACGCCGCGCTTTTCCTCGTTACCAGAGCGAGGAAAGGAAAATATTTCATTCCCCCGACTGGAAATCGAACTACTAGAAGAATTCTGTATTAGGATTCAAATCCAAATTACGTTTATATACAATTAGGCAATATAAAATGAAATAACATTGCAGACCTACCTATATTAGTGCAACGATCACCTTGAAACAAATATTATATATTAAATGTCCTTCCACTTAATAATTTTAGTGACTCCAGTATAGCTTTAACTAAAACTTTTCATGTGAAGATATTATAATTGTACTAAAATACTAGTTTTTACCGGCGACTTTGCCCCCGTAGGGAAATGGAAATAACTATCCATTGCAAAAAGATTTCTTCAATTCAAAGCAGTAAGTTGCAGGAGATCATCGTTGCGCAGAACAACACCAGTGACTATAACCTCCTGGGACCCGGAGCAGAAATTTACCGGTCTGAGCCGCGTTTTTTTATTTGGAGTTATTTGGGCTTACTTTAAAAGCAATCTATCGATTAAATCTTTTTCAATTATGTATTTCAGGAGTTTCAGATGGTATCAAATACGATGCTTTGAGCCACATAAGAAAAAAAAATGCATTATTTTAATACTATTACTTTACTGCCACACTGGTTTAAATTTAAATTTAGTGCTCGAATAAGGTTTTATAATAACTCCTAGAAGACTTGAAACACAAATATGTATTAATTGAATTACTGGTATTTTATAATATTTTATGAATTGTTGCCTGAGTTTTCACCTAAATCAGACATTATTGATCTCCATTATTTTTTTCATGTTGCTACTAATAGATGATCCTGCTTATTTTTTTTCGCTTGGCAGGTTTGTCATGAGGCATTTTTTCAAAGACTTAGTAGATAAAAGACTTGGTGGATAAAACTGCGGAGCTAAGTATTACCTACTAGTATCTACCAGATTCGGTGTTTATTTCACTATCTGTTTTTCTCAATTTTATCTTCAAAATTATTAGACATATCTTCAAAAAAGTTATTCTTATTTGTAGTCAGCATCAGGCGCATCAGAACCAGCCTCTACTACTGCCTATATCTTAGTTCTTTTTCATCTTCATCCACGCCAGGATTTATTCTTTACAATAGGAGACATTAAATGCTATTAAAATATAATAAAAGGCGAGGTTATATAGGGTTGGAGTCACTAAAAGTGAGTGGAGTAGTTTTCCGTATTAAATTTATATAATATATGCGTGTTCACAGCCGCACACCGCCGCCGCCGCAGCCGCACCCCTGCGTTAGGACTGGCCTCAAGAATCTCAATATATGTTATATATAATTTAAGATGGTTATCAAATAATGATCTACAGTTATTATGCCTTTGGAACACCTTAAATGTGAAATTTGTTCGCGCTTCACTAAATGCTATTATCATGTTTTTAGGTGCATTTTTATACTTTTGCCCTGATTATATAGGAGCATGCTCCTGTATACCAACCTATAAGAAAACAATCTGTTAATGTTTGGGTGAGCCGTGTGTTCGAATCAGAATGCATATTTATATAATATAGCTCCTTATTGTGTAGTCATCTACATTCTACAGCGACCGCCGGACGGTTCATTACGACGAAAGACAGCGGGATATTCGTTAAAATTGTCACTTAATAAAAAACAGTTAATTAGTTTCCTTCATTTGCTGTCAACACCAATTTAGTCAAATGTAAAACCATTTAATTATACGTTTATTATAATATATATTATATATTATAGGTATGTATGTATGTATGTATGTATGCATTGTAGGGCAGTATTGTGTGTATGGTTTTGTTTTAGAAGTGAAGTCTTATATAAGTAAATGATAATTAATATTATTATAGTATAGAGAAAATAATTGTATGTTTGTGTGTTTGTGTATGTGTGTGTATGTGTCTGCAATATTATTATTTATTATTATTACTGTTTAAAAACAAGCGGTTGAGTGTTAGTAGGAAGTCGCCCAACGAGGTTACCGCACCAATTGCGAGAAGTACAACTCATAATCAAAAAAATATCAAGTTGACTAACATAAGTTTGCGGGCTCATTGTGCATGTGCACTCATTTTGTATGAGATACACTATAAGTGTGGAATAACATTTTGAACTATAAACTTCTGAGTTAACGAGAAATGAAAATTAGCCCTTATAGTATTTAATATAAATATCTATTTAGCACAAAAAGATTTTTTCAATTCTACCTGTTCCCGAGATATGCGCGTTCAAACAAACAAACTAACTCGTCAGCTTTTTATGATATTACTACAGAATATAGAAAAGGTCATCTACGAAATAAACGACTATTAATTACTTCATTTGTGCGTAGACATTTTAATGAGATCATCATTTTGAATTTATTTAAGTTTATTATGATTTTTGATGATCAAGTAATAAAACTTTTGTCATATTTGAGTAATAAAAAGTTAAAGATTTTTTATATTGTAGATTAACGGGAAGGAATTTTGATATTTTTAAATTCAAATGTGCGACCTTAAAATGTAATAAAATAATAAAATTAATGGTGTTCACACTCACCAAGTGATCATTATTTCTTATAATATTCCTACAACACTAAATATTATTTGCAAAATGATAGTTTCATAATATATAGACGTACAAATAGAGGAGGCCGGGGCGGGCCGGGGGGTGAGTGACCACACCATAACAGACTTGTCTCCGAAGAAATTTTACTAAAGAAAAAATTAAAAAAATATCACCTTTTCACGAACATGTCTGCCCCCAGCCTGACCCCCCCCCCCCTGAAATATATGCGGGCATGGACGTAACCTTCCTAGTAACGTTACTGCGGGACAGCGTCTGACCACATCTGTTCCACTGTAACTTTCCTTTGATTTGTTAATATCGATAATATTTATAATGATAATAGGAATGAGTGTTGCTTCAAATATCAGTTGAACCAAACATTTACAGACGCACGCCTGCGCCCCTGCTCTGTCTTCCAAGCGATGCGGGGAAACGCAGCCAATAGTTACTTGCGCAAAAACTTATTTAATAAATGTTTGTTTTACTGACCATCTTAAATAAACCTAAAAGGCTGTATTAATAGTGTTATATTAATTAAAGAGAGTGCTAGTGTCAATAAGGCACTCGGACCCATTAATTTACACTTAAGCTGTTAAATGGGGGTAATTAAATCCTTTTTAATTCCTGTTATATGGACTTGTGGGTTTTTTGGGTATCGAAATATATGGTGTTGCTGATCGTATTTTTGCTTTTTTGTGACGCCTGTGTAAGATAACAGTATTTTTGATAAGGATTTTATCAATAGCTAGCAATCCGCTCGCGGCTTCGCCCACTACATAATTATCTATTTACCATTCTCAATTACTTTCGTGTTCCAATAACATTATCATTTTAAAGACAATTTCAGTCAATTCAATAAAATAATTATTTTATAACAATTTTGACGAACAAAAAAATTTATATTGATTATACTTTTATTTATTTACGATCTCATGTGAATAAAAATAAAAGAAACACTCAATGTTAAGGGCAGCTTGCTAAAATACAATAGTGAAAACTGTATTTAAATCGGTTAAGCCGTAATCAATAATGCTCAGCGCGAGAAAAATAATTGTTTTAGGGTCCATTACATTGTCAAATGTCCCCAATAATAGATTTTCTCATTTTTTTCTCATCATACAGACAACGATCAGTTATAATTTTATTATATGTATAGATTGGGTTATAGAAATTGTGGGTTCGATTCTCACTCCGGGGATATGTATATCATAATACGAGCAAAATGATATTCTTCTTTATACATATGTAAAGTTCTTTCGAGCGACCGCCTGACAATGTACACGACATGACATTTAGGTTCCTTCGAGAGTGGAGGGTAAATACTGCGAGGTAGGATTTTTGTTTTTCTCTAAAATCCCTAAATTGTAGCCTATATGTTATATTACCGTAAAGTTTCACATGAATTGGAAAGAGACGGCTCCGGCTTCGGCTTCGGCTTTTATAGCATGTAATTTGGTCATATACTACTAGTGAACCATTAGAGCTTAGACTTGCATAATTTATAACTCTGAGCAGATCCTGCAGCACTTGTAGCACTTGCTGTAGAAAAGCATGTTTTTTTTGTTTTTTTTTTATTAAACTATATATTATTCCCACTATGTGTGCCAGCAATTTTTTCGTGGAATTCGTTAAATTACAGGTATTTATTAATTGTCAGCAATGCGCCTTCGGTGCGGTTGATAAATATTTCGTTCCCGCGGACTGGTTTGGTAGATCTGCAGATGACATCTTAGATAGGCGAGCCGCCAGCAACAACAATTAACAACAACGCGAGTTGAATAAAAAAATTGTTTAACAGAAATTTATCAGTTGCTCTCATCTCAGTCATCATATAAGATATGTCATCTGTGAGTTTCAAATTTTTTTGGGGTCCCTATACTTATTTGTGAGGCTTATTTTTTTTATTTTTACGATTTCTCTCTTGTTTTTCAAAGATGCACTACAAAATTTGTAACAAGAGACGTCGTTCACCGCCTTCCGTTCTCATTCGAGAGATTGTGTGTTGAGGATCGAACCCAAAACCATCGCAGTCGGCTGCGCCCAAGTGACCTCATTATCTGTAGATTATCTTCGTGGAGCTATTGGCAAAGCTTATTTTTAACACTTATAAAATGTTATTCCACACTCACCTAAGCGCTCTGACCACTGAAAGCCATTAGTTATCACCAAGCTTACCGAGAAATTGTTATTTCTTGACTTTGCTTTAAAATCGAACTCACAACCATCTCTTTAAAAAGATCCCAACGCTACTGTGCCACAAGGGCATCGATTAAATCTTTTCACTGTGACATAATGAGCTTAATTGGACAAAATGTACATTTGCAAGAATGCCGCGTTAACCGTTCACACACGGCGCTGTGCATTTACGACGACAATGCTTGCTGGGATTCTTATTTTGATATATTGGCTCGTCAACCGCGGAAAGTGGTACATAAATAGTTTCACGCTGTATCCCGCATTTTAATAGGCTTAGAAAAGCTTGTGTTAAGTAAGGAGCTTCATTCCCTATTTTCTATGGTGTTATTATTGCCGGAAATAAATCTAATCAAACCCGCTACATTACAGCTACGAATAGATGCTGCGCCGCTGCGGCTAACGACCCGTAGGGCCCTGTTACATAATATAATCTTATCAATTTTATCATTCATTCAATATTATTATATTATACATTATTCCATTTTTTTGTATTCTCAAATAAGTATTATTATATTTTTTCTTTTCACTTCGTTGTCTCACGATTGTCTCCTCGGTCTTCCACCACTTCTTACGACGGTCCGCTGCGAATTGCCCGAAACGTCACCAGAGCGAGGAGATAAAAATGTTAAATATTTCAAATCCCCGAGTGGAAATCAAACCCACGACCATCAAGTTTAATTAGACCTCGACGGCCTTACATATTTATATTTAAAATGGTGTATTAGTTGATACTTGACAGAGTGTCTGCCTTTTGAAAGGTTGGCTTCTTGGGTTCTATTCACTTCCTCGTTAAGTTCCCTCACTCAACATGCAATGTCTTAAAACTCTGGGAGAATGGAGTTTCTTAACTCTGCTATATGTGGAATACAGCAAGGGACACTTTTCTCCATTTTTTCCGACCATTTTTAATATAACATTATGGCTTAATGATAGAAGCAAATAAGCGTTTCGAAAGTCAGTCAGCGTTGTAACGCGTGACTGATCAAATACTTTCCGTTGATTGACGTTCTGTTTTAAATACTTTATACATTCATATATAAATATATACTCCTATATTATACATTATAAAGCCAAAGAGTATGTTTCGTTGAACACGCCTATCTCAGAAACTAGAAGTTCTACTTCCATCCACCATTGCTGCCCACCGCTGGACTTGTTATCTTACAAATGACGTTCCTTACTTTATACTCGTATTGTGAAAAATAAAAAAAAACAAGTTAAGACACACCGTGTTGAGTAGCAGTACTCAGTAGGTGCCGCGCTTTGTGTTGTCACCAGAGCGAATAAATGAAAATAATTGCTCATGAATGGCAATCGCACCCACAGCCAGCGCTTCCAGGCAGACGCTGTGCCGCTGCGCCAGTACGACCTCTATCCGATATCTTGGTATATAATTGGTACCGTTTTTGTACCACAATGCCTTCGTTGTGTTTTTTAATTTTATATATTTTTTTATTTTCTGTTTTTTAAAACGTCTTTTTAGCTCATTCATCTGTACGTTGAAGTAGGTTTTGGAGATATTATCGAGTCGTCGTTTAAGGTTGCGCATGCGCATATTTGGATTACAGACCGATTGGCAGCATTTATGTAAATGTTCTCTTGAAATACAAGTCTCTATACTTGTACTTGTTTTTAACACTTTTTTTAGCTTCACGTTTTATCTAGTGTCAGGACACTCCGAACCCTATGTACCACTCAATTACGAGATATTGCGCGTTGAGTGCTGGATTTCAACGCCGCACCTTACCAGAGCAAAGTAAATAAAATGATTTACATAATTATAATCAGTAAAAAACATTTTTACAGCAAAATCAGCACGTAGCGTGGCCGCATCTATCAACATATCGATCAAATGGATAATCGAATATTCATTATCGACGGCTCACTGTTGTGCCAGTGACGACAGCTACAGGCCAATTATACGCTCATGCGTTCCAAGCGAATAATTACTGAATAATCGCTGTAGCCCGCATGTAGCACGGCAGGCAAAGGGAACCTTGTCGCCGCGTAGGGAAGGATGATTAGCATACACGCGATTAGTAAATATTTAAAAGGAGATATTACTTATCACCAACAAATACTTGTCATGCTCCTTTTAAACTACTAGATAATATTATCGAGCTCATTATTTAAAAATTGTAGTCGAAAATAGACACTGAATCGTTAAATATTTTCAAAAGTGATAACAGAAGGTCAAAGGTCAACCGTTATCAGTGTAGTGCATGTAATTTATATTTTGTTTGTTGTGTGGCTTTAATAAAAATATGAGTGCTCTTTATGCCCCTAAGATAGAAGTGTTTTTTGAGAGGCCACTGTCACCACAATGGGACAGCGGATGACTGTAAAGGCAATGATTGTGGGTTCGGTTCTTACTGGGGAAACTTAATATTTAGCCCCCTCCCCCCTCTTTTTTTTTGTTATGGTAAACAATGGCGTTGGGTTCCTCGATAAAATATGCGATGTCTTAAAATTATATTTTGTGGAATGTGGAAATAAAAAAAAATGAAGTCGTTATGCTGAAGGAAAAAAATATTTAAAACTAATCAAAAACAACATTGACAGACGTCCAAAAAAGTTACTGATAACCCTTATATCACCTATATTTGGTTGAAAAAATAAATAAAAAAGTGACAAACAAAAATTTTCCTACAACCGGCCATTTTGACCTATTAGCATTGGTGCGTTATGTTACTTATGTAGTACTTTATATCTTGACTTGCGACCCGCTCGCGGCTTCGCCCGCTTGAACCACACTATTTAAAAAAAATCAATGCTTAGTGTATGAATAAGAGGTTGTTGAGGCGTAATTATAAACGCAAATGTTGTTTGTTCGATCCCCACTGTCGTAGACGAAGCGTGACGTAGACGGAGTGTCTTGACACTAGGTTTCCTTTGCCTAACCTGCTATGTGTGATAAAGCGTGAAGCTGCATTACTAATATATCCGAGTATACCATATTTATCTTCACGTTTACGCAAAGGGGGCCTTAATCATTTCATTTGCGTAAAGATATTAATCTCATACTGATCGGACGCTGTGTACTTGTCATATTAGGCGTAATCGAAATTTAAAATTAGTTTTGCTTATATTTCGCAGTCCACTAAATAATATTAAGCTGTAAGGGGCTTATAAATATGTTATTATTTATTATTTGTGTTGTTACAGGAAAAGGACACCACCGCAGGACATTCCACTATAATACGTACCTTAAAAGTGTTGAGACCAAAACGTGTACCGCACTCTTATCCTTGTTGAAGCCAAAGTGAAATAGACATGGACGAGCAACAGCAGTACTGCCTCCGGTGGAAGCACCACCACTCCAACGTGCAGAGCATGTTCGCCCAGCTTTTAGATCAAGGTACCTACACTTTTTCATTGTAACTATGTTATAAAATCTAACGTAGTCTCGTAGCTGGTCTGATGATGGAACCAGGATCTAAATAGTAAAACTCTTCAGAATTTACTAGTAAACCACTCAAATTTAGGCTGATACACTTGGTACTTACCACTAGGTGGGTGAAGTCTCATGTCATGTCTTTCGATTGTAGATATTGGACGTGCCACGATTTTATTTTAGTTGACTGTATCCATAAAATTATTTTTTAGCTTTTTGTACATTTATCTGCAATATAAAACCGTTAAAATTAAAAAAAATAAATACTTTTTTATTTTTAAGTTTTTAGTTTTTATTTCTCATTCCATTAGATTCGTTGAGGGTCTCATTATTGCAAGGTTAATGGATAATGTTACGGACCCCCCCAGAGGTCCAATAAAGGGGCAAGGCTATGTACAACAAGATGTGCCTGAATCTTGAGGCGAAAACGCTAACGACATATTATTTTTATCCACCCTAATGCCATACAGTTCTCGGCGCGCTTTCACCTTTTACCTTAACTTGGGCGGTGTGCCCCTAGCGACGTAACATTTTTAGCCACCCTACCGCCACACAGTCCTCGACAGGATACCAGATCTTTACTTGGGTGGGAGATTCATATTGTAATTTTGTATAGTATACTGTATTATACTTACCAAGCCCTTTATTTTGATACCCATATTGATGGGATTGAAAACTACATTATCCGCCATTTTGAAGCAGTGGCCATCTTTGATTTTGATTTTGTATAGTGCACTGAATTCTACTTGACAAGCCCTTTCATTTGATACCCATATTAATGGGATTGAAAAAAACTAAGTTGTCCGCCATCTTGTAGCGGCGGCCATCTTGGATTCACAATAATATTGAATATGGATAATTGTATTGTCACCAGAATCAAAAGCGTGTACCAAATTTCAGATCAATCGGTTGACGGGAAGAGGGTTAAATTTCAATTAACTTTGACCTTAACTAAACCTAACTAAATTTGACCCAAACAAATACCCAAACAAACGGGGTGAGCTAAATAAAAGCGTTTAAAAAGCTTTTTTTTTATTTTATTATTTTTAGCACGCGCAAAGCTTTATTTATCCCGATAACCTATATATATAAAAGGACTTGTCATCACTGACTGAGGTAAGACGCACAGCCGTAACCACTGATGGTAATTGAATTTTTCGAAATCCCTTCTTCGTGGATGTCCAGATTACGAAAGTAAACATCTGTCCAAATTTCACGTTTCTCCCATCAGCGGTTACGGCTGTGCGTGCGTCGTACCTGAGTCAGTGAGGACACGTCCTTTTATATATATAGACTAGTCGCTGCCTGCAACTTTGAATATCTGGGCTATAGGTCATAAATGTAAATGTAAAGTCATACATCCTGATTTTTTCCGTTTCCAACACATTTGTTTGTCAGTCGCTTAGTAACGGAAGATTTTTATATACGCAGATTTGATTTTTGCTTTTTGATTTTTTCTACTGATTTTTTTCTATGATATACTCGTATAATGTTTAGTTTGTAGGGTTCCGTCCGTCTGTCAAAAATATTTATCTCGAAGTCGCGTGGAGGTTTCAAGTTGAAATTAATACCAAACATTCTAAATATTCTATGGTTCCTAGAAGCGCAAAAAAATCAAGCTTCTAAGTCTACGCAATCAAAAGATGAAATTCGCTGCAGCATCAAAGCCAAAAAGATAGACTACCCGTGGACCTACAGTTATGAAATTTGGGACGAAGTGCAAACTTACAACACAAATAAAGGAGTAAAAATCCGAAAAGTGAGAGTTTATAGGTATTTCATGGAAAAAAATCATTATAAATTTAAATTTGTAGTTCATTTCATACAAAATAAATGCATATAGCCGCAAGCTTAACTTGGTATAATTTTTACCAACTTAAGCTAACTAACTTAAAGTTAACTTTTTTACCTTTAAGTTGTACTTATCCCGACGACCCGTTGATCTACAATCCTGAAATAGGTACAGAAGCCTCTGTGAGCGAGTCTGAGCCGCACTTAACCGTTTTGTTTTAATTTTATTATAAGACTAATTTTTGCCACCTTTCATCATTCTAACAAGTATCTCATAGGTCTGATTCCGCTGCGAACGTAAACATAAACGGTCGTTGCTATTCGTAGCTCCCTCCTCCACACTTAGGGGGAGACCTCACTTGACCTTCAACAATACAATACTGGAGGAAGGTCATGTAACGAAGTCGAAGGACTCCCTGAAGGGCATGACGAGGCGAAAGACCCTAGCGTTTGACGCTCTATACTTTGTGGTTACCTCGCTCAGGATAGCTCAATAGACTCAAGTTAATCCTCTTTTGAATATGTTAACTAATCTAATTTAAAGACAACAGTACGGGGTTCCAGCCCCATTCCGGGGTACTAATTATTTCCATTATCATGCCGGCGTTGAGTTGGATAGTCCATTGATCGAGGAAGGCTACAATTACGCTTAGAATGTGTCACGGTCGAAGCCACAGGAAAAAGCTAGTGTAAGGATAATCTTACGCATACACATCAATTAAATTCTACACTCATTATATATTTATATTTAAAACAATTTAAAAGTCATCAAATTAATTCGTTAAAAAATATGTTGCGTTTGTTAACATAAATTATTTGAAAAATTATATAAATGATTTTATACAAACTATGTGACATTTGTCAATGACTTTATTTATACATAATATTTCTTTTGCTTCACGCTGTATCCTGCACATACAACAGTTGGCAGATGGATTAATTAATTTAAAAAAACGTTTGTACGTAAAAAAATTTGAACGTAACGGATTTGAACCCTTGGACAGTTTCCAAGAGGCGCGGGTGACTTGAGAGTGAGGCTCGTTCAGATCGGTTATTGTGGCGCAGTACAAAGAGTCGACAAACATGTCTGACTGTACACGAAAGGGTTCTTTTTCCACTTTCTTGCGGATATAGCAATACGAAGACATTCTGTCTCCACTTACCGCCCGACAAACCGATACGTCTGTAATAACATTATAAGGGTGCGTGTACACAATGAATAGTTATTTCCATATAAGTATATAAAGTAAGTACATACGTGCTACAAACAAATATTCTGATAACCATTAAAAATATGGTAAAAGAAATAAAATTAAGTCGAGAATGCATCCCATATTCAACCCATTACTTGAAAGGAAAGACATTAAAATATAAATATCGGTAGGTACAGAAGCTGTTTACAATAAATATCTTTTGAATATTCTTTTTTCACAGGTCCTTAAGTACCTATTTTTTAAATAAAAAAATATTTTAAAAAATCAGCTTTACGCTATATATCGCGGCAGAGGGAACATAGTGTTAAGACACTCCGTTCCCCAGTTTCCGTCGAATTCTGAAGGCATCGCGCGAGTGGCGACCCAGAACTGCTTTTACAGTCACACAACTGTGCCCCTGCTCTACGACTGGCCTATTAGACCAACAGTTATTACAATTATGTTTGTCTTACGATTAAAAGAAAATAAAAGAAAATCTATAATGACCAATAATTCCGTTCTCCATATAAAATTCATTCCATATTTTTAAGAACAAAATAAAAATATTCGTAATTCAATTAGCCCAGTACAAGCACTTTTAAATCGTCAATTTTCATAAAAATGTCTGCAAGTTATGTTGCGGAACTCAACACTGCAGGCTTACCAAAACGGTCTAAAGATAATCTTGAATTTCAAAACGTTTTTAACAAGCAAAGTCATTGAACAATGTTAGTGTAGGTTCAAAACGTGGTCAATCAATACTTAAAGTATAATAACCGAGACCCCCTGGAGTGTTGGGCGATCGCTAAACTTTATTGCCAGCAACCGAAAGACTCCCTCTTAATTGGTGTCTTTAAAACGACAATACCCGTAAAAATACAGTTAATATGTATATATGTATATATATTAAATAAAAAAAAAACAAATCACTTAACTTTTTAAAATCTCTAATTAGTTTTGATTAGAACTACCTCAATGATTATATTACTTTTCAGCTTCATTCTTATTCACGCACAGCAACGTAGAATGTAGAAGAGAAAAACTAGTGTTAAGACACTCCATGTGTATGGGAATGCACCGCCCAATTTTAGAGCTGCGTATTGGTTGGCGGAAATTAAAACCGCGCTTTATCTTGTCACCAGAGCAATGATTTATGTACTCACTAAATTTTATAAAGCAGATGGGATTTTAGTACGTTTATAATAAACTAGCGGACGCGCGCAGCTTCGCCTGCTTATTTGCACCCTTATGGGTGAATTCTAATAAACCATGAAAAACGTATCAATGAAATATTTTTAAGAGTCTCAATTTCAAATTTTATAAGAATTAGTGGCGTTCTAAAAATTTTTTCATACAAATTTTCATTCCCTTATTTACATCCCTAGGATGAATTAAAATAAACCACGAAATATGTGTTCAATGATATATATTTAAGAGTCTAAGTTTCAAATTTTATAAAACTCGGTGGCGATTTAAAGATTTTTCCATACGAACTTTCTATCTCTTATTGGCACCCTTAGGGGGTAAATTCTAAGAAACCGTGAAATACATGTTCAATTAAATATTTTTAAGAGTCTGAATTTACAATTTTATAAAAATCTCCCCCTAAGGGTGCAAATAAGGGGTTGAAAGTTTGTATAGATTTTTGTTTTAATCGGCACCAATTTTTATAAAATTTGAAATTCAGACTCTTAAAATTATTTAATTGAACACATGTTTCATGGTTTTCTAGAATTCTTCCCCTAAGGGTTTAAATAAGGGATTGAAAGTTTATATGGAAAAATCTTTAAAACGCCACCGATTATTATAAAATTTGAATTGTATTCTTAAAAATTGAACATGTGTGTCATGGTTTTCTAGGAAAAATATCTAGTTCTCTTAAAAATATTTCTTTGAACACATGTTTCGTGGTTTATTAGAAATTCACCCCTAAATAAGCAATGGAAGCTGCGCGCGTCCGCTAGTTTCATATAAAATTAGTGCATAAACCCGTAATTAAAAGCTTTTATTTAACTTGTTAAAAGCTTTTATTTAACTTGCAATGTATGTGGGTTCGGGTGAAATCTTTGAGCTCAATTTTGAAGAAGATGTCTTCAACCGATTGAGCTGAAATTTTGTATACACGTTCAGTTTGGATGACAATGCATGATAAAATATGTGACGTCATTTAATATGGCGGACCATGCAAGATGGCGGAATTGTTATTTTTAATGTACTTGTACAATATGGGTATCTAATGAAAGGGCTCGTTGAGAGCAGCTCGAACAAAAATGTGATGTCATTCTAAATCCAATATGGCGCATATTGAAGATAGCCGAGTATCTATTTAGGCTACTCCTACAATATAGATATTAAATGAAATGGGTCGTTGACCGTAACTCGAAAAATAATGTGACGTTATTCTAAATCCAATATGGCGGAATATCTAAGATGGCGGAATAGTTATTATAAATGCACTTCTGCAATATGGGTATCAAATGAAAGATCTTGCCGAGAACAATTAGAAAAATAATGTGACATCGCTTGAAATTCAATAGAATCGACACTATTCAAGTTTTTTGTGCTTTAATATAATGAAAGGTACGTTCGTACGCTTGAGATGAAATTTTGTATACACGTTTGGTTTGAATGACAATGCACGATAAGGTGTGTGATTTCATTCTAAATCCAATATGGCGGACCATCCAAGATGGGGGAATAGTTATATTTAATGAACTTTTATAATATGGGATCAAATAAAAGGGCTTGTTGAGAGTAACTTGAAAAATAGTCTAACGTTATTCTAAATCTAATATGACGGACCATCCAAAGTAACAGAATAGTTATTTTTGATGCACTTGTACATTATGGGTATCAAATGAAAGGGCTTCTTGAGAGCAACTTGAAAAATGATGTGACGTCATTTTGTATCCAATATGGCAGATCATACAAGATGGCGGAATAGTTATATTTATATAAAAAATCATCTTTAGAAAAAGCTTTTATTTAAACGCTCTAAAAAGGAGAAAATAAAATTTGTCTTTTAAATTTTAACTATCAACTCATAACTTCATTGTACACAATTTATATGATCATAAAAGCTTGTCGCGTTATCAATATTTAATTAAATTGAAACTTTAAAAATTTAAACTTAACAGATTTTACATAATTAAATTAGCACAAGTTTATTTACACAAGTAAATCGCGCGACAAGCTTTTATGATCATATAAATTGTGTACAATGAGGTTATGAGTTGATAGTTAAAATTTAAAAGACAAATTTTATTTTCTCCTTTTTAGAGCGTTTAAATAAAAGCTTTTTCTAAAAAT
>JAAIXI010000236.1:14871657-14890814 GCA_013403645.1 Heliconius nattereri
TATACTTTGACTTTAATAATTTTTGCGAACAACAATAAATAAAATCTCAAATGATTAAAATTACGATATTTTAAGTGTATAACATCGGTATAGATAACCGAACTGAGATAAATTAATAAGTAGTAGTAGTAATAAGCAGCAAATAATTAAATAAAAATTAACAGTAATTCGAAAATATATAAAATTTACAAAACATCAGTCATCTGCCCGTTCGCGTCGGTCATACTATACCTACCACTCGCTAGGTCATTCCGTATAATTTCCACCTGGATGAAATGCTAAAAGTGACTATTATATTTATTTTCATAAGGATGAATCAAATTATAGATATCATCTATTTTTTGTTAATGTATACTACTCTATATCTATAGTATATATCAACGCGGACTTTTTTAAACAATATTTAAGGGACAATATTTCTGGAGAATATTGTTTTTGTGTCTCATAAGGTAGAGTCGGCGCGCGCCATGTATGCGTTAAGCAAACTTATTTTGGGTGACGTTTTCTAACAACAAACTTTGTAAATGGTTGCTTAGCAACGGCGGTTGTTATAAACATGGCGGAATAAATTGCATGTCAAATTAATAAGTATTTTAATATTAAATCGAAAATATTACAAATATGAGAAAAAAAAAGTATCCTATGTTCATCCCGATTAAATTAGCGGTTTGGCCCTGATTGCGTAAAAGACAGACAGACAGACAGAGTTACTTTCGAATATAATATTAATTACTACAATACGTAAATTAATTACTACATTGAGGTGTCTTGTTGTTGTGGGCGCTGACCATCTGAGTGTAAAAGCGACGGTTTTATTCCAATTATCGTCATTTTTGCTGTAGAAAAAGCGCAGCGTGGAGTTCGGCCACTCAATCAAATTGGTCAGAAAGTAAAAAACGGAGTGTAGAGGAGGCGGGTCGTGGAGGAGTGAGGGTCCCTCTGTCTAATGATCTGCCAAATTACCAAAGCAAAGCACGTTGAGTTCCGACACTTACCACGTAATGCCTCAACAACTAGAATTGGGCGGAAAGTAAGGAACGGTCTTAACTCTAGACTCACAAAGCATTAAAAATTAATAATGAAAAAAACTATAAAGGCTTGCAATGTTTTTGGAAGTCCGTATATCAATAGAAAAAAACGAAACCCCCAAATAATCACTTTGCTTTTGTCAAGACTATTTATTTCAAGCGCGTGATGGATGTGTGCACGCGGTCCCGTGGAGTACAGAGAAATGAAGCTTCGAAGTCAACGCAATCAAAAGATACGAGCGTTTATGCATATTGTAGATACAGCGTACGTCCACGTGCGTTAAAGTATAAACGCTAGTTTTTAAATATGTTTTTAAGAATGATGTAAAACATATATATTTATTATTGCCAGACCCTTTACGTGGACCTTTACTCTTGCCAAGCGTCCTAAACATTGATTAAAATTTAAGCGTTAAACTATCAAGCTTTCATTTTAAATATATTATTTACGGACTATTTCAACACCTCATAAGCACCCAGACCAATCTGATGGCTCAATCATCTTCCCAGACAGAGATATACCGTTATTTGGCGCTATCTCTGAAAGGGCCCCACTTTCAAGTTGGTGAGTAGGCATACTGTCTTAACAACATATTAGACTAATAGTCCTTAAAATTTAAGCTTTGCTAAAATGACATAGTCCTGGCGGCTCTGGGATCTTGGGCTCTAAGTTTGTCCAAAAATTATAATGATTGTTGTGCAGTATCAGTTGCACAGTATCTCAATATAAACGTAATGGTTATAAGTTCGAACCTGGCCTGGAGAATGTAAGGTGGCATTAGTAAGATAATATTGAATTTGTTTTACTCAGCCCATTTGACAGCAAGCCTAGGTACAAGTCCCGCTGGGGACGCCGCACTGCTGCGCTCCAAAGCCAAGCTGCAAGCCCATAAAGCTAATCATGCTAAGAAGCTTTGAGACGTACCTCGCATATAGCACGGTAGGCAGACGACACGACGACCTCTGCGCCTCTGCTCTCATCGCCTAATATTAAGAAACTTCTTTTTTTTTAGAAAATCTTTATTCTAAACAAATTAATCACAATCGATTAGTATTCGTTGCGAATAGATAAAAAACTATTTCATTTCAGATACTCGCTTTTTTATCAAGCGTATAAACGAATTAGGAATTTGGCTTCATTTTTTAATATAATTTTTAGTGTTATTTGCATATTTGTGTTAAAAATTACTAAAATATAATATGTATCTATCTACATAACTATGTATGGAATTTTTTAACATCCCGCACATAGGAGGGTAGGCCGAGGGAACCTAATGTTAAGACACTCCGTTGGAAATATACATGGAATATATATATATATAAATGGAAATATAAATTTAAATAAATATTTCATCTCCTGGAATGGAGACTGAACCCACAACCAGTCGGTTATACAGTCACACTCTGTATCACTGCGTCACGACTGGCCTCAATGATTTTATTCATTGAACGTAATTAATTTAAAAGCTCAAGAAATAGAATGTAACTGAAACAATGTATGTTTGAAATAGAATGCTTGTATTTATAAAAAAAACGACAAAAAAAAATTTTTTTTTTCAAGTATTTTTTTTAATTATCATCTTCATTAATGAGTTAGGGACCAATAAATAAAGAAAGAGTGAGAGAGGAATAAAAATACGAAGAGAGGAATATAGGCAATTCTTAGGTACCTACATTAACATTATCGATCAATTTCTATTACGTCGGCTTGCGGAATTTGTCAGATTATATATATTTCGTAATCTTTGAATTATTCCCTCCAAAATAAAAAAAATTTAGCCGCGCTCGAGAATGTCCCGATAACGTTTTTTTTTACAACTTTGGAGCCCTCCCCCTCCTTTGCGTCACTCTCAAATTGTCAGATTAGTGGAATATACACGATATAGCATGTAACTAACTTACCCTACCTTAATCTGATGCGCTCGATAATGTCTGATGATCAATTTTTTTTACTAATCTGATCCTGTATCCTAGACGCGCGGCTAGACATAGGAAGCTTATATTTGGTGGAAGTACGTAACCGAGTACAAGGAATCCCAGTATCTTAATCTGATGCGCTCCGAATGACTCCAGAAAGTCCCCTCTTCGCCGCCCCTACTACAATAACAATTTAATTATAATATACATTGAAAAATTTGAAATGAATGGACAGAATCGCTAATTTCAAAATGCTTATATATTTTAAGAAACTAGTTGAAAATGTACAATTGTTTTTGAATATATATTTTTTAAGTTTACTCATTAGTCATCATTGGTGTTTTACGGGATTGCCGCTCCCGTATCGTCTATACTTTTTTCTGATTCACGCTTATTCCTGCATAGCAGGATAGGCAGAGGAAATCCATTGTTAAAACCCGCCTTCGTCCCAATTTTTTGCGATATTGCGAGTGAAGCGGCGGATCTCAACGCCGTGCATTGTCTACCAGAGAGTAAATATGAATAATTTATTTATATACAATGAGACACAGTTGTATAGCGCCGCGACGGCCTCATTAATACAATCTATACTGATATATATATATTTGTATATTTTCCATTCTTCTGGGTGCAATAAAGACTATTTATATCTATTTCTATACTATAATATCATTTTGCGAGCTTGCTTGCTTGAACGTGCTAATCTCAGGAACTATTTGTTGTAGAATATATCGAAAAGATTAAAGATACCTGTATTTGGCCACGTTTCAGAACGTTTCTGCGATGTCACATTGTACTGCTCGCCGAGTTTCGCCACGCAGGTGCCGAACAAGGATACAGTGGACCCTGGTAACATTCAGGGGGTGTCCCTGAGGGCGCACAGGTAGGTTCACTATTGATTCTATTCAATCGTTCAGGTGTTTTGCATACCTCACGCCGTTTTCTCACTCTTGTATTTAGTAGTGGTATGTCGGTTAACCATTCATGACATTCCTTATTTTATTAGTTTATTATCTACTCTTTTATTAGTTGCATTAAAATTATTGACTTTATTAATTATAACGAAGTACGTACTCAGAAAATTAAATCTTTTACGCTTTATAGTATTGGTCTCCTTACAGTTCATAATTAGATTGGCTTCAGTCATAAAAAGTAAGGCGGCTACCGTTACTACTTCACTTTTCTCATTAAGTGTAACATTAAAATTAAAAAATGTTATCACAATTAACAATATCTAATATTTATAATTTTTTTAACACGTTTTTAATTATTCTGCAATATAAGAGGCAAATGTATTTCACCACTCAGCCTTATCTTGGGAATTGTAATAAAGAGGTTTTAAGTTAAAAAATAAAGCACCGTTGATTATTATTAATTAGTGCTAATTTTTTGAAAAAAGTTATTGCTTGTATTTTTATCTGTATTCCGAGTCATCGAACAGGAAATTATATATGAAAACTTAATCTGTTATATCGCTCGCCTCTAAAATATTTTCTTATTCTAAGTGGTACAAGTTGCGTGTAAATGTAATTACATTATAATATTAATTAATATGAAAATAATTAAACTCTAATATTTTCGTTGGAGTAATTCTAATTTTCCGATAGTGACGGATACAATTCATTTGCGAAGTTGTTTTCTAACTTGTGGACTATTCAAAGAGAAAATGGTTGATCTTCGAAATTATTATAATATCTGGAATTTAACAAGACTTTTTCCCGCATAGCAGTTTAGGTAGAGTGTAGAGTAGATTCGCGTTAAGACTTTCCGTTCCCCATTTTGGGGACGTTTTGTGTGACCAGACCGGGGAAGTGAAAATAAAAAAATGTATAATTATTCCCTTAGGCGGTGGTGGTATTACTTCCTTTTAGTTAAAAGATTTTAGCTAGACTTTGGCTGACTTTACTAATATGGTTATCGACAGTTAACGTAGAACTTTAGCGTAGCGTACTTTTGCGTTAGCGGAACATAAGTTACATTTTCACTGAACTGCGACGGTTGTACCATCCTAATCAGAGATGAACTGATCGAAGAAAATACTACGGTTATTTTACAGGGTCGTATTGGCTGCGTGCTCAGAACTGCTGGGCGCGTTGCTGGGTGCCCACGAGACCCAGGGCGAACCAGTTCTGGTGATAGACGGAGCTGATCCTCTCCATCTGAAGTCACTCCTGGATTACATGTATACGGGAGAAATGAATGTTCACGATGTAAGTATGTTAAGAATTTCGGCGTAGCTTGATGAGAAAGTATGGCTTTTAGTGGTTAGTGAGGTTTCATGATGTCCTAGAGGAAGTTCAGTTCTACGATTTTCAAATTGTTGCAGGTTTTTGAACTATTTTAGTTTATTAAAAATTAGTTTTGCTACTTTGTTTTCAAAAAAAACATTAAAATAAAATATCTATATTTAAAGTTAATTTAGAACTTTAGCACAAATAGTTCCAGAGATGACTGCGTTTAAACAAATAAAGTGTCTTTAAGTTCACAATGTATTTCGCATATAGCAGGGTGGGCACAGACCACAGTACATTGTTCGAGATATTGCGCGTTTGGTGGTGGAAATCAAGCCTACAACTGTCAATACAGCCTACACTCCCTTCTCTCCTCCGGCGTGTTTGTAAGGAAGACACCTTAATGTAAAATGTTTAAAATGTGGCTTTGAAGTGACTGACTACTTTCACATAAATACCTTCTTACGTCTCAATCGGGCCACGGCGGCGTTGAATATAATATATATCAAAGATACATGACATTTCTTGTTTTGGCCACCGATAAGAATTGATAAGGCTGTCTTAAAAAAGCTTTACACAAGTTCAGTGTGTGTAAAAGATAAAAAATTGATTGTTCATTCGATATTTTTGTATATTATTATACATTTTTGACGCCGTCATGCAGCGCAGTGCCTGGCCATAAACGCGGAGATGGTAGGTTTGCGTCTCACTTGAGCAAAATAATTATTTTTATGTCCTTGCTCTCCTAAGGCAATAAGCGGTGCGTGGGTAAATGAGAACCCCCCTGCCGCCCACCTTGCCATATGCGAGATACGGCGTGAAGATAAGAAAGTTTAGAATTCGCATTTTAATTAATATATAAAATATCCCAAAAGTATAAGAAAGTGGAGAACTGAAACACTAAGTTCTTTATGTATCTAAGAATTTTCTTTATGACAATTGAATGAGCTTCACTATTTTTATCGCAAAGCTGGCTAGACAGGGAATCTATCTCTATCGTGTAAACGGAACGGAATGTCTTAACTAGTGTTAAGTGTAACTCCGGTCACCAATTTACGGAGACACGTTGCATGTTTAATGTAGGAATTTAACGTTCACGAGAATTTCCCTGAGAATCGAACACTAGGCCTTTACAGACAGTTTTTTATAATTTATTTGAAAGTAAAATCGCTCAAGTCTTGTTAATTAATGTGTGTGATAATAATCTCCTTGTTTCTTTGTATGTATGTGTGTCCTAATGACTTGTAAATTGACACTTTTATATTCTTAATTACACCCTAAAAAGATTTAAAAAAAAAACATCTCGAAAGTACTGTTTTGTATTTTATAATCTGTCTCTGAATCTGTCACGTGAATGTGTTTTTGGTTTGTTTTTGACATTCTTATTTTAATTCAAGTTAGTAATTTAGGACGCCTCGCCGTATTAATAAAAACGCGGCGTTAAGTTCCACCTCCAAACCACCAATGTTGTTGTAACTGGCTTGTCCGCGTGGTCAAATGGTAATAATTTAGAATTGTGTATGACACCAGACAGACGCATTCTAAATGGGTTACATACATCGAGACTATTAACGTGATGTAATACAGCTTATATCCGTACTCGATAAACGGAAACTCTTCAGCTTTATTATATTAGTATAGATTTTCAAATGCAGGAATATCAATAACATAAAAAACCTACCTTATTTACTTTATTTGCTTATAATAACGTATACTATATAACAGTTTAGGTTTATACGCATCAGCATGTCGAGTTTAATCAAAATTTGCTTAATGATATTTACGTGACTGATAAATATATATTTCTATTTTTTTCTTTGTTATTTCATTATTTGTATTTGTTTTTCATTATTTGTATTGTAAGTATTCACTTTAAAAGCACTGTTGAGATCCACCACTCAACACGTAACGCCTTCTGAATTCTATGGAAAGTGGGGAACGGAAAGATGATTAGCGGGAAGTACATAATATACATTACGCGGCAGATTTCATACAATATGCGAAAAAACGTAGCAGAAAATCTCTTGTTTGTGTTGATTTGAAAGTTTAATTTTTTATGTGCTCCAAGGAACTGAAGAACTGGATATTTGATATTAACTTCGGTGCGGAGTGTTAAAAGATTTTTTTTCTTTACTTTCAGTCAGAACTAGAGGGGCTGTTGAAGACTGCCAAGGAACTTCGTATCAAAGGCCTCACGGATATACGATGGAATAATAAAGACGAGCCGCCGGATTGTTCTACAGGTGAGTCGATGTTTTACTATATTTTCTCCAGATTCACTATATTTTAAATGTTAGATTGTAAGAGTTTAGCAATACACGGCATTTTGCTTAATCTGATCGGAAAATTTCAATTTGAAACATAAGCATCGAAATAAATACAACATTTATATTTAAAAGAACAACCATTGTTTTTTTACACAGAGCAGCGTTCTAAGTCGGTGATAGTTTTATGTTAATTTCAAAAGTACTTGCAAAAAGATACTTGAATAAACGATAATTTAATTTTAATCTTATTTTCTCTGCTGTAAGTGGGAATCGAAGCAATAACCATCACATCTATAAACATCTTTATAAATACTTTCATTAACGGTCAACAGGTGCAGTTACAACAACGGCAGCTCAAGATAGACGACAAAATAAAGCAAATGACAAAGAAGACAAGCAAGACAAGCAGGAAAAGCAAGAAAAACAAGACAAACAAGAAAGCAAGACTACACCAACAAAGAATACACAAGACTGCAAGAATACAATAAACAAGAATACTCAAAATAAGAATACAGATATTAAGACGCCAGAAAAAGATGTTGTCAAAGAAAATGAAATAGAGGAAGTTAAAGAGAAATTTAGTGTTAATGGTACATTTTAATTTTAATATAAAAAATGCGCGTGAGTTTTTTGTTTGTTTCGTGTAAACTATTCAACTAAACATCATTAAATTTTGTACGTAGATTTTTAATAATATAGTCAGTACACAAGAACCAATATTAAAATAACAACTTTTAGACTATTATGTATATATATTGACTGTATTTATTGTATTTTTATATGTTTATTCGGTAAATAGTAACTTTGTTTTGCAGGAGGGCCTCCACCATTAATAAAATTACACACAAAAGATAAATCAAATCCTCTCAAAAGGGATATATCTGATATGTAAGTGATACTTTTTGAAAATATTGAAAATATCCTCAATTTTTTTACCATTTGCCTTTATATTTTTTTTTATATTGGCTTTATTTTTTTTTATTACCGTTGTATTTTTCATTTTATTTCATATTATTATTTTTCTGTCAGTGAAAGTCCAAGTCCGAAAAGGCAAAGAGTCGCAAGTGGTACAGAGCATACGGATGATGAGAATAGTCAAATAAAAACGTAAGTGATTTTAGTTTTTTCTTTTTTATTAATACCTCTTTAATTATTTTGATCTTGTCAAGGTCTTCTTTGGCTACCCTCAAAATTTATAAAAATTCTAAAATATTTTTTATTACAGTGAAAGAGATCAAGAATGGCGACATGGGAACTTGGTAAGTTTTTACTAATATATTCGGCTTCACGCTGTATCGTTCGTTCGAACGAACGCTGTGTATTAAGACACTCCGTTCACCACTTTTCCGAATTTTCGGGCAATGCGTGGGTGGCGGAACTCAGCGCGGTGCTTTTAAAGCCTTGGTAGAGTGAAGAAATGAAAATATTAATGAATAAAATTCATTCCCCCCCGAGTGAGGATCGAACGCACAACCACACACTTGTGCTCTTGCGCCACAACGGCCACATATATCGCACCCCCAGTTACATAAGGGCCTAAGTCAACATTTTTGAAAACTATGATTTTAAGGGCACAAAATGAAATTCTCTACCGGCTAGCACTGACAGAGACTGAAAAAGGACAATAATTACTCACACTTGCCTCACTTTTACACAAGCTTTTACTACTACGAGGTAGCAAATGGACTCTTCAAACGTTGTGCGATGCGTGTTTGTGCTCTTTTATGACATAAAAAATGAATGAAAGACGTCTAATTTGTAATAATTCGCTGCAATAATTAGCAAACTCGTGATTTTATTGGTTCCCTATACTACATCAATTAATTTGATTTTTTAATAATATATTGGATTAAACTTAAATATGGAACTACCATATTTGCGTTATATTGTTTTGTACTATATGGGCCTAACTTTGAAATGTTTTTTCAATAATTCATAAACTATGGAATTTATTCACATAATTATTACTTTTTCAATGCTTCTAATAGTGCATTTATTAAAGAACAAATTACCAAATTTCACATTTATAGCACATTAATAGGAAGCGAGTAATTTGAAAAAAAAAATGCTAAAATGAGAGAATCTAAAATGTTTAATCGTGATTTCCGGTCGCGATATTTATACAACCTAATATATTTAAATATCTATTAATTTGGTTGGATGCGTTAATCTTGCAAACTAGTTTCGATATTTTAATGTTGTCCGTATCTTAAGTACCGTCTCTCCTTGAGGCTCTTCTCTTTTGAGGCTTTTTCTTCTTAAATTTTAGGATATAACAGCGGAACGAGTGGTAGGATGGGCTGGTGCAGAGGGCATGTGGTCGCGGGATCAATCCGACGACGAGTGGACAGACCCGCCCACGGATATAGGCTCGTTTCTAAGGACCAAATTGAAAGTGGACGGCGATAATAGTGGAGGTTAGTTATTTTATGTTATATATATATATATATATATCTTTTATAATATTTAGCAGAATATTAATAAGAAAATAACGACTTAGGAAAAAGGAGGTTAGTTTGATATGTACGTATGCGTGTGTGTGATGTGAGAATTTGATAATGTTTTGGTATGATTATGACACTCACCAGACACATCGCTCAACACCTAATGTCTCAAGAATTAGGCGAAGCGTGGGGAATGGAGTGTCTTAACACTAGGTGCATTCTACTTATCCTACTATATGCGGGACACAGCGTGAAGCGGGAAAAAAAATAATAAGTATATAATTGTAGATGAGGAGTCAGACGGCAGCGTGGCGGGTGCGCCGGCGCACGCCTCCTCGTCCTCATCCACTACCAGTACAGCGCATATAGATTATGTTAAGCGTAAGTATTTTTTTTTATTATTTTATTTTGATCGTCTTAGCTTCACACTGTATTCCGTATATGGTGGGGTACGCAGAGAGGCCGTAGTGTTATGGCACTCGGTTCCCCAAGCGTGGCTCAGTTTCCCCATTCACACAATGTCTTCCATCGAGGCGAAAAGTGAAGAATGGAGTGTCTTAACATCAGGTTCTCTCTGTGTATGAAAAAATGCGAAGTTAAAAAAAAATGTTTTTTTTTTACAGCAAGTAAATTAGGTGTCCTAGACCCAAGATTTACGGACGTTGTCAAATTGAAGGACTATCTACAACACGGTCGTAGGCCGCAGTTTTGGGAAGAGAATTATGTTAAGCGGGTGAGTCCTACTTTTCATCAGCTCGTTCATGAGTTATACACCTTGTTCGCCACGTTTCGCAGAATTTTTGAGACATTGTGTGTTGAGTGGCGGAACTCCACACAACGCTTTGCCCTGTTATCTGGGCGAAATAAAATACAAAATTGACTAATTCCTTTACAGTCAGCTGTGCCGCTGCAACTCAACTTGTTTTTTATCTAAAAAAAACGAAAAAATGTCACTAAAATAATTAGGAAGGTGCGATATCTTAACACTAGGTAGCCTCTCACTACCTTACTGTGTGCGGGATACAGCTGATTTGATTTTATGGGAATGTCGGAATTCCATGCTTTTGCGTTGCCTGAATTCTTGTTTAAAAATCCCTGCATAAGACTTTCTAGAGGATTGCTCAATAAGTAATATTATTTAAAAGAAGCGTTTATAAGCATACATATGTAGTAACGTTTGTTAGCATACATATGTAGTAGTGACCTAAATTGAATCGCTAAAAGCTCAACAGTCCGCCAACTGTAAACGCGACGGGATTATAGGGATTACGGGTTGTGTGTGGAACCCGGAGTGTCTTACAACTAGGTTCCTTTGGCCTTACGCAGATACAGAATAGAAATAACTATTAAACCAAGGTAAGAAGAGAATTACTCAATGCGGTTTTTTTTTATATTTTAGTTTTATTTTAATTTCCAGGTAATGGAGGCTGTACGTCTCAAAGAGTTGGA
The DNA here is from genome assembly GCA_013403645.1 of Heliconius nattereri. Classification (NCBI taxonomy): domain Eukaryota; kingdom Metazoa; phylum Arthropoda; class Insecta; order Lepidoptera; family Nymphalidae; genus Heliconius; species Heliconius nattereri. The sequence continues at coordinate 14,882,994 of JAAIXI010000236.1, forward strand.
AATGAAACAGGCGGCAGAGATTTTAGGCGTCAGTTACGGTACTTTGTACGGACGGTATAGAGATGTCTACGGGTGTATCAATAGGCCTTATCGGTAAGTTGTTGCATAGGTTAAGCGGTGCTGGGTCGCGAGAAATGGGATGGGTTGAATTTTTTCGAAGACTTGCATTGTAATGATTTAACTTGTGCTTTTTTATGAACGAATAAACAATTAGGAATATTTTTAACTTTAACTTGAAAAACAGGAGGTGTGTTGACATGTATGTATGTGATGTTATTAGAATTGAATAATTTTTGAGTATGGTGGTTCATTTAGGAATCCATGCATCAGTGTGTTTATGTTGGTCTACAAATTTCTTCGTCACTGAAAGTCATATCGAATTTATCCTGTTTAATTAGCTTGAAATTAGCATAACCATATATACGAGTATATGCAGAGTAGACGGAACCTATTGTCAAGACACTTCATTCTCCACTCTCCTCCCGAATATGAGACATTTTGTGTTGTGTACAGCGAAACAGAAACAGTGAAAGATTGACTGATTGGTAATATTTTGTTTGTTATTATTTCTATTATTTACAGGACTGCGCGAGATTTTTGGCAAGCTAAAGGCCCTTCGGAGATCCTTGAACGTTTGCAGCGCGGTGACTTAGGTATTGAAGCTGCGGCCCTCGCTTTAGGAGTCAATCCCGCTAATCTTGCAGCTTATGTGGCTGACATTAGTGATCAGGGTGAGTGAATTGTGACTGAGACACTAAAGCCCTATGGCATTAAGTCACTGAGTTTCCAGAATTCCTTAGGAAATAAATAAATTGTATGCGTCTTTATATGTATATATTTATGATATGCATTTTTTTATTTATAATTAAAATTCAAAATATTCTTTATTCAAATAGACTATTAAAAGAAATAGGAATCTTAGGAAATAGTTTTCCTGAAAAATACCAGATTAATCCATAGAAGATAAAGAAATTAAAAAAGTATCAAATGTGTAATCTACTAGATATAGCTATTCGAGATCTGTGAAACCAAAAATTATACATTCTCTGGCAGATAAGGCTGTCCGTGACTTTATCATCGAGTGGTAAAACTGGCTATAGACCTTAATTTATAAAAAATGCAGATATAAAAAATAGGTTACAATATGTTAGAGTCTTGTTGGTAATGTAAATTTTAGTAAAAACTGAACTTGTTGTGAGTAAATTTTGGTTGACGTAAGTTGGTACGTATCCCCGTACAAAAGTGTCCTTTATATTGGTAAATAGATTCTTGCAGTTCCTTAATAAACTTTTTAAGATATATTATTTTAATGTTTCTTATCATTTAAAATTTTAAAACTCCAATTTTCGGACATATCAATTTTATTCATTTGATTCAATTATATATTAATATATACTGTATTCACTATTCCAAATAGAATATGAATCTTTACCCATCGAAGTGGACCAATCGTTGAAAATTCGTGCCCGCACATACAACGCAGTGGGCGCGCCTCATATAGCTAAACCTCTTAAAAAACCTGATAAGGTAAGTTACAGCACAGCACAGCACGGCACGGTCGTGGCCGCTTAGACTGCAGCGCATTGTTCACTTGCAAAGAAAATAATCGTTGTCACTAAGCTAAACAGAGAGTAGCATACAGAATAAGATAAAAGAAAATAATCATCTAAATATAATCAGTCCCCCTATTGGGGATTGAACCTACACCTATCCCCTTTTCACTCAGTGGCGGTTGTTTCATGTTAGCGGGTTTACTCTTAAGTCGACGATATATTTTTTTAAACTATTTTGCGATTATTTCCCGTTATTACAGATACCCACAAAGAAAGTTGTAGGAAGTCCTGAAGATGAACAATCGATGATAACAGGGAATGTTATCAGTCAAGATAAATTAGTTCAACCGGCATGTAGTGAGTATTTATACGTGTATATTAATATATAAATTTGTTATATATATTCTTATGTATTTTCATATATTATTTGTCAGACACTTGTATGAAAACTCAAAGTCTGTATCGAAAGCCTGAGAGAAGAAGAAGAAATCGTTTAAAAGAGATCAAAAAGAGCATTAAAAAGTAAACACTTAGTCGTTTTGAAAATGAACGGATCAAATGTTTCTTTAAAGATTGGTTCTTTTTTTTAGTCATACATTACTTTGATGTACCGCCATTTGAGTTATCGCCTAATGTGAAACGGCAATAGCGGATAATAAACGAATAGAAATCTCAAAGATCTCTGCAACAATCGTAGATATCACATGTAAAACCGGTAATGGTTTTTCTTTTACTTCACAGATTACAGTGTCTATGCCTGAAATACACTCATTTCGCATACAATCAGCGTTTCGAAACTCTTTCTTTGTACGGCTAATTAATTCGTGTAAATGTTTGTTACAAAAGGTGGTAAATGGCCGTCAATCCGCGTCGCGTCCCTGGAGTCACTGCGCGGAAGTGAGGCGCCGCCCTCGCCCTCACCGCCCTCCGCCGCGCCTGCGCCCGCCCCCCCACCGCCCTCACCCTCACCGTCGCCCTCACAGCTGATGAGAACACGCCCCGACTTGACTATAGTTGCGAGACACAACAAGGACACGTGACGGTAAGTGCTACGTCCCAAATGTGCTGTCACGTCATTACAGTTAATTGTAATTTTACTGTCGAGATGAATAGTTTGCTTAATTATTATGTCTGTAATTCTTCAAAAATATGAGATTAACTTAATGTGTTTGAACTTTTTTTGGATTCTGGAATCGTTTTATATAAACTGAAAATATAATATTTTACACCGTTTAAAATGAAAATTTGTGAAGATTGCTTTGTTAATGAGACTCTTCTAAAGATTTATATAGGCTGATCAGCTTCATTTTTTTTCTCGCGTACAGGGGTTCGCAGAGAGAACCTAGTTAAGATACTCCGCTCTCTGCTTTCTCTCTGAATTGGATGTTGAGTGGCTTAACTAAACGCCGCACTCTGTCTGGCCTGAGAGTGGAGAAATGAAAAATATATAATTCTGTCCCATATCAAAATAGACAAAGAAAAGCTAAAATCATATATATAATGATATATATAGTTTATATGTGCATATTTTATTTCTGCTATATTGAAACAGACCACGTCCAGTATGACTGACATATACAAAATGACGTCATTGGCATAATAATATCACTTATATTTCATAGAAAAAAGGTAAATAAAGCTTGTAAAAAGAACTTTTTTGTTGAAAAATATATCACATTTATTGTAGATATGACCAATTGTATATGCAAATAAATTAAATTGACATTTGAGTACATTTAATTAATTTATTTTAGTTCTTTAAATTTCGTATTGGGATTATGTCCTTTATATTTATGTATGAATTTGATGCCAAATAAATAAATTATGTTTTTAATAAATTATTAACTAATTTTGTTATTTCTTGTGATTGATTCTGAAGTATTTTTTTAAATGTACTCAAATTTTAATAATTATTATATTATATACATACATTGTTATGTTTTTTTATAGTTATGTTATTATTATTATTATTACTATTAGAAAAAATCATGTGTGTGACTGAAAATTTAGTGTAAAAAGCATTCATTGTACATGAATTATTCCATTTATTTCCAGAGCGATATTTTTAACATATAGACAAAACAATAATTAATAAATACTATATTATAAAAAAGTTTAATTTTATAGAGCATAGATGTATAATAAATTTATAAACCGTCGGTTAGTCTTTTTAAGTGTAGCTTCTAAATATGAATTGTTCCTCTCATTGTCCAACTGTAGGGTTCTTTTTAATTTAAATAATATATAACGTTAACTGGCTGAATAATTTTAAACATAAGTTACAATTTTTTTTAATATAAAAAAACTATATAAAATGTATAAAAAATAGTTATTATATTTAATATAATTATGGCCTTATGATTTTTTCAATTGATTACAGTTATATTTTAACTTTTGTTTCTTTTTTTAATTAAGTTAAGACTTTTGTTCTCGGGTCTTTGTCTATTTCTTTAATAATCTTCATATTTTTTTCAATGATGTACTTGTTTTGGTTTTTGAGTGCCGATTTAAACATGTTATCAAAATCATCATATTATTGACGGTAAACTAAACATATGTATATTTTTTTTATATTTTCCAATCCAGATATAGTTTAATGAACTTTTTAAATTACGATTAATCGGACAATTGTCTTTTTTTAAAGGGAGACGCGGCATGTTTTTTTATTACAAAAAAATCCCACCCCCTACTTGTATATAATTATAGATATATTTTATACTCTGTCCAACTATAATTGGATGTGTCGTACCAAATTTTCAATATAATTCTATTTTATAAATAGTTTGTAATTGTTAAGTTATTTGTTTGTTGTCTACTCATAGGTTAGAATTTGTTTATTTATTAATTTACACCACCACCATGTTTTTTTTTTACAAGTTTTATGTATATGTATATAGGATGGAAGAGGCAGCGCTCCTTTTACTGAAACTTAATGTAGTGTGCATGTAGGGTAAAATATTTCAAACCCAGAGCCAAGGAAATTAATCCAGTTACCTAAACAGTTTGGGCGTAGGATTTTCTTTTCATTACACGATTTTTATCCATACCTGTATTTCGTGTGACGCACACATACGAATGCAACGTTGCCACTTTGACAGGTAAGTGAGTGCGTGCTTATATTTTACAAAGCCCGTTTTATTTTAAAATAACTTTATTATTTATTTTGTTTGAAAAAATAACTTTTTCATTTTTGGGAATTATTTTTTTCTTAATTATATTAGGCTTTTATAGAGTAGGTTAAACTGTGGTTTCATTTAAAGTGGTGCTGACAGTTCCAACCTGTATATGTGTAAAATGTAATGTATATGTCTAGGTTGATATTAATGTAAAAATATATTAGTTTTAAAAGTATTTTTTGTCTGCCCTAAGTAAAGGTCAAAATTAAGGTTTTTTTTCTATTTGTGCTGCTTTAATAAAATGTATTATGATTTTTCCTTTGATTTTTAAGGTTATAAAGCAGGTTACCATTTTTTGGTATAATTTTATGATCTATCTAGACATATATAATATATATATTATATATATACAATTAAAGCATTTGTGTGAACAAAATCATTGTCTAATTCAATTGATAATACTTTGACATTTAATTACTAGAGAAATAAAATATTATTAAAAAAAGTGGCCTAAAGCCGCTTCGACTTCTTTAATTTAAGTGCAATAATTTCCCTAAAGTGCAGTAGGAATTGAATCAACAACCGTACGTAAATACGTAGCATTTATAGTCATTTTTTATCATACTTATATTTTTCATTAAGCCTACATATCGTTTTTTTTTATATATATAAAATTTGTTTTTTAGTTTAATTTTAAAATACGATTTATGAGATAACACTTTTTTTTTTAAATAATCCACAGCATCCATTTGAAAAATGTCATTTAAGTGAGAGTGATTTTGTATGACACATAAAAAAATTGACAAAAGATAAAAGATGCAACTGAAATAGAAAAATGGTGGTTAGATTTATTTTTCGCGTTATAAATATGAACTGTTGCTTAAAAAAATGAAATTGTTGACTTTTTTGGATTGTTATCCAAAAATTCAAGCAGCATTCGTCATTTTTGACATATTTTTTTAGAAATTCCGTATAATTGTTAGCTAATCTATAATCAAAACTCATTATTTTAAGTATATTATGTATTTAATGATAAGACACGTTGTTTTTATTTAAGCGAAGCGATCTGCCTTTGATAAGAAAACCGTTTTTGTAAAAAAATATATTTTGTAATAGAAAATGTTTTTTATTTTTTTTTTTGGTCATAATTTTCGGTCGCTTTCGCTTTATATAACAAAATAATAACTACTACTTGTTAGGAGATATTAAAATTAAAAAAATATAATCAGAATATTGTTTTATTTTTGTTATGTTTTTTCAGATTCGTACTTTATCCCACATATACCAGGATACGCAGCGAGTACCTGGGAACCTAGTATTATGAGACTTCGTTCCCATTAAAATACTTTCGTTTCTCAATTTTCGCCGAATTCTGAAGGCATTGAGTGTACAGAGGAGGAATTCATGCCGCGCTTTGCTGCCAGCCCACAACCTTTTGAATATGCTGACTGCTGTTGTTTTGTGGTATTCAATTATATAATAAAATATATATATATATACTAGCGACCCGCTCGCGGCTTCGCCCGCCTTAACTACTGTATTATTCATATAATGTATGTTTGCAAAGCACTTAAGATAATGTGAAAATTAATTAAACCCTAATGCAACCTGCATTTTCGTAATTCCAAGAAGGATTTTCCAATTGTTTTAAATTAAACACAAATAAATAACACAAATAACAGAAAACTTAAGCGAAAGAAATTATAAACAACAGACCACCTACTATTCTCTGACTCAAAAATACTTAAACGAAAGATGTATCCAATTATGTCGCGTGGAAATACATTATAATTATTGGATAACTCCAAAATACGTGCAATCACTTCTAAATTTACTTTGCCAGGCGCAAAACATTCTCTCGGCCATCTCCGTACTAGCTCTGAACGACATCAGGGCCTTGGTTCTCTGACCGTGGTCTCAGGCGAAAACCTGCTTTAGAGCAGATACATGGAAGGGGATGCGGAAGGGGATCGGAATTGGGCTCTCGGTTTCCTGAGGGAGGCGTTGATTAAACGACCAAGATGACTGCTCATGAGTGGGATTTGGAGGAGGATAGAAAGTCCCTCGGAAGAAGACGTCTGACCTCGGGCGGCCGGTATGCGGAGTGCTGCTCCTTAGGTGCAGGTGACCCGATACACCGGCGCAACGGAATACGTTGGACGCGAGACGACCAATGTGTACCTCTAGGGTTTCTATTTTTAGGTTGCGGTGAGTGGCGCGTGGTGTTCACGTAATATGGTGCCTGCGTCACTCGCCGGAGGGTGAGGTTCCGTACCATCTACAGGATTCCTCGTTGAGTAATACTCGCTAGGGCATTGTAATGTCATCAATGTATAGTGCGTAGAGAGCAGGTGACAAAATTCTGACTGGGACAACGGCAGCGATCGGTTCGCTGCTAGACCTCGCACTCTCAACTCTCACGCAAAATATCCTGTCACTTACAAAGCAGAGCGGCAAAGTCATGCGACGTGTTGGGGGGTGCCGGCTCTGAGCACTTTATGAAATCAGCCCGGGTGCCAGACGTGGTCGAATAAGCGTGCTACGTCAAGGAAGACTGCTATTGTACACTCATACTCTCTCGGTTGATCACTGTTGCGAAGTTTACCCAGAGTGGTATACCCGCTCCCCAAACTGCTCGCTTTGTGGGTGGATGTGCGACTGAAGAAGTAAAAGGAATAACTTCTCAAACAGCTTGGCAACCGTGCTGAGGAGGATTATAGATCGGTATCCCTCAGCAAAAAGATTTATTAGTACTGTAATTTTAAATCTGTGTTACTAATCTTTTCAAGGACTTATTAAAGTATATTTAAATGACTATTTTTAAACGGAAGAAATTATAAACAAAAACCTACCTACTAATAACAACTACAAAAAATATGAAACCAAATATATCGCGCTGAAATAATACATTCAACTAAAATTATCCAATACTTGAAACACATCTAAATCTTCTTTGCTATAGAGATAGATGCATTCGAGCTTGTGGTTAATGCTGTTAAAACGGCGACACCGGTTGGGCAGGGAAGAGGGTACTCTGTTCCTGATGAAAAATTAAATAGAATGCATCGGCCGGGAATCGAACCCGGGCCGCCCGCGTGGCAGGCGAGCATTCTACCACTGAACCACCGATGCGTGTTAGGTTATTTATAGTG